>CM055103.1:53279537-53745396 GCA_029204225.1 Diphasiastrum complanatum
ACGTCGCCAACTTATCAGCAACCCTAAAAACAACTGGACAACCAAATATCCCAAAGGCGGTTGGTGGTTACCAACTTTGTACATATGGTGTAGCTGACCGGAAGAACCAGACACTCATTGAAAGTGCCAAGAGCATGATGGCCCATGTCTCTCTTCCAAAGAAATTTTGGGTAGAAGCTGTTACTACAACTGTCTATTTACAAAATCGATCCATCACCAAAGCCCTGACTGGCAAGACACCTTATGAGGTGTGGACAGGATCAAAACCATCACTCAAACATATTCGAGAATTCGGATGCATCGCTTTCACTCAGATCCCTGAGGATCGCGTCGATCCGCCTACTCTTCTCTTTTGCAGCCGCGACAGACCTTGACGTCCACCAGATGGATGTCCAAACCGCTTTCCTCAATGGAACCATCAAAGAGGAGATCTACATGATACAGCCAGAGGGATACGAACTCAACGACCAGCAACAACACCTTGTATGCAAAATCCACAAGGCACTCTACAGGCTGAAACAGTCACCCAAAGCCTGGTTTTAGAAGATAAATGCATTTCAAAATAGAGAATGGTTTCATTTTACGCTCAGCAAACTCGAATGTCTATTTCAAATCTATATTAGATTACTTCATCATCATCACTCTCTACGTAGATGACACACTTTTATTCAATAATAATCTAAATTTGATGAAAGATACAAAATGCAAACTGGCCCAGGAATACAAGATGACTGACATGGGTCAGCCCACTATTGTCTCGGAATCCAAATTCAACAAGATCGACCCAGCAGACTGATCTTTATCAGTCAACAACGATATCTCAAGAACGTTTTGGAAAACTATGGAATGGCCAACTACAAACCCAGTCTCTTTCCACTCGACCCTGGACTAAAACTATCAAACGAACAGTATCCTCAAACTAAGGCAGAAAAGGAGGAGATGAAGCGCTACCCGTTTCAATCCATCATCGGCTCACTAATGTACGCAATGATCTGCACGCGACCAGACCTTGTATATTTGGTCAGTACACTCAGCCAGTTCTTGTCAAATCCAGACGTAGCTCATTGGAAAGAGCTAACAAAGGTCATGAAGTACATCCAAGCAACGACAACTCTCAGCATCGCAGCCAAACTACCAACATCCTTGAAGCCTACACAAATGCGGATTGGGCAAGAGAAGTCAACACCAGAAAATCAACTTCCGGACTTGTATTTTTATATCTCATGGAAGAGCCGGAAGCAGACCTTAGTTGTATTATCATCAATGGAATCCGAATACATAACTGCCACCAATGCAACCAAAGAGGCGATATGGCTAAGGCAACTGCTTGCAGACCTAAACCTTGCACAAACACTTCCTACAACAATCAATTGTGACAATCAAAGCACAATAGCGCTATCTCTCAACCCGAGATTTCACTCTCGAAGGAAACATATAGAAATCAGATATCATTACCTTAGAGAGAAAGTGCACAGCAAGGAAACAGAACTGGTTTTCTGTAGAACAAATTACATGGCAGCAGATTACTTCACAAAGGCTCTATCAAAGGAGCAACATCTTAGATTTAACGATATGTTAAATCTGAAGATCAAAGTTTTTCAAGATCCACATTAAGGGGGAGTGTTAGATTTCTTATGCTCAGCCTTAAACAAATCGTTCAAGTAATGAGCATCTTGAAAAATCGAAGGTTGACAACATATTTTCGGGCCTTCACATTTTCTCCTTGAGATTTCTTGTGCCTCAAATATCATTTAAAGACAGGTTCTTATCCTTCTTCGTCTTTTTTGCTCCTTAGCAAAAAGTGCGACACATTGGCCACGTGGCCAAAATGCCTTAGAAACCATTCTTAAGGCACTTTTGCTTTTTTTCCTTCTTCGCCTTTTTTCGTTCACAAAAAATACAACACACTGGCTAGAATGACTTAAACCATACCTGGACCACCTTCAACTTTTTTGCCTTTTTCTCTTTGCGAAAAATGCGACAAAGTACCCAGAAAACCTTAAAACCATTTTAGGGCACTTCGCCTTTTTCAATTTTCTTCGCTGCCTCTAAACTAATGCACTTTTTTTGTCTTTCTCACTGCCTTAGTTTAAGGCACCTTTGCCTTTTTCTCTGTCTTCAATGTAAGGCACTTTTTCGGTTTCTTTTTGTTTTTGGCTTTTTGCCTTCTTCGCTGCCTTGAATCTAAGGGCGCCTAAGGGATTTACATACCATTAGTGTAAGGGCACCTTCAGGAGTTGCAAACCTTCAGTCTAAAGGCAACTTTGGGATTTTCGGCTTTTACGCGTTTTTGCTACATTGGCTGACAGATGTTGCCAACTTATCAGCAACCCTAAAAACAGCTGGACAACCAAATATCCCAAAGGCGGTTACCAGCTTTGTACATATGCAAAGACTGGCATAAATAGTATTAAAAGCTTGTAAGATATTTTGTCTCTCGACACTTGTAAATATATATTAGCTGAATCAAGCTATGTAAGTGTTAATTTGAGTTCATTGAAATTTTTTTTCAGTCAAAGTTATCTGTAGCGAGCATTATCACGCTCAACAAGTTGAAGGTATTACTTCAAGGGGTTGATTAGAGAAAATTTGGCCTTGGAAAGGGCCCTATAAGGATTGCCACGTAGGATGACAATTTTTTGGCAATGTAAAATACTAACATAAAATCAGTTTCTGCCCGCAGTCCTGCCCACACAGTCTTCGATGATTAGCTATTATGTGGGTAGTATAGTCTGTGATTGTTTTGTGCAGAACTAAGTTTGAAGGTCGAAGCATCCATGGATTCAAATTAAGGGAGAGTGTTGGATTATTCTACTATCGAAGTGATTCATCTGAATAATCACTCTTTAATCTTCATCCATTCATTATTCAGTTCTGCAATTTTATTTGTGTTTATACACAGGCTACAGAATTACTCGAAATTTGCTCAACAAGTGGCTCCAACATATCAACCATCATCGGACTTATCGGCGACGCCGACGAAAGTTGAAGAAGTCGACTGTGTCGAAGAACAACAGTTATTGTTCCACTTGATATGAAGCTAAAGACTTGCCCTAATTGGTCTGTAAGTAAATTTTTGAGAAGTCCTAACTGGATTGCTATTTACCAAATGCGATTACAACCTGATTAGTTGTCCTACTGGATACACATTAACTGCTTAGTATAAATAGCTGATCATCAAAGACTTATTTAGCTTAGTCTCTACCTCAGCTCAGAGCTCAGTTTTTGTATAGAGTTCTATCAGAGTATTGTTATGCGCACTTACTACTTATCAACGGAAGTGCATTAGAAAGAGTTTTCAGTTCCTCAGAGATAACTTAGAGTACACGGTTTTTATCCATTATTGGTTTGTGCTCTCATCATCTGATTTGTACATGCTACGTATTGAGTCAATCTATCCTTCTTATTACATTCAGTATCATGTCAGAACGTATGCTTCTCTATAGTTATTTGTAACTGATAAATCTCTTATTGTTTTGTCTGTTCTGTTGAATACATCAACAATACATCATTGTTTGGCTACGAAATCACTTTAGTGCTAATGATTTCAAAGTTAGTTGCTAGAATATTGAACACGACTTCTGTCATTATAGCTTTGTTCAATTATTGATAGGTGTTGGAAATTAAGTCCACAGTTTTCTTCTTGGTGAATATTATTTCTATTTCAAGATTCTTCCTACACGTTTATATTTCCTGTTGTTGGCATTACTACATCTTAGTGTCATCGATACAATCGATTGACTAAGTTCCAAATGGATTCTCAACGTAAAGTTGGTCTTATTGCAGACAAGCTGAATGGATCCAATTATCATTTGTGGAAATTTAAGATGAAGGTCTTGGTAATCACCAACGAGTTATGAGATGTTGTTACAAAAAACATCTCTTTTGTTTTTTTATAAACAACTATTTTGCCTCCATACAAAAGACAATCTACTAGTTCTTCTCTCATACAAGTGTATGAACGATTTTTCGCAACTAATTTTTTTCTTAAATCTTGAGTTATCACTGCATCTGAATCTTCAATGTTCGATCCTGTTGCAATCATCTTCCTCTTTCACAATGGATGACTATGCCTATCAATTTCAAACAAAACAATAGTGATAGAAATCACCTTTGATCTTATAGTAACTAACTTTGAAATCGTCAGTACTACAGTGATTACGTAGCCAAACAATTAAGCATCGAAAATTATCAGACAAATAATTAGTTGCGAATTATTCGTGAATTAGTTGCGAAGAAATACAGAAAACGCATACATTCTGAGACGAAGCTGAACACAATAAAGGATAGTATTGATTCAAAACGAAATAGAAGTAAATGAATACAATAAGTTGCGGATCAAAGCCGCGTACTCGATGCTATTTCTGAGCGGCTAAAATGAAAGTCTGAATCAATGTGCAATGTTGATAAGCAGTAGTGCAATAGCAATCTCTAAAATAACTCTAAGAAGTGAGCTAGAATGTAGAAAACAACACCCATACCAATAGAAAGCCCCTTTTATATTGAGTCTCCACCTTCACTTCCTTCAAAACCCTAAAAAATTGAAAACACCAAAAAATCCTATAAAATCCAAAAACACCAGCAACTCATACCCCAGTACCCAATGGACCAACAAAACGATCCTAAAGTCCCAGACGATTATCCATACGAGATCAGGTCCCCTGAAGCTGAACAAATCAGACGTCATAGATTCTATCGAATGCGGTCCCCACCCTACAAGCCATCCACAAACCCATTCGAAGGACAAGAACATGATAGAGCCGAGTCCTCACGAGCCAGAACCCATGTTCACGGTGTTGAAACATACCATGCCAGAACCAACCTTAATGGAGTCTCTTCTACCCACAATGCTCATCATGAGAGACGTACACCCAAACTAGATCTACCAAAGTTTGACGGTAGTTCGGACCCTCAAAGATTTTTGCAAATCTTTGAGAATGCATGTGATGTATATGGCAAGACATCACCCGACACCATGATTCAACTCTTCTCGATATGATCAATCGAACACGAGAATGGTTTTTTAACCTTGATCGTGAAGATAAACGTGATTAGTCACTCTTGAAGGAGGCCTTTATCAAACGCTTCAAGCCATTTTGCTTGATAGAAATCCCTTTTGTCAAGCTTAGTAATATCAAAATGACAAAAGACGAACGAGTACGAGACTATATTGAGCGTTTCAAACACCTCAAAAGTCAAGTACAAGAACAGCCCTCTGAACAGATGCTCATCATTTGGTTCTTAGTCGGCCTTCCAAGATGGATTAGACGCGAGCTTAAATCCAATGATGAATATACGAGCCTAAAGATAGCTATGTCTGATGCCATCAAGGAAGAAGACGAAGGATCAGATATTGACGAATCTAGAGAAAGACAAGCACCACATGCTCTTGTCCATGAGTCGAAGCCGATCGAGGACACCTGAGATCAGCTTTGGAAATCACAGCTGGCGTTGCTCAATAAGCAACACCAACTTCAGATGGAGAAACTCACCAATGAGTTTCAAGCTACCCTGAAGTCTATCCAAGGAAGTATGCCTGGTCAGTCAAACCCTGCCCAGGTACCTTATAGACGAAAAACAATATGGTGCCCACACTGCTGGCTACGCATCGTGTTGATGCTTGTCCTTCATATCGACCTATCCAAGCACATATAGTTCAACAATATGAAGAACACCCATCCCAATCTGGAAATGCCTTGTCTTATCCTGACTATCCATCAGAAAGTCCAGACCCACTAGCCATACAAGATGGCTATGCAGTTATACAAGGGCCACTGCATACCAGATGCTTCATCTGTGGTGAAACTGACCACTTCATGGTTGATTGTCCAGTCAAGACCAAGTACCATCCTGAGTGTGTCGACTGTATAAGAAAACACAGTTTCAAAGACTGTCCAAAGCAACGTGCTAAGATCCTACATGCTTGTCACGTCAGTTATGAATCACAATAGGATCTTCACGACGACAACACAAGCATCATAGCAACCAACAGTTAAACCTGCTGCTCAATCCAGAAGTTTCTTACTTCTACTATATCACCGTCCAATACACCAGCTCCATAATGAAAAAAGACAATATGAAATGAGTCCTTGTCGAAAAAAAGTAAAACCGATATTCCATCATCTGCTACAATGTCCAACCAAGAGCAACCTCCATAGGAAATTGACAGTTTTTTTTCCCTTCTACAAACTCAAATCTATTTGTCTTTCCACATGCAGATAAGATTTTCAATGTGCCAATACACAACAAATCTAGGATTCGGAAATCCACTTAGAAATTTGGTTCTGAATCTCTTGTTCGACAAGGTCCTCATGACATAGTACTTCAACCATACCTGCATCTCACGCTATATCTTACAACATCTGTTATCCATGATGATAGATTATAGTGTCACCAACCCTGTCTTGTTTTGACAAGGGCATGTTAGAGTAAGTCACATTACTCTACAAAACAACTGAAATATTGCAACTATCAAGGTACATTATCAATGTTGATGAATGCAAGTTTTGTTCAACAAGTGCTATACAGTTCTCACTCTCTATAACGTTTGTTTATTTCCTTGTTTCTCTTCACCTATTTTGTGTGATTGATTTTTGCATGAGGAATAGCTACTGCACGAGAGTCTTCTATAGAGCATCTCCAGAACACATTTTCATTCATCTATCCATCTTCAGATTCCTTTCTACAGCAGTTTCCAATTTTTGAGAAATATGAGAAATCCATGCCAAGTTAGAGTTGATTCCTGCACCTCATTGCCATATTATTCTTTGAGTCAACTACAACAAGATCGAAACAAATTTAGTTAAAATTTGTTCAATCTTTAGTCCAGTCGCATGTTCAACGAGTTTCAACTACGTGTTCCACACGTCGATCCAATCTTGAGCATGAACAGTCACCTACAACAACATCCCCACCAACAGATTTTGGGGGGAGAGAGAGAGAGAGAGAGAGAGAGAGAGAGAGAGAGAGAGAGAGAGAGAGAGAGAGAGAGAGAGAGAGAGAGAGAGAGAGAGTGGATCTGTCTGGATCCACTAGAGCAGTTACGCTGCCAACAACAACACCAGCAAGATCGACAGCCAAGGTCACAAACCCAAAGTCGACAATGACAAGGCTAAGAAGACAGATGGGCAATCCAAAGCGACTCGATTTGAAGAAGTACCCCAGTCACGACGAAGATCCTTCAGAAAGGAAAACACAAGCATTAGAAAATCAGTCTCCTTCTTCAGCCAACCTCTTGCCATACTTCTGTGCCCATTCTCATGTCTATCATCCACACCATCTACCGTTGTCACCACCCCCCCCCCCCCTTCCATCTGTTTGTTTATCATCAGTTTACTGTTCTTATGAGAAATCTCCAGTTTTGATAGTCTTATCGAAGCAGCTGATAGATCATTGCAAATGTCTTGCGAAGACTAACTGCCACCTACAATGGATGATCAGCCAAACGAAGATCTAAGAAGCAGACGAAGCAGCTAGAAGAAATAAAAAGAAAGATTCAGGAAGCTGAGGAGGAAAGGACAAAACTTAAACAACAGATGAGTCAGATTGATCTTGATCAAAAGAAACTCTCTGGAGTAATGATAGTTGAATCCCCTCTTATGAAGCCCAAACAGATCCAAAAGTAACGGATCAAAAGAAAGAGCTGCAGAAAATGAAAGATGAAGACATCAGTGAACCTGCAAATAAAACAAGCTCCTCATCCAACAAGTGGTGGTCGAAGCTCGATATTGCAAGGGTCCAAAGCTGCAATTGTAGAACTATTAGTTCCTTCACTTTGTTACCAAGCCTTCATCATATTTCCTCACCGTTACCAAACCGTCCATCCAAAACTGTTTCTACTACCAAATTTTTGATGATGAGTCCATCCCCTTGAGACTGATATCCAAGATTTGTGCTACCTATCAGAAAAAAAGCATCGACAAGACTGGAATTTCATCTGAGAGAAGAACCACAGAAACACCTAGAGGCAAATGGAGGATACAGACCTCCCAGAAGAAACCAAAGATGGAATCTGCCAAGAAACCAAAGATGAATCCGTCAATGGCAGATACAAGTGACTAAACAAAGAGACACATGGAAAGCACTCGAGCATGCAAGTTGTGAAGTTGCTGGGAGCTCTCCAATTTTGAGAATGTCAACCACTTGTAGCAATAAGACATTCTAAATCAAATTGAGGCAATTTGTGAAAAACAGTTTTTGTGATAAAGGCTGGCGACAATAAGCACTTGGTTTTATGTAAGCGAACGAGGATCTACGCTTTTCCAAGTGACGATCGAAGATGCCAATGCAAAGCGGAGTGACATCATCCAATATGAGTTGCAGTGGGTCCTGCAACACATTAGGGGTGGGATGATGTTGGTTGATTCTGACGAATCCCCAAGATACTCGGACAGAGCAACTCAAGAGCACCTCTCCCCTTAGACCGAGGAGGTTTCTGGGAAGACGAGACTAATGAAGACTGAGAGCCGAGAAATACTAGCTAGGAAAAGACATGCAAGAACTGTGTAAGCCTCATGGTGAATCTCGGAAGATAGAATGACCATGTAGGAACTAGTATTTCTAAGCAAATGTAATAAATGCAAGTAGACCCCTCTTAAAGAAAGTAGAGTGAGCCACCTTTTGATGGTGACCTCTAGTGGAGAGCAATATTTCACTTGTAATTTGTGAAATGTGGAAATTCCACTAGGATGCCACCTAAGGAGCTCTCTTGCTTATTTAAGAGACTCCCTCTTTGTGAAGAGGAGCTTTTTGCATTGTATCTACTCCATGCTTAATAAGAAGATTTTCCATGAGTTTGATGCTACACTAAGCTCCTTGATCATGATGGTTTTCTTGAGTGATGCCCCTATGATCATGCCCTTCCATTCATATTGTGTAGTTTTTGATGTTCTTGGGATGTCTAAGAATCAAAAGGCTGGTTGGTTTCTTGATTCTTGGACTTCTAACATGTTGTAGATTAGTTTCTTGTTTTGCCAATTTATGCAAGGTAGTTCAGTGTTAATGTAGTGTAGGCTCTGATTTCAGTCCATTTTAAGTGTAGGTAGCTGTAGAATCTGTAGAACGTTCATTGGTTTGTATGCTGATCTGTGAATGAGCATTCTTGGCTTGCATCCATGTAGAATGTAAGTGTGTTCAAGAGTGACGTCTCTGAGTTGTCCTCTGACATGCAAGACATAAATAAAATACTACAACGAAACTTTGTTTCTTTCTGCCTGGGTTGGCATCGTAAAATCAATCAAGAAACCATCTAACGACTGTCATGAAGCCTGATAACAGGCAAAAACGGTTTTGTAAGCAAGAAGCAGAAAAATAAACAACAGGTCCTCTAGAGCAGGGGATCTGTCAACATAATAAACAACAGTTCCTATGGAGCAGGGGATCTGTCAACAAATGTTCAGGAGTGTTTAAGCTCACAAGCTTGAGAAAGAGAGGTAACTATTCAAATGCTTGCTGATAACTTCTGATTTGATAATTCTGATTATCAAACTGTATGAACATGAGCAACTGTTTATACTAAAAAATTAGGTCGTGAATTGTGATCGCCAGTTGGCTAGTGATCCGTTGGCATCCATCCGGTCTTTTTCATTGATTGCTGATAAGCGGTGAAATTGGTCGTAAACATTATGTCTGCATAAATGAGCCAAAACTGTAGCTCTGCAAAAATGAACTAAAATAGCCACAAGCGACACTGTCGGATTTTTTGCGAAAAAAATGAAAAAGAGGACAATGCCCTTAAATCTCATTTAGGGTGGCCCCACACTTTGCTAGAGTCATTTCCTTAACATTTGAAGCTCTTTGAAAAAAGCGAGAAATGCGACACTGTGAATTCTGTCAGACAAAAAATGCGAAAAAAGCGACACTGCTTTTTTCAACGGGATTCCTGACTGGCGAAAAAGACCAATATTGTAGACTTCATGTATTTTTGCAAATTGTATAAAAACACTTGTAATTTTGCAGATTGTATAAAAACGTGAGAAAATTCGTGGAACTGGATAAATAATGGATGAAGATTAAAACCGATTAGTCAATTGGTAAGAAGGAGAATAATCCAACACTCCCCCTTAATCTAAATCCTTGAATGCCTTCACCTTCAAACTTAGTTCTACATAGAATCTTCTATGTGACTCCAAACTTAATGCTTTAGTAGAAACATCTGCTGTCATATTTTGCGTTCTATAGTACTGCAATCTGACCTCTTCGTTGAGAACTTTGCTTCTAATGAAATGATACTTCAGTTCAATGTGCTTACTCGTACATGAAATCTAGGGTTGGCTGATAAAGCAATGGCACTTTGATTATCACAAAATAATGTCTCGGAGCATATAGATTTAGACCAATATCTGAGAGTAAATTCCTCAACCAAATTGCTTCCTTTGTAGCTTAAGAGGCTGCGATATACTCTGATTCAATGGAAGATAGAGCTATTGAAGATTGCTTGCGACTGTTTCAGGAAACTGGACCATTGTTGAGGAAGAATGTAAATCCGGAAGTAGATTTACGAGTGTCTACATCTCTTGCCCAACTTGCATATGTGAAACCACTGAGTAAATTGAGTTTGTCGTTGTCGACTGCTCCATAACAAATGCAAAAGTCCCTAGTAGCTCAAAGATATCTCATGACTCTAGTAAGAGCCTTCCAATGTGTTATACCAGGGTTAGTCATATACTGACTAAGAGAGCTGACTGCAAAAGCTATGTCTGGCCTGGTAAAGATCATAGCGTACATAAGAGATCCTATAATAGAATGATAAGGATACTCATGCATCTGTTGCTTTTCATGAATTGTTTGGGTACACTGGTCCTTTGACAATTTGAGACCTGGTTCCATTGGTGAGAGAGCTAACTTGCAATTCATCAGATTATATCTGACTAACATGTTGTAGATGTATCTCTGTTGTGTAATGCAAACCAGCTTCAGCTTTATGTCTCTGTGCATCTGTATACCAAGGCAGAAATGAGCTTCGCTCAGATGGGTCATGTCGAATTTGGAAGATAACATTGTCTTGGCTTCTTTTATCAGATCAGTACTGTTGTTGAAAAACACTGTATCATCCACGTATGAAGTGATAATGATAAAAGACTGCTGCACTGCTCTGAAGTAAATGTTTGAATCTGAAGAGCTAGGTGTGTAGCCGTGATCAATAAGGAAAGTATTGATCCTTTGAAACCATGCTCGAACAGATTGCTTCAAGCCATAAAGTACCTTATGGAGTTGACACACATGATTGTGTTTACCCTCGATAATATAACCTTCGAGTTGCACTATGTAAATGTCTTCTTCGATAACTCCATGGAGATATGTTGTCTGTACATCCATTTGATGTACTTCCAAATCTGCTGTTGCGGCAAATGATAGCAAAAGTCGAATAGAAAAATGCTTGACTATTGGACTGAAGGTCTCAATGTAATCGACGTTGTATACCTGAGACAAGTCATGCCTTTCTCCTATTGATGCTTCCATCTGTGTTGTACTTGACTTTGAAAATCCATTTGCAATCAACTACGTTTCTCCTGGCAGGTAATTTGACAATTGTCCACGTCTGGTTCTTGATAAGAGATGAATACTCTTTATCCATAGCTTCTTTCCAAAGATCTGAGTCAGGTTGACTGAGTGCCTTTTGGACAGACGTTGGTTCCTGAACAAGATAGGCTACAGACTCGTGCCCCTGCTGCTCCCGCCACTATGACCAGAATCCAGCCGGCGCCAAGTTCCTATGGCTGAAAATCTTTGATCGGTTCTAGCGGAGTCCAGAGAGCTCAGATCGATGTGCAATCACCTAACACGATCTAGGCATGATTAAAGGAAGCCTGGGGATCAATAAAATCTAGAGAGAGAAAATGACTTTCTAGAAAGAAAAAATCCTAGAGAGAGAAAAACGTGCTTTACCAGCTTGGGTAGAGTGCTTGGTATGAGGGGGGGTGCCGAATCACACCAATACTATAGGGGAGTGTGGGTTGCGACTCAGGGCGAGCTCCAATCAAGTCTCAGCCTCCCTTGCTAGAATGTTGTCATGGCTCTCGCCTTGGCATGCTAGTGCCCCGGAGACTACGGTCACACACTTGAAATGTAACCTTCTCAGATTTATCAATAAAGTGAGATTTTTCTCAAACTGACTCTGATTACCTTTTGGGTTTCAGTGTTCGGTAAAAGCGCCAGTTGTAAGGCCACTTTCAAAATTTTTAAGTTGGCACATAGCTGAGAATCGTATCCCAGGATGCCAGCGGTATGCCGTCGGGACCATTCGGTCCGTGGCGCCAGCGGTATGCTGTCGGGACCATTTGGTCCAGGAACTGGTTGTCTCCATATTTGTCGCGGCTTGTGATTCTGAGTGTTCCTTGCATGAACGTGAATGGGTCAAGCTCTTGGGGAACAGCCTCTAACCTGTCGGCTGAGTTGGATGGCTTGCTTGGGTGGAAGTTACCTGTTTATGGCTGTCCAGTCTGGCGTGGCGCCAAGTTGGCTTCCAGCGCTCGTGACGAAGCTTTCAGTTGGTTAAGTCTGATGTAAGTCAGACCGCTTGCTTGGAATGGATGTTACTCGTTTGTAACGAAGCTTCGAGTTGGTCAAGTTTGATGTATGTCGGGCGGCTTGCTTGGAGGGAAGTCACCCACATCGGGACCCCCGATCTGGCATGGCACCAAGTTGGATCTCAATGTTGGTTTTCGGAACTTCAAGTTGGTTAAGTCTGATCATTGTTGGCGAGTTGGCTGCTTGTATGTCAAGTGGGTTTGGATGGCAAGAGTTGAAGGATGGGAAGCTAAGTCGTGGTTCCCGGCTCCCTTTGGGATGCCTGCGCTTCATAGTCCTTGATGATCTTCTGGGTTTTAGAGTCACCTAACTTGGCAATGACTTCTTGTTGCGACATGGATAACAACTGAGAATATGTGTAGACACCTATAGTTCCCACAATAATGTCCCTGTTCTAACATGGTTATTGTTGTGGATGGATGCAGGTGAGCATATTTTCTTCGACTCTGAGCTTTTGCTGGTTGTTAGGTTTGGTCAACATAGTGTCTTTGATTGTGATGACTCTATACGAATTTAATTTACTTTAAGATTCGTATGCTTGGTATTGTGGTGATAATGTGCAATTTTGTTTAGATTTGTTAGGTTCACACACACACACACACACTCAGTCGCTTTCATCTTAGCGAACATTTTTTGCAACTACTAGATGGATAGTCTTTCAAACCAAATTACTATATAATAGCTAGAGAGCATTCATTCATAAGAAAGGTCAATGAAAATAGTCGATAAAGACTCACAAACTAATCAAAATATATCGGTTAATCTTGTAGAGTAGTTTAGGTAGACCAGAGTAAGCTACACGCCTCTCACACAGATCATGGGGTGAATATGCCAATGAAAGATTTGTGTCAATATTTGCATGCTTTCTTGAAAATATTTATAGCTTAGAGGTTACATTCACTTGTTTGAGCTTCGAGTTTGGCTTGTGTTTTGACATATATTAGGAAGATGGGAGCTCCATTATTTTCACCATGGCATGTTTAAAACAATAGAAATCTAGATAGTAATTTCGAAAAAATTCTAACCCTTGGGAAATTTAAAATTCAACTGAAACTCCTATCACTTTAGGACCAAAAACCAGTCAATAACTAGTATATGATCAACTAGCATTGCTAGGATTGCCATAATATAGCTCACTGAAAATGCTCAAACAACGATCAGTTTGAGTGAAGAGAACCTTGGATTTTTTTTAGTATAAACTAATTTCAAACTATAAAATATTGTAAGGTCAATGGAGTACATTGTTTTTATGTAGCTTGGCCTCATGGATCGACATTGTGAACTATAAAACACCTTTCTCTATTAAACTATTAATGGTATCATCAAAGCTTTCTTCTATACCCTTAAACTGAAGACCAAGCTTTTGTATCTTTGTTGAGCTAAGGCCAGTGTACGATGGCTTAATATCTTTCGGAATACTGCACATAACAAGCATATCAAACAAATAAGTTTTTCTTTTTTGAAGTAAAGGAGATTGTCCTCAATAATCGACAAAAACTCTAATATCCTTTTAATCCCATTAACAAAATACTTGAAAGTTCTAATGGAAGAAAACGCCACCACTATTAATGATTCTCCTAAAGCATAGTCTATTTCAATATAAGCAAACAATTAAGCTCAACTCATAGATAAGCACTATCTGACGAACTCACCTTATTGGAACCTTATAGTTTGGGTACCTATGTTGCAAAAGTTCTTCAAGCTCGTGATAAGACATATCAATAGATGAGCACATATAGCGACCATTGGCTTCTTGTTTCTCATAGGCAAGGATGTGAGCAGAAGCTACGTCATCAATGTGTACATAACCCATACGAATTAAAGCGCTTGCTATCAATGTATCACCTGACAAATATGTTCGAAATTTTCTCTTTTCCTCATTAAAGTTGCATCTTAATGAGATAGAATGAGAATGAAATATGAATTTCAAGTTGCTTTTCAACGTACCATGAAAAGTGAAAAAATACATGTAATTTGCAATATAGGGCAAAGGCTATTGTTGTGCTAACATATCATATGAAGTTGGCTCATCCAACCAATGAACCAAAAGGTTTGAGAGTGTTTTACGATGCACCATACTACTAGACCCAAAACTTGAAAGATTTCCAAAAAAAATTATAATTCCAAACATTACATTTTTTTTTAACCTTTTCTTTGGTCATTTCAAAGCGTCTGACTGCGTATCAACAAAAATTTATTGAGAAATAATATAAAAGCCTCATATACAAATGAAAGGATCAGCCACATTTATCAAGGATTTGGAGGAGTTTCTATCTCTAGAGCATACTAGACTGGTTTCTACTCAAAAATCAAGTATTATGCGTATGTAGAAGTGATCTTTAGGTTTATGAACTTCATCAATTCTGATGTCACAAGTGCTTTACTGGATTTGGCCAATTTTTTATGCATTAGGAAAGCCTCAATGGTGGCTACAAGATTCTATATCAAGTTTTAGACAATTGCATGTAGAATTTGAAATAATCAAATTTTTGTGATTTTGTCAAAACCCTAATGTTGATTGGATCTCTATTTTTTTAGGTTGTTGTGAACTTCATTAGAGTGTGTTTCAATCTTAGGAAGTGGCGAGATTCATTAGATTGTAGGTGGATCATAGGTTAATCAGGATTTCACTTCTATGTGTTGATTTGCTAGTAATAAGTGCTAGAAGAGAATTGAGAGGTTCTATATCTATGTGATTTCTTTTTTGAAACATTTGTTGTATTTCAAAATAGCTTTGTGCATTGGAACGGGTTGAAAGAGAAGGATCAGGTCATTGCAACATGGCTACGGATTCATGTTGGAAAGCAATGATAGGCTTACCTCAAGCAACTACTCTACCTGGAAGGTGAGGATGGAATCACTTCTTGAAATGCATCAGTTGATGGATATTGTTATAGGGTTGGAGGAGAGACCCTTGGTTTAGCAAGATTCTTTGGGGCAAGATGGCAATGGATGCGCATTCAAAGATTTTCATAGTGGAGACATATCAAGGAAGGACAAAGACGGAGGAGACATGCAAGCATTGGTTGATTACTCACATTTATTGTTTGGTTGCGATTATTTTTCAAAGATTTCAAAGTTGGAAACATGGAAAAATCATTGCATTTACATTCTATTTGGTTCTTCATATTCTAGTTACATCTTGATGTGTAAAATTGATGTAAGATATAGTGAAGCACCGAATATGGACACTATAATCTATATCAATTATGAAAGTTATTATAAACCAATAGAGAGGAGGTCTATACTTAGGATGGAGATCATTGAATCAGAGTTAAAACTATGCTAAAACTAGTTGAAGAGGGAGTGTCAAAAAAATCAACTAGTTTTGTCATTTGTTATTTGGCATATTGGGGCCAATTGTACATAACAACTTAGAGATAGTTAAAATAGTATCCTTACTATTTCTAGCAATTATATAGGCGGATTATGTCGGGTTTGGACCTACGCTAATTGGCTAGAAGAGATACATTAAATCTAGTCAAGTTAGTCTAGGTTTTTGACAAGTACCTAGAAACTTCCATAAGTTGATAAGCTTAGGCAAGATCATCTAAATGGTCAAGACGTTATAAATAGGCATACAAGCATGGGAGAAAATTCTCTCTCTCATTCATTCTTATGAAAGATATCTTTTTGGATTTCTACATCAATCTCTTGCACCTTGGTGGCGATATAGTGAATTTTTGTGTGTAGAATGTTGATTTTCTTATGTACATGAATCCACGCGTGTGAGTATTGGTATTGTACCATTTTTGTACGGACAGGGACAATAGCATATCATCTGTAAGTGTTTATGACAAGTTCTTGTTTTTTCACATTGGTAATGAAGCTAGTGTGCTCTTCAAATTTCCGAAAGATCAAAGGGCATAATTAGATCTTTGTGATCTGCTTTTTTCACACATTCCACACATTGGCAATCTTTGAGCAACACATTTCAGCTGTGATCTACACTTGACCTAATTTTCATCAATTATTTTCTAGGAAGTAGAATTAAAAGAAAAACATCTACTTTTAACAATGTTATGAGGAAGACCCAACAATTCAAGGTGTTCCAAAATGCTCACTCCATATGCATTCTAGAATTTAGCATTTCAGAAGGCTACACAACTACGTAGGCATTCTTGAGTAAGACCCATTGTATTGTGTGGAATCTCCTAACCATGGAAGCTTGAACAATGAATCTCTACATTGTGCATTTTAAAGTCTTGCATTGGTGGAAAAGGGTTTTTTGTGTTGGAAAAGGGTTTTTTGTGTTGGTAGAGAAAGAAAACCACGAGCCTAAGGTTTACAACACACGCACTTTTGTTCTTGTCCTGTGTTTTAGTCTATGATGATGTGTGCAATTCCCCCATGCGATGTAGTTGTACTCAAATACAAAGTAATTAATAAAGTATATGTGTGTGTGTTTGTATGCACCATGCAAGCTATGATTGCAAGTATCTAGATTCAAACCTAAAACCATAGTATGTCAAAATACTATGTTCAAATTTCCAACAAGGTACAATTTAGTGGCACTAAATATACAACAATGGATGGCCTGAAAATGGCAGCAAAATGGTTAGAAAAAGATGCTGAAACGTTGAAAGGAGGACTTGGGAGTAAGCATGATTAAGAGAGGAAGCATGCCCTGATTAGGTCTGGCCATGCCTACTCAGGACCTTAAGAAGGGTTGATACAGGACATGAAACTTATCAGGAAGTGCAGAAGGAAGTCAGATCCGATCAAAGCCCCCCCGATCATGGGTAGCTGGCCCTGATCAAAACTAGCTAGGTATAATCAGTGTGGAGCCCCTAATTGGGCCTGATGAGCCTATTGACAAGGGCGGTGGAGGAGCGAGAAGGATAGTGAGGGAGCACAAACTAGACTGGGAATCTGGGAGTTGGGAGGACCAATAGGTGCTCTATGGGGGGGGGCGGTGTGGTAAAGTAAGGGTACAAGCTTGATCAAGGCTAGAAGGAACTTCTTTGTGCTGAAGAGAATAAGATGAAAAGAGTAAGAAAGCAAGTTTTATTACTTTCTTGCAGGTACCTGTAATGGTACATATGAGAGAGAGAGAGAGAGAGAGAGAGAGAGAGAGAGAGAGAGAGAGAGAGAGAGAGAGAGAGAGATTTGAATCATCTATATCATGCAAAGACTTCAAGAGAGCATAACCTGAAACTTAGATGGAACAATACCTTTAAGAATATCGAGAATCATCTTTGCACTCGAAGTTATGGTGGGAGGAAGGATTGGTCCCAAGATAGCACTTGGCAGGATACTTATAAAAACATATTTCTTGTCCTCTGAAAACTTCCAAGCTGCTTGTTCTGCCAACATTTTTGACAACGCATACCATAACTGTCCAAGATTCCATATTTGGAAAAAAATCCATTCAGATGGCCGTCGAAAAATTTACTCTCTAAAATTGATAGCATGGAATGTACCAGTAAACTTGTTGAGTTTCATCCTAGAGTCATTTTTTACAGCTTCGAAAGTGTTGGCACTTCATGTTTGCATTTGAAGGCAAGTTTCAATATTCTTCAAGCTAGAAAAGGAAAAAAATGGAAACCTAGTTTGACATTATTTATTCAACGAGGAACAAGTGATGTAACCTTTCATAGCCTCTCTCAAACCATCTAGTTAGCATTCATATGGTCCAAAAAACACCTTGTGAAACAAAACATACAGTAATTCAATTCTAAAAAAAAGCAGATGCCACATTTTTTGTTTGCATGTATATGTCAACCCCTGCATGTCCCTTATATATGTGTGTGTAAATGTGAGTGTATGTATTTTGTCTATGCATGCGTTTTCTTCCAATGGGCAAAAGGATAAAGAACTGATAAATTATCAATATACAATAAACTTCTTCAAAGTTTTTTTGGAAATTTTCTTAACATAGAGCTCAAGGGAGAGTAGACTTTTACTTCTATAAACTTGAATAGGTCCAAAAGAGGCTGATTGGTTATATTTGAGCAAACCTTAACATTCTGAAAAGTATCTTCATAAAGTTTGAAGTTACAGCCACAAAAAGTTTAGATTGGCTTGTTGCTCTGATTCAGGGAAGCTGAGATTAAGTAGCTGCAAATCTGTAAGGTTTACTGTTTTGGGCCTATATAATCAAGGATAACTTGGGTGCTCATAGGGCAAGATAATTTTCCATGCTTTAAAAATACGCAGAACAGTGACTCAGTCTCCAATTTCAACATACTTGTCAGTATATGTACTTGTGAGTATATTTAGCTGGCACCATGTTTTGGGCCTATATAATCACGCATAACTTCTGTGCTCACAAGGCAAGAAGATTTTCTGGGGTTGTAAATAGGCAGAACACTGACACAGTAAAATCTCAAAATCCTTGAGAGTATATCTGTACTTGTGAGTATACTACATGCACTATATTTAAAAATGTCTGAAAGTGGTCTATGAATAATATCGTACAAATGAAGAAAACCACCAGTTCCACATCACTTTTCTGTCCTTTTTAGTTTAAGGGGCCCTTAAAAGGAAATGACTTGTAGCTTTGGGATGATAGGACCCAATATCATATGCATTCGTGCCTAGGACTTGTGTCCTAGTATGAGTGCATAGTTTGACCATCATGCTCCTACAAATTCAGGCTGAATTTAAAAAGAATTGTTCTAATCTCCACTAGTGATAGAGTTTACAAAAGGATTGCTCTTTTTCGGCACAAATAGCATCTGCAAAGGTGGATTTAATCTAATCAAGAAACCGACCAAAAGAAGTGAATCACCTTCAAACGAGTACATAGTTCAACCGAACTCCAATTTGACTCGTCCAAAACCTGATCACTCAATTCATCATCAGGATATTGCACAGTAGCGGTTGAAGAAGTCATAACAACTCGATTGATTGTAGGATGATTTGTACATGCTTTCAGCACATTAAGTGTCCCAGTTACAGCCGGCTCCATAAGTTGCGCCTGCGATAAGCAAACATGTCAGATGCCCGAGTTCTGATTGCACAACATCTCAGAGTCACAATCTCTCAGCATAAAAAACAACTCATACAGCTGCCCACATAGATAACTTTAAACGAAACTAATGTTCTAAATTAAGGACATGTAGTGATTATATAGTTCAGATAAAGCGCTAGAATTGACAGCTGCTATGTGACAGAAGCACCATGGCAAAGTTGGCATGAGATGTGACCTGCAAGACTATGCAATCAAAAAACAGGTGGAAGAAGATACCTGAGGGTCATCTACATAAAAAATTACAGGGCTGGCCGTATGAAAAACGCCCTCACATCCACTAAGAGCAGCATCAAGGCTTCTTTCATCAAGAATATCTGCCTCGACTAGCTGAAGCCTTTCCTTAGCGCCGAAAAGTTTAAGTAAATGAGCAGTCTTTGCAGGGTTTTCTGCATACAAGTAGCACATCAAAAATTCATAGTAGTTGCATATATACACCATTGATCAGAGCTTCCACAAAATTTGTCTACCTCATTCGGACCTTAAGTAGGTAGGGTGGACATTAATGGAGGTAGGATAAACTTAACAGCTTTACTCTACATTATTCTACTGACATAGAATTTTCTCATATAACATACACATGGAACAAGTTCGCTTTTGCATGGGATCAGAGCAATAAAAGTACAATTTTTATAAACTACACATATGGAAAGAAAAGTATTGCATTCATCAAAGCACTGCAGACAATAAAGTAGAAGGCATAATAACAACATAATAATCATTTGATCGAGAACAACCGAACTTCAGAAGAAACATGATAAGAGTGCTTCTAAGAGTATAACAACTTTCCAGAGAATGAAATCATGTTAACATATAAAAATTCGTGCATGCCATTGGTTTCATTCTGCGAAAAGCAAATATGTTTAGCTAAACACTTGCCAACACCTTACTGATTTGAGTATGAGTAATCGAGAAAGCGCTTCAAGGGCACATTGATAGTCTATGTTTGTCTTCCATAAAGACAACAATAAGACAAATGACCGTGGAGGCACATTGATAGTCTATGTTTCTCTTCCATAAAGCAACATTAAGACAAATCAGACAACGAAATTCTAGAGGGAAACTACTTGAAAGTGTCTATTGAGGTATCTCTCTCTTTTTTTTCATAGACGTATGCACAGAATCACCCTCCATGTCTCATATAAGTCAAACATGACCAAACAATTGATTAGATCTTTTATTTACAAGCCTTGAAGCCCGACGTCACATTCAAGCACAAGGGGGTGATGCTTTGGAGCAGATTTTAGTACTGGTTGGTTTTTGCAAACCTTCTAGCTATTAGCCAACAAGATCAATGACAGCATTTTAAAGGTGATCTGTTTGTTAGATAATATTCTTGTAATAGTCTTGTTTGAAATGTTTTTTATAATACGGCCGCATAGTTGCACAGAAACACGTTTCTGGGAAGAAAGAACGTTTCTAGAAACACGTTTCTGGATCCAGAATCGCCGGGATACTGCATTGCTTTGGAGGTTATACTAAACTGTGCCTTTCTTAGTTTTTTCTCAAAGAAACTCATATCTCTATCAATAAAAGATACCAAACAAGGACCCATCATTGGTATTCATAGTTTCCAGCCTCTCATGGGGGCTCCTTTGTAAAAATGCGGTTGGATACTAGATGTTGTGACAATGGTTCAGATGGGATTTAAACGATTAATTCAACTTGTTTGAACATCGATGTCTATAAAGGGAAGATGAATACATCCAAGTAAGTGGCAGGTGGATTAACCCATGAAGTTGGAGATGATTAGCATCACAGATATAATGATTAGTGTCATAGATGTAGTGAAGACTCACTTAAATCACGTACAGTGCCTCGAACGCAGTAGCCACGCTCCAGCAGGCACTTCACCAGCCATGAGGCAAAGTAGCCTGTCGCTCCTGTCACACATACGGTGCCCCTCATCACTGATTCACTTCCCACTTCCATCTCCGGATCTGCTCCACCAAACTGATTGCTAACAGCAAATTAAATGGCATGCATATGTACCACCCCAAGACAAACCGCAAATTTCAGTGTGAGCCACTTCCATATTATATTATTATTATTGTGTTAGATGCATTCACAATTTCAAGTCCCAAATTTGACAAACTTGCATCTCAGATATGACACATCGTTTGACAATTTGAGAGTTTTGATGGACCGGAAATTGTGACTCTAACTTTCAACAACCCAATAGCACAAGTGTCACACTCGGAGTTACGTGATGCAACACAACTCTTTTTCCAATTTAGGTACATGTATTGAGCTCCTAGCTAGCTATAGTCCCATTGACGCGATGTGACTATAGTCCTATTGACTTTAATCTTCTTGTATGATCATGCGTTTTCTCATCATTTTTAGCAGGGATAATTATTGACTTGATGGGTACTACGACAGAGTCACAATCGGAGAGTTACGTGGTGCAACACAATTCTTTTTCCAATCACGTACATACGTCACTCCTAATCTCATTAACGAGTTGTCGGACTTGTGTTTTTTTGCTTGCCCCAAAGTTATAAGGCTTCAATCATTCCTACTTTTTTGCATTTTTCAGCTCAAATTTCTTTTATTGGGCTTTAGCATGGTTTTAAGGCACTTCGTGTTCCTATCGGTTTTCCTAAGTACGTCACTCATTTATGTAGGATGCTTTGGATGGACTTGGCATCATTGGCCGATTTCTACCTCCCTTATTGTTGAAATTCTAAATGAGGTGGAAAACACTCTTTATTCAATAACTTGACTTTTAGTCCTCTAATCGATTTAATCCCATGATGGCCTAAAACTTACTTTCATTTCTATCTATTCAATGAAATAATGATGGGTTGGACTTACACACACAAGGTGCCAAATCCCTCACACTTATCCAACTGATCTTAGGTATGTTTTATGGTGTACGGCCAAGTGCCCAACATGGCCACTCAAGTCCACTCTAAAAACCTTCACCTTACATTTTCAATTATCAGTTCATGAGGTTGAAATTTAAATACAATCTTATGTTTGATTTTGAATTGTGTTTGTAGAGCATGCATTGTCGGCGACATTATGTTCATGAAGACTACGAACTCACTTACAAAAAAGGCTTTGGAGTGTTGGTGGACTTTTTGGTTGGCACAAGGAGAGAGCATCCTTTAGCAATACCTTGGATTTTTTAGTCATTAGCCACTTTAGATTGAAAGTCCAACAACATGTTTCATGACTCATTTGCTATTTCATTTGTTGTTAAACATTATTGCGATTTTATTATCAACTTATTTTGCTTTATATCTTCTTTCATTTTTCTATTTTCAAAGTTTTGTTGACTATTTTATTTTGTATCCAACACTTATTTTGGTTTTGAATCCAAAAGCAAGTTATTAGTCTTATCCAATAACTATCTTCGTTCGCTATTTTATTGCTAACATTTGCAATCTAGTAACATTTTATATGGAATAGTTCTCTTCATTACCATATTATTTTGCAAAGCCATAGTTTCATCAGCTCTAATCTATTAAAAACTGCTCTCTCAAATATCATTGTTGTCTTTGGGGTGATGTACATGCATGGGGTGGATGTTGGGGAGACCACATGAGTCAGAGTAGATCCTTGTTGAGAATCTTTAGTCCTAGTTCAAGTAGAGTAAAAAAAGAAATTATGAATCAAATATGATATGAACTTTAAAATATATTCATGGAAAAGAATATTATATACAAAAAAAATTTCACTACCCATTTCATTTTGTATTATGTACATAATATTGTTCCTTCTTGATAGAGAATGCAATGGTAGTTTCAAATTGCTACATTTTAGCTTTTATTATCTTATACATATTAGAATAATAGAAAGCTTTAGAAGAAACCTCACATAGAGAAGAAACATAAAAAGAGTGTTCGAGCTCTAATCCATCTCCACAAGTTCTAGGAACTTTGGAGAGTTGGAGAAATGATGAGAGCTCATTTGAATCTTTCTATGATTCGATATAAATTGCAAGACATGCTATTGTATTGTATGATTTGGTTGTTTTTAAGAAATGCTAAATGATTACAACTACCAAAGTTCTTTAGAAAATTAACAAAAAAGTGTCTCACATATTTTCAGAAGAAGATCGTAATCATAGCACAAAATGTACATAGGAAGCAAAAATCAAAACAAAGCCATAAACTCTACACAACAATATCTAGAAAGTAGAATAATGTAGCAAACTATCTAAAGCAAAATGCATAAAGTGGAACGAATTATAGCATAATACATAGAGTGTACCAAAAGCTTGTAATCGTTGTAGTATAATCGGTATACCAACAGCTTGTATCCACTATACAGAAAGTAGATTCATTGTTGTATGCAAGTAGAAATTAACATACAAGAGAAAGAAAAAAGGTAAATATTTTTAACACGGTAGGAGCAATGCCAAAAGATCAAGAAGCTGCACTGAAGCCACATAACCAATTTTCACATAATATTTGTAAAATTTCATTGCCAAATGATTTGTGAGTGACCATCTATGCATCGAAAATTGACATATCTAATATATGTGTATACATACATAAATATGAGATTCTAGCAATATTGACAACCGATATGTTGAAGTTCATCAACTGATTTTCAATTGCTCTCTATCCATTAAAAAATTAGGAAAATGTTTACAATGTTGAGAACTGACATGACGCTAGGGGTATGTCATAATTTTGTTAGACAAATTTAGTTTGCTTTGGTCTTTCTAAAAATTTGTAGAATTTAAACATGGCTATAGACTTGACAAAAGTCACAAGGGCAATATTACTTGATTGGAAGATATTGCCTCTGATTATAATTGCTGGTTTGCAATTGTGTGTTGGAGTTAATCTTACTCCTTCACATCCTAACCGCCTTCCTCATCACTTAAGGAAATCACTCTCTCAAGCATTTTGCAAAAATGAACCAATTTTGCCACAGTTTGCAGAAATACACGCAAAGTTCCCACAGGAAGAAATGCGAAAGGAACACCGCAAGTCAACGTATGTGGTCACATGCGAAGGAGACTTCACGCTCCGTGCTCAAAGACATCGCCGAGGCACTGCAAAGAAACCTCAAGTCAACGCTTGCGGTCATCATGCGGTCGTGACCGACCGCATTATCACGCTCCCGAAGGAGATTTCAAGTACTTGTCTACGTCTTCATGCTTCACGGTAATAACAGATCTACGGATCTATCATTAGAGTTGTTAATGATCCTTTATACTGTAACATTAGAATAATACAGGATCACTTGACAGCTATATAAGCAATTGAGCGTTAGAAGAACATAATGATGAAGATCGATCCATGTGTTGGTAGAGATAAAACGACCAAAACTGGTCTCTGAGTATCTGACTCCTCAGAGTTAGAGATCATTTAGAGAGAGAAAAAGAGTATTCAGAAACATAGCAATCATTTGCTTCTGTAAGTAGGATCTCGCGCACACAGGGTGTTCTGATAGGCCACAACGGAAGAAGGTCGTTGCCCTAACATTGTGGAGATTAATCTCAATTAAGGCATATTGTCACTTCCTACACTCGTCGATCTGCAACTACAAAGATTACTCTCTATCTAGGCATGTCATTGTTCCTACTTGTCAATTTGTAACTACGAAGATTCAATTGATTGAGATATAATGATGCCCCTAAATCTTTAGGTTTGTGATTGGTGGATTGATGAATTATGCTGTTTTGAAATCCATCAATTTATGATATGTAACCTATCTCGATCAAATTATATTGTTAATCTAAAATCCATTGGTTTGTCACTAGCAAGATTTACCTTAATCAGGGTGTTTTGTGACTCGTAAATTTTCCAACTTGCTATTGGGGAGATGCACCTCATTGAGGTTTCTCTTTTGTTACACTGTAATTACCTTGATCAAGGTTCATGATGCCTCTTCATATAAAAAATGCAGCAAAATAATCCCATTTGATCCTAGAAATGATGGAGAAAGCACCTACTTAAGATCCAATCAAGATCTAGAAGCTAGATTACTAATCAATACATTGATTTCTAGCTTAGCTTGGCTTGAACTCCATGAATTAGCTCCAAAATCATGCCAAACTCTTCACACGTGTGAGTGTACGGCCTGCTGCTACATGTGTACTATAACTGCACCTCCAAACTCATCCAATGATCACAAAAAATAATATGTTAATAACATTCATCAATCAAATCATAGAATCAAACTCGTCAAGAGGGAAAATCTTGATTTTGCTCATTACCTTGATGGAGAACCCATCACATATTTATACATTAGTAGCTCGGATCTGAGCATTGTAGGACTTCTTTGTACTTTTCATAACCTAACCCTAACATCTAACCTAATTGATCATTGGATCCATCCTAATTAGGGTCTTAGATCTCGAGATCCCTAAACAATGAAAAACATGCTATTTTTGGGTCCTATTTTCTCTCTACCCTATCTAAGCACTCTTTGGCCTCATTTCAAAAATGCTATCACAATGTAATATGAGGAATGAAGTTTTGGAAAAGCATCTTATGCTATTTGGCACGTGTGGCATCCAATTACATGGCCATTTTGCCAATTGCAATACATGTGACCAAAATTGGTCAAGCTAGATTGACGACTCTTGACAATGAGCTCAAAAATCTTCACGGACCTAGAGTTCCAATTGACGGACTCTAGAGCGAAAGTGATTGAGTAGGACTCTACAGCTAAACTGATTGACTCATTCACATGTACCACTAGGACCTTGCCATCCTATTGTGTGCAAATACACCCTCAAATGTGGCCATCTTGATGCATTTGTTATTCATTCACTGATTTTGGCATCAAACAATAAGGAGGGAGCAACATGTATATATGTATGTGGGTATAATGAGAGCCCCCTTTAGCTATGTCAGCTATGGCGCTGAGTTTGCCACGACTTCTGGATTTCTGACGATGGATCTAAACACAGCACTATATCTAGATCGGGATTATGTGGAGGTGGTGGATTCTGATAGCTTTAGTTTGATGTTCTTTTGAGTTGGAAATATTTACGATCATGGCTCCTTTTCTTTATGGTAGTAAGTTTTTCCATGTTCATGAATATTTGGAATATTTGATTGTGGAGCGGTATCAGATTTGGGGATTTTGCTAGGCTTCGTTGTTGTGATTGAAGCTCTGTTCGTTTCGTTTAAAGTGATGCGGTTGCAATGGTTCCTCAGTTTGCATTGCGCAGTCTTCAAAGGAACTGACCGTAGCTTTTCTTGGTTTTGATACGTGTTGTTGAGCGGTAATTCCAGAGTCTGCTGCATTTGAGGACAATTTATAGTATGCTGATAGCTCGGAATCTGCTTCGGTTTGAGGTCTGTTGATAGTTTATTGATGATTCAGAATCTGCTATAGTTTGAGGCCTGTCGATAGTGTATTGACGGTTCAAAATCTGCTTTTGTTTAGAGGCCTATAATAAATTGATAGTTCGGAAAGTGCTATTTTTAAAGACCTACTGATAGTTTTCTGATAATTCAGAGTCTGCCATAGTTTAGCCTATTGAATTTGCCATAGTTTGAGGCATGTTGATAGTTTTGTTGACATTTCAGAATCTGCCATAGTTTGGGGCCTATTGATAATATGCTGATGGTTCAAATTATGTTTTAGTTTGATGCCTATTGATAGTTGTAAAGCATAGAGTTGACAGAAATCCGGGATACATTTCATCAAAACGACTTTTCTTCCGAAGTCGTACATTTCTGGCCATGATATGGATCATGTAGCAACTCGACTTGCTGAATTCAATCAAAGATTCAGAGTTTAGATAATTTGGTCTTTCAGCAGAAGGTGTATTCTGAGGTTTAACTATGTCTCGGTTTCAAGATCTTGCGAGAGTAACCGTAGGCCTGGCGCTTGTAGCAAAGGAGTCCCTGGAAATAGCTCCATCATTGATGAGGCTTAAGGCGGGTGACTTTGAAGGATCTGCGGCATTAGCTGCTAGAAGAATTCTAAACGCTGTTACGGATTCTGCCGGACTTAGCCGTGGACGCGCACACAAATTCAAAGCAAAAGATATGGAGGAAGTTAATTCTGGCATCACGCGATCAAACCAAACAGCGTCCAAAGGTTCACGTGAAGAGATCAAGTCAATTGGCTCATCCCTCGTTGAAAATTTTTCCACGACACTGCCGGAGCGATCGATTTCCGTGGCTTCGACTTTTAATCACATATTACCCTTGCCTGTCGGAGGCAATGGAGACACATTAGATCCAGCTTTAACTGAAGCCAGTGACATTTCTAACTTAAACAGCTTATCTTCAAAGCAGGGTATCACTGGTGATCCTCGACAAGATCTCGTTTCAGAAGATGAAGAAATCACAAACGAAAGACTGCTTTCTAAGAATCAGGCAGAAAAATTGGAGGAAAAACCTACTGTAACTAAACCCGTGGGACATAGTCTGGGTCACCTGAGTGATGACATTGCAAAGGAGTCCACCTTAGAGCCTGATTTCACAGCTAGTGGTCATGAGGAATCTGGTGACAGTAAGACCGAAGCAAACTCGCCTTTCGTCGCAGTCAAACCTAGCACAATCATGGATTCGAGTGTCCAGTTTTCATTGAAGAAGCGAAAAACTAGAGAAAGACGTGTGCCTTCGACTCCTTTTGGTCGAGTGATGGGGTGAGTATATCTTCCCATATTTGTGTAATCTAGAAGAATATCGTTCCTATATTTTTGTAATCTAGGTAACAGTACTATAAGCTAAGGACGAGAAGAAGTTGAGCATAAGGACTTGGTACCGATTCATATCTTATAATATATTAGGGCAGTCTACACTGAATAATTATTCGTGATGAGATTGTGATGAACTGGTAGTATGGTACTCAAAGAAGCTGAAGCGGATCTCTCTTTCTCTATAAGTTGCTGATGGAATTAGAGAGTCCAGGGATGAAGCTGTACAAGCCTTTCTCAATGAGTTCTTTCGCCGCAACAATGAATTTTAGAATTATAATCTGACAAAATCATTCATGTTTGCTTTACGCAAGGTTTTTTACATAAAATTGTCTGACTATCTAAACTGGACGTATAATCAATTCACATGATCAAACTGTTTAGAACTGTAGCTCATGGAAACAGTGCCAATCAGATTTTCAATCCCTATTATCAGAGTGCCAAGCTGATGATTTGTTGCAGAGTTGTCTTTTTGACATAATTGACTTTAAACTTTCAGTGGTTTCATTTGGCAGGTTTGCAGGACTAGGTGCAGGGCTTGCATGGGGATCTTTGCAGGAGTCTGTTAGAAAGGCATGGGGGGGACAGAAAGAGTCAGAAGTTGGTCAGTCAATCCTGTCACCCTTCTTGAGTGAGAAGAATGCTGAGCGGTTGGCGCTTGGTCTATGCCGAATGCGAGGAGCTGCTCTCAAACTAGGACAAATGCTTAGCATTCAGGATGAATCTCTTGTCCCACCTCAGGTTTAGTTTCTTGGATTGTGGCCTGAATAAATGCGTTTTGCAGTGCGTTTCACGAAAATCTATATTTTGATAGGAATTATTTTCAACTGTCAAAGTCCAAAATGTTGTGGTTCAGTGATGGGTGGAGTAGCTGTAAAACTGCAAGTCAAGTAACAAGTAACCACTGGGTAGGGCAGTCTACAGAATCATGAGAGAGAGAGAGAGAGAGAGAGAGAGAGAGAGAGAGAGAGAGAGAGAGAGAGAGAGAGAGAGAGAGGGAGAGAGAGCTTCATTACTGTCTTTTTGTTGCCCCTAAGCATGTGCTATATGGGTGAGTGCCTGATCATCTTTTAGTATGTATACATCGTGTAGAAAAATGGTAATGACATTCTTGGCATGTTTATGGTTGGGTGAGGACTGGGTGCCAGATGATATAAGGTCTTGGATGTGAACTTGTAAACATTACTCATCCATTTATTGTTGTTTTATAAGGTGTTTGATATGGATTCAAGTCGCACACATGATTGGAAATTGGATCGCTTCTATAGAGTGTATATTGTATGCTACGATCTAACTTAGGTGATATTTCTGATCAAAGACCAGAGAAACTTGTGTCCCATTCCACCAACATGAATCCCTTCTATATCAGCAGCTCTACGTGACTAAATTCTAGGCATAGCACATGCACACATCCTTCATCCTTTATAGTTAATGATGGCATTAGAGATTTTCTGTGCCTATCCATGTACGTATTATATCAGTCAAGTTGCAAAATTGAAAACACTTGGTTCATGCCATAGGTAGATGTGAGTTTTAATCTGAATACTTCCTCGAAGCATATGCCTACAATATGATCTCCTTGTAAGCGATCGATTCTCTCAGCTCAATAACCTAAGTTGGGACAATCTACTACTTTCGGAAAATCAAGGCTCAATACTCAAGTAACTAGGCTGGCCCAATAATGTAAAATTGCCCTTAATTTCTACCCCCCTACATGTAGCATAACAGATACTTTGTAACTTATGGTTAGAATCCTCAAGTATGCTATGAGGAAGGTGTCCACCTTCTCTGAAATTGATCTCAGATCCAGATGTGATGAGATATGTACCTTTACTAATGGACCACCCACATTTCAAAAGATCATGCACGACGTATTGAAATTTTTACTTGGCTCTATGCCAAACAGTCTGAATGTTCCTTTTCAATTACTGAAATAGAGTTTCTAGGGTTACTAAGGTTTATGGCATTGTTCGTCCTGACCTATCCAAAGTTCAGTCCATCCTTTTTTGGCCTATTCCTACTGATCCTCACAATGTTCATCTATTTCTTGTGTTGGCCACACACTTGAGGAAATCTATCACTCATCTTGCTTCAGTTGCGTCACCCATTACAATGTGGCTGGTCCATTTTTAGTCATCGTTGATCCACCTTTCCTTTCTTTAATGGTTAACATATTTGAAGTTCAAGAAGCACATGTAGAGTTGAGTTTCATCAAACTTTGCTATTTTTCACCCATTACAATGTGGCTGGTCCATTTTTAGTCATCGTTGATCCACCTTTCCTTTCTTTAATGGTTAACATATTTGAAGTTCAAGAAGCACATGTAGAGTTGAGTTTCATCAAACTTTGCTATTTTTCCTAGTAAGCCAAATCCTAACATTATATCTAGCTTTGTCAATTGACTCAAATTCTATGTACCAAATCAACTGCTATAGTGATATGTTGGTTAATATAGTGTTCTCAATTGATTCGATTTTTACTTACCAAATCAACTGATACAGTGCTATGTTAAAAGAACTATGTTGGCTGGTCCATGATTTAAAATCTAGAAAGTGACCTGATTGCCTGGTGGGTTTCTAGAATTTAGATTGACCTTACAACATTCTTCTAGAAGTACTTGACCCAAAGATCACTAAAAATAAGGACTCTTTTCTTCAAACCTTATCTTCAAACTGGATACTACACAATCACTACTGCAAGTTTTACCTGTGCCGCTCTTAGAGTCAAATTTTTGTATCTATTGAAGATGCTGTCAAAGTAAAAGTGCAGCAAAAAATGTTCTTTTTATTAGTGATCATTGATCCACTGTTCCTTTCTTTAATGGTTGACATGTTTGAAATTCAAGATTTTCATGTAGAGTTAAGTTTCATCAACTCTTTCTATTTTTCCTAGAAAGCCAATTCCCCAGTCCTAACATCATATTCTAGATCTGTCAATCGATTCAAATTTTACATTCCAAATTGGCCAGGACTTTTACTTCACTTTTGATGCTTTACCTTGTAGAGAGAATGCAGTATATGCTATGTTTTAGTTATAAGTTTCCTTTCTTGATTCAAATGGTGAGTTGAAATGCTAAAGAGTGTGAAATGTTTCAAAGTCCTTCAACTATGTTCTTGGCTTACCTTCAGGTACTACAAGCGCTTGAAATAGTTAGACAAGGTGCTGATGTGATGCCAAAGCGGCAACTATATCGAGTTTTGGCATCTCAACTTGGCCCAGATTGGCGAGCTCAGCTAGAAAGCTTTGAAGATGAACCGTTGGCATCTGCAAGCATAGGTCAGGTAGTGAAACTCTAGTTTTTTTCAGTCATGTCTGAAGATTAGCCTGACAAATTACTCTGTTGGTTCAGTGCCTGTTGGGTTTTTTGTTTGGTCATTTTATTTTCAATGCAATGATTTAGTTCAAGGAATTTGCACAGACATTGCAGATTTGAGGTGGCATATTTATTTGGGTAATCTGTATGTACAAATGTGGGACCTCAGATGGGATCTTATTATATTCAGTGAAATCCCTGATTAAGTGGGGCTTGTGACAAGGGAAATTAGTGAGGTGTAGTACATAGTTGACACTATAGTTGTGCCACAGTGGGACAATTCTGTGGTCTTTTGAGAAAACTTTGAGCATCTAAAAGTATCGCTGCAGAAAATTCACGATGTAATATTTTACAATGTTACACAACAATGTAAATTTATGATTTCTCAGGACTTTTCACTTGGATTTACCTAGTCAAAGTTTGAAAGTCCATTTATTGCATTGCAGTGTTCTCAAGTTTAGTACCACACCTTTTGTTGTTTAACCTTTAATGTCTCAAAAGCTTGCTCATATTAGTAGTTTACGTCATGGTGAGGAAAAATCTACAAGACATTATCCTTGAAGACTTCTGTATGCTATTTTCTCGTGCTTATTTTTTCTGTTTGACCAAGAATAGCAATTGAACAGTTTTACAGGTTTAAATCTTTCGTAGTGTAGACCATCATGTAATGCGGCAATGGCACTAAAAGTTTTGATTTTGAAATTCAAAGTTAAACTCTAATTGTAGTTGAAAAGTCAATCAGGAGAATATAGTGTCCTAGGACAAAAATGTCCCTTCTACAACTCTGGTGTTTAATGAAACAATTGCTTCAAGAAATGTCTATTTGATAATCATGTAAACGAAATGGAAACTCATGGTGTTAAATAGTTTGGCAGGTTCATCGTGCTATTCTCAGGGACGGTACAAAGGTTGCCATGAAAGTACAGTATCCAGGGGTTGCAGATAGCATTGACAGTGATATAGAAAATGTGAAGCGCTTGTTGGACTACACAAATTTGATTCCTGAGGGCCTCTACCTTGAGCACGCCATCAAGGTATAAGCCTTTTTTCATTCAAGGATGATGTAACATGACTTTTCAATTGCCAGTCTTAAGCAATCAAATGACGCCAGTATGCAAATCGCCTCGTTCAACCTATATAAAGGGCTCTACCTGCCTTCTAACATTTCTCAAGCAGAAGTTTTGTAAAGTGGTCCTAACTTATATTTCTCAGTTGGTCACCTTTCTGCCTGCTCTTAGTCTGAATAGAGATTGTTGTTTCATGCTCAAGCCCAATCTTGCCACTGAGAAATGTTTCAAGCGATTGTTGCCATCAAGCATTTACTTTTTCAAAGAAAAACCTTGACAGACAATTTGGCTTGCTAGTGTATTATATCTATGCTTATAATGTCCTGTTTCAAGTTAGATTGTATGGCTTGATTACCTATTGATAACATGGAGGGTGTATGCATGCAATTGATCTCATGGAAAGACTGATTTTTTAAGTTGTGATGCAATGATAACGTAAGCTAGAAGATGTCTTGTATTCCTGAGAATTTCCTTGGTGTCCACCTGACACTCTATGATTCCCTTTAAAAGAAATAGCTCAGTTTGGCATAATTAAAGTGATTGTAGCAAATATGGTAATTTGGTTGCAAGACCTTAACATGGTTTGGTAGGACAAGTTTAACTGTCCAAATCATATAAAATTGTAAGAGGTGTTTCACACGAGTAGTTGATAGTGGAATAAGGAGATTCTTCAGATAAGGATACTTGCATATCCAATCAACAAAGTCAAAAGTTGTGGTAAAAAGAGATGCATAGCTGTAAAAAAGTGATAGGGCCTTATCGAATCATTCGCCACTGAATGGGGTATGCGTGTCAAGTTATTCCTTTTGAATCATGTGACCTGCCAAGTACCTGTCAGAGAGTCATGCAGTTTGCTTTTAAGGATTTCTTACCATAATTCTTAGAAATAACCCCAGATGTCATCTGGAGAAGTTAGAAAAGACCTTGATTTAATACAATATTTCCTCAAACTCTGCCAAAGTGTTGGACTTGGGTCATGCATGGATTAGTCCTTGGCCATGTATTCTCAAATCATGGCATTGATACTGATGACGCAAAAATCCATGTAGTAGAGATGCCTTTATCCCATACTATTCACGACATCTATATGTTTATGGGGCATATCAATTACTATCGGTAGTTCGTTTTCAACTTCGCTCAATTGGCTCAACCCATCTTGTGCTGCAATCAAGACTGCAAACACTAGAGAGTTTCTAGATGTTAAGGACTCCCTGATCACTATCTCCATACTTCGATCACTGCAAATGGACTAAGGAGTTCCATGTTCCCATTGATGCTTCCAAATACGCAGTTAGCAATGTGTTAACGAAACCAAGAGAACCAAATAGCACTATCCTATCTACTCAATTGTCAATATACCTTGTCAGCAGACTCGGTACCATTGAGTGCATCACTTGATGGCTCTTAGTTCTGCAAAGTTCAACTTTTGAATATTGTTATGGAATGGAAAACAATACGATCTTGATGACCATCTTTTTTGAATCAAGATGCACAAGGAACCAAGGGGATTGAGGATGATTTACCCAATGTCGTTATATTCCAAGCTGAAGTTGTTCCAAAATGGGCAGCCAATATTTCAATATCCAACAAAACTCCATAAATGGGGACGCAAATACAAATCCAAGCTCCATCATCCATGACAGATGTTCATAAAATTCAAATGATAGTTACCAATGATGAGTTGCAACAAGTAGTAAGTACTCAAGTCTTAATCTGTAACTCAATCGAGTCAATTCTCAAATGTGTACAGTAAATAGTGAAGTCTAGACTCTACACTCTAATGTAAATAATAAACTATCTAGTATCTACGGTGACCAATCGAAATATCAACAGAGCCTTCTCCTCCTAGTGTTCTATGAATAGGCTCCTCAACCCTATCCAAACATTTAAAAGAGGGGAGGGGGTACAATAACCTCATAAAGAATAAAGAGCACAACCTTGAGCACTCTAGAGACAAAATCTTAGAAAAAGTACAATCCTTGTGGTAGCAATAATTGCTCTCTCACTTATATTTTCTCACGAAGGGAGCTATGTATGCATTATTTTCATCCTGTCTTATGCTTGACATTTATACATTCCATTCGAGCATGCCTAGTCAAATAGTGTCAATGAGCTTTGGCCAAATTTATGATGATACATTGTTGAACCCAATTGTTTGAGAAGAGGCAAAAACGTTTCTCAACACAGTGAAGTTTCATTAGGATTTTACTTTGATTCAAACAACGCACAAAAGTTTTGGGATAAAGAGCAACTCTACAATATGTAGAATCTAGATGTAGCAAAAATGTGGAATATCACTGTCTGCCTCCCAAACTGTGATTTCCTATTTGGGCCACTCGGGGACAAGGCTACCAGCATATCATTACACTAGATCGGTTTTGTAACAACCCAAGTAAGATGCTACTAGATCTTATGTGGACCATGGATCCACATTGTTAATTTTTATCGTTGGACCATATACTTTAGGGCCTTTGTTTGTCATTTATCAGTTATTATTTCTTCGAATCGCTTGTGAGTCATATGGCTACTATTGGGCCTCCATCCCTAACTTGCAGACTCTAGGGCCGTGAACAATATTTAGGCTTGTTAGCCCTCAATATTGATGGTTGACTGTTTGGGGAGTAGCTTCTTAGTCTCAAACTAACTTATGATTAGTTTAGCTTGATTTTAGCATTATTTAGATTATGATTAGCAGATTGCTATAAGTTCATACTAGTCTATCATTGATGATCAACGTTCTTTAGTCTATGTTTGTACCTTTTACAATATTGTTCTCTATTCTTTGAATCTATGGATGTTATTTGTGTCATGTACTATTTTGGCTATCACCAATAGCAACACTGTAGAGCAGTGGCACAAATTTTCAAGGGAAGGTTTTACTTGTTTGCTGTTAAATACTCGTAGTCCTACTTTTCATTGAAATTAAACAGTTTATGTTAGCCAAATTTGCAGTGGTTTGAGCTTATTCTTGCAAGGATATAGTGTCAGTTGTTATACATATCAATGGTGGCTTTCTCTTGGTGGAGGAACTACAGGTAGAATACTTTGGACATGGATATGTAGTCTTCCCAATTGGGAAAGTTTCAAGCAATATTTAAAGAATGTTATGATTGTTCCAGAAGCTCATGAAGCTATGAGTCTTGTTCCGATAAACTTAAAGCAGACATGTATTGCTCAACCATATAGAGTTCGCTAAGCTTGCCTTAGGAAATAAGTCCTCAGTACTTTTTGACTTACAGGGGCCCTTGCGAGATGATGCTGAATTTATTCAGCTGGCCAATTTGCAGAGCTGTCTCATGCATTGACACTTGAAAAGAAGTATGTTCCACCATCTATTTTTTATGCCAACCTGTTTTGGCCCACCATCCATGACATGGTCTACACTTACTTCAACATGAACAAAATTCACAATCTGCTGAGAATAAGCCTGTCTTTTTTCAGCAATATTCACCTGTTGAGACTTCTGAGATTCATGTGAAGAATGTTTTTCTGAAAAAAAAGTTCAGATCACTAGGAATGATGTTTTGCAAAGCCTCATTGTGCCACTGCTTTTCTGCATGTTTGACATTGATAAGCATCACTGCACGGTTTTCATGAAGATCATCGATTAATTACCACATGTACATGCATGCATTGATGGCCCCAAGCACCATGCTTTTTGGCAGATTGACATACCCACAGTGCATGCCTCAGTTTCCTCCCTCACTGTGCAGTGGCCTTAGCTACTCGTTTATGCATTTTTCTCTTTTTGCAGACTCTTCTTTGATATCTAAATTTTATTGACACCTTTTCCGACCTTAACATTCTCTGCACCATCTTCAACTTGTACGCGTTCTGTCTTATCTTCATCTCACATTTTTGCAGCATCTTTGGTGTATACATATTGTTTTCTTGAATATTTCCATGTGCACTACTTGGGATTGACTTCTAGGCCTTGAGGTGAGGAAAGCAGTTGTCAAGCAACATGCCCACTTATTTGTTGCTGACAATATGACATGATTGTCTGCTCAAAATGATTCAAGCAGTATCCACCTTTGGAAGTGAGAGCAAAGAAAATGTGGTCCCTCAAGTGTGGCCAGAACTTTTAGGGTTCGCCACCAATGTTTGGCCCCTCATTTGTGACATTTTTCTATAGAAATGATATCTCTGTTGAATTTATGGTTTTCTGCAAGGACATTTCACCATAGGCTGTGTTGAACTTTATCAGAATAACATCATGGATCTTATATATTTGTTTGAAAGTATAGCGCTGTCCTAAATTTTGGGGAGAAATACCTGAGTTGACTAGAATGGTTCAAAATCGGATAGTACTAACATTTTTCCTTGTGGTTGTTGAGCTCGCGCAAGATTTTCCAATTTTATAGTAGCAGTGATTGGGAATCAAGTACCACTGTCTGTGTTTGACATCTGATGCTGGACGAACCTGGTGATGATGCAATATGAAGGTGGTATAAGCCTTGTTTCTTTGTGCAGGTTGCGAAGCAAGAGCTTGCCAGAGAATGTGACTATGAGCTAGAGGCAGCAAATCAAAAGAGATTTAGGGAACTTGCAGTGGGAATTGAGGGTGTGTACGTGCCTTTAGTGTATGATGCACTGTGCAGTAAGCGTGTCCTGACAACACAACTGGTTACAGGTATCACACATAGTGTAAAACGTGATATTTTCTCATATTGAAAGAATTGTTTTAGATCCAATCAGCAATCAGCATAGTACGGAAGCGAAAAGTCGTCACAATGTCTAGATTGTAGGACAATGATTATGGCTCCATTGCTGTACAAGTCACGCTGTAGTGAGATTAGCATAAAGTTTCTGAAGCTAATGTGGAAAAAAATTGTGTGTGCTTTTACTAGAGTGTTTGGAGTAAGTTTGGCCCCCCCCAGGTCTTTTTCTATTTTTTCATTCTAACAGACACTGGAAGTTATGCTGGTTAAGTTCTTTATTTTGATCACTGAAAATGAAAGCAACAGAGGCAATCTGAGCTGTGCTGGTTAAGTCCTTATGGAGAACTGAAAATGGATGCAGGGATCTCCATTGATAAAGTTGCACAACTTGATCAGAGTGTGCGGGATGATGTGGCAGCACGACTTCTCAAGCTCACTTTGACAGAACTTTTTGAGTTCCGCTTTATGCAGGCAAGCATGTTGTGAGCTATGTCATTCTTTATGATATTTATGCAACTTAGGCTGAACTGGAGGCTATTGAACTTGCCAACTTTTGCTTTGTTCAAGCAAGGCATCACTGAAAAAGCCCACCCTTGAATCAAATCTTTATACAAGGTTCGTATGATAAGGATAACTGTATAGTGAAAAGCTTGAAATGGTACGTCATATGAATGGTTAATGGAGGTAGGTAACACTTAAGAGTGTCTGGACTCTATCTAGCAGCAGACTTACCCTGCATTTGCTACACAGTCTGCTGGGTTCATGCTGTAACATGTATGTTTGTTGAGTTTTGCTTGGTTACAGACGGATCCAAATTGGAGCAATTTTTTATATGATCAACAAACAGATACTATCAATCTCATTGACTTTGGGGCTGCGAGAGATTACCCCAAACATTTTGTAGACAACTACTTAGAAATGGTATCGTCTTTCTCCTGCTTCACTAATATCTAATACTGCTATCTGATGTCAGGCTTTGTTGTCTAGGGGTAGTAGGTTGCCTTTTCAAATATTTGAGTAAGGCTAGATCTAGTTGCAAGATAGTTTAAGCTAAATGAAGATTAGAGACATGTCATTGAAGTCAAGAAATATCTCACTGAAGTTCTGATATGCTTATGAGTTTTGTAGTATAAGAGTTGTAATCCTATGCATTCATGATGAACTTTTGCAAGTGCAGGTACTGGCTTGTGCCAATAAAGACAGAGAGAAAATCATTGAGATGTCGTGTAAGCTCGGGTTTCTAACTGGAAAAGAGTCAAATGTTATGCTTGATGCACATACCGAGGCTGCCCTGGTGGTTGGCCTTCCGTTTTCAAATTTTGGAGGTCACGATTTCCATTTCAACAATTTAACAAGGCGTGTTAGTGATCTTGGTGCGACAATGTTGAGGCACCGCTTGACTCCACCACCTGAGGAAGTTTACAGTCTACATAGGAAGTTATCAGGTACTTTTTTAGCTTGTATCAAGCTAAGAGCAGTCGTTCACTGTAGAGAGATGCTACTGGAAGTTTATAAAAACTACAAGTTTGCGGATAAAGATGAAGAGCATGATGCGGGGAGCTTGTCAATAGCTTCAGCTTGACTGGAACATACTATCATGTTATCATGATCAAAGTATGAAAGTTTTGCTGATCAGAGGATAAAGATGTTCATCTGAAATACATCACTGTAATATTCTCCGATCTTCCAATCTGACTTGATTTACTCATTAGTCTTGACGTTGTCTTCCATCATCTGTGGTCACTAATTATTCTTTCCATCACCCGTGGTCAGAAGCTCTTTGCCTTTCTTTCAGGCTTGTCTGTTTCTGGCAATCTGATCATTTGACATGAATTTATCTGGTTTGTGGTTAAAGCCGTGTTAGGAGTTCAAAACATATCCAAAGAGTAGTTTTGGAGATATTCGATTGACTTACAATTAAAATCTTCTCAGGGTTGCTATTTAGCCGGGCATCATTCATTGTAGTTGGTTGGGGCTTCTGCTATCATAGCAGATCGCGTTAGTTGCAGTAGATAATATTTCCAGATCGTGTGACTTTGTCTTAGGTACTTCATATTATCTTCAAAGGATATTCATGTACAGAAGTGCTTGGCAATTTTAGAAGTAACTGAACGTATCTCTTGGTGGATGTTAGCCACATAATTCTTTGGGTAAAAATGAATCTGACTGTGCACATTGTGTTTCCTCGACTAGCTCCAAATTATCTCCACCTAGGATTATGTCATCTACATAAATAAGAAGAATAATAAAAGAGTTATTTCCAAACTTAATGTCCAATGATGGATCATAATCACTAAGATGAAATCCGAGTGATATGAGAAAAGAGTTGAGCCTTGCATACCAAGACCTGAGAGACATACTTTTGCTTCTTCACCAGCTTTCATAAATCCAGGTGGTTGCTCCATGTAGATCTCCTCCTAAAGATATTTATTGAGGAAAGCATTAGATACATCAAGTTGAAACATCCTCCAATTGTGATAACATGCAAGTGAAATGAGAATTCTTATAGTTACCATTTTTGCAACAGGTGATTATATACATGAGAGAGAGAGAGAGAGAGAGAGAGAGAGAGTACACAATTCATGTGTACGTCCAATTGGAAGGAGGGTAAAAATGTCTCTGAGAAACGAACAAGCTAAGCTAATTCGAGTTGGTTGTACCATAATGCCATGATAACAAAAAAAAAGCTAACATATGATATTGTGCAGACATGCTCATAGTCACAGTGACTACATGAAAATAAAATCTACATACAATGAAATTGCAAGTCCTGTTACAGCAAAATCTTTTGTTTGTGCTATTGAGTACATTGTCTATAATTAATGACAGTGAGTACCATGTGTGATCATGATGGGCATGTCTGTTCATTATTCTTTGCACTCCAGCACTATTATGGTGGCTGTGATATCCTTTGCTCCTCTTTGTTTTGGGTACATCTAAATAGATATTGTTGATTTTGAAGTAAAACAAGAGGGTGTAAGATAACACATTGTTGGTCCAAATATGAGATAAGTAGCATGAGAGCTTGGGGCCAATCCCAAAAGAAATTAGTTTCTTTCGTGAAGCTCTAGATAGATTGGGCACCAAAATCTATAATGCTCCTCACTTTTCATGTTTGAAATAGTGCGAAATTTGCAAATGCTTTCTTCTCTTTGAATCTCACGAAATTGTTCTATGCCAACCTCAAGTCAATAGGAGCTTAGAATGGCCCAACACAAATTGCAAATGATAGAGGTTGCTTGGTGGTTCATCGTATCCATAGAAAATGCTCGTTAAAGTTGGACTTGAAGGAGGCTCATCTGCATAAGAGGTATCGAAAATATGTTTGAGCATATGATGATCAACTTAACAAATGTGAGTAAGAGAGATGTATTGATGACATAGATTGCAATTTGTCAGCATATTGTGTTCATGGTGGCCATGTTCATTCAAACCATTTGATAATACAAGCCCATGTCAAAATTAGCATTGTCACCCTTTGTTAGACACCTTGTGTTTATAATATTTGTTATAACATGGATAGCCTAAACATTGAATTATATTTGTATGGGGGGATAACAAACTTGAATTTTTTAATCTAATGTGCGATTAATTACCATCAATAGTTTCTGAGAGCATTGTTTTTGGAATCTTAAGATTTGTGACCAATCAAAATGTGTGAGACTTTTAGGCAATGTCTTTGTTGCATATAGAATCGTGGATACAACCAATATATAAAAGGGATGACATTTGGAGCAAGCATTTGAAATGCCCATCTTTCTAATGTGATGAGGGGACGAATGTCCCTTCCGCAACCTAGTCATAGTTGTGGATCTCACATTGAATTATTTGTTGGAATTTCTAATTCCATTTTAAAGCCTTATTTCATGAGCTTGTAGAAAGTTCTTGGTTCTGCCATAGACAGGAACCTGCATATTTGACGTGATCTTCGCCAGGCTTTGTAGATATGAATGTAATCTTGAACAATCTGTAGAAATGAACCTGTTCTTGAATTGATCTAAATCTTGAACAAAAGGACAGCCCATAGAAAAGCACGAGGATCTTCAACAATCTTGAGCTTGTAAAATCTTTTTCGTGTCTTCACGAAAAATGTGACACACTGGCCAGAATGACTTAGAAACCATTTCTGGACCACCTTCGCCCTTTTCACCTCTTTGCGAAAAATGCGACAAAAAACCCAGAATGCCTTAAAACCATTTTAAGGCACATTCGTCTTTTTTGCTGCCTTAAAACTAAGGCACCTTCACCTTCTTCACTGCCTTAAATCTAAGGACATCTTCAGGATTTACACACCTTCAGTCTAAAGGCACCTTCGGGTTTTTCGCATTTTTCTACATTGGCAAACCAACGTCGCCAAACGTATCAGCAACCCTAAAAACAGCTGGGCAACCAAATATCCAAAAGGCGGTGAAGCGGTTACCAACTTTGTACATATGCAAAGACTGGTGTAAATAGCCTTAAAGGCTTGTAAGATATTTTCTCTCAACACTTGTAAATATATATACTAGCTGAATCAAGCTATGTAAGTGTTAATTGAATTTCTCTTTCAATCAGACTTATCTGTAGCCAGCGTTATCACACTCAGCAAGCTGAAGTTATTACTTCAAGCCATTGTACTCACTATTGATATTTATCATAGTGCAATTTTTATCTGACTACTGCGTCGTTCATTTGCGCAATCTGTATGAATTCTTCTACTTGAATATTTCTGCTGCTAACTGTTGTGTTTCCGTTCCTACACGCCTACGCTCTGAGCAACCAAGCTTCCGCTGCGCTCACGACATACGTTTTTTCGACAAGTTTTACATAAGTGAATCGCGATTACATTCGGTTATCGATTCGCATCAGTGGTATCAGAGCGCAATAATCCGATTCACAACAGTGGTATCAGAGCATGCACGATCAGAGTATCAGAGCACCAGTTTCATCATACGTGAAAATTCTCAGAGCCTGCAAGTTTCAACAACCACACATGTTGATCACAACCATGCTATGGCTTCCATTAGCAGCATCCAATCGAAGATATGCACAGACAGTCCTTGAGGCAAACGGGTCGAATTTCTTGGCCTAGAAGCTAAAGACTTCACTCATCTTGAGAGGAGAACCTTTATGCTCTTGGGTGAATGGCACCGAAAAGATGCCAACCAACACAAGCAAAGAACTTCGAAAATGGAAGGAGAAGAACGACAAAGCAGTAGTTGTCATCTCCTCTTCCATCGAAGACAGGCATCACCCTCGACCTTGCATCAATTTCCAATGCCAGAAAGATGGGGGATGCACTCATCAGCAGATTTCAGACCAAGTCACGCAATCAAATCATGCATCTAGAAGATCAGCTTACCTATCTAAGATGGGACGACAAAGATCTCACCAACTTCATCAGAAAAATGAAGAACTTGTTCCTGTCATCACACAATGCTGGAACAAAGCACATAGTCTCACAAGAGAAGCAGCTCAGCTACCTGCTATGTTCCCTACCAAGATCATTCCAAACTACCCGGACCCTACTGGCAAAAGATCCTGCCATGATCTTTGACAAGGCCATCATCGACATCAAGGAAGAAGTTGAAGCTAGAGAGCACTATGACGACAAGAACGAATCTGATCAGGCTCTCTATAACAACAAAGATCAATCGAAGAAGAAGACTCATCCTAAGAGGGAGTCAGGAAGAAGACATGACCAAAGTCAGTAGAGAGAGGGAGATCAGAAAGGAAGGAACAAGAACCAGCAACAAGGCAGTAACAAGAAGACATGCGATAGATACAGACATGATGGCCACACGGTGGATAAATGCTGGCTGAATCCAAAAATCGAGTGTATACATTGTTACAAGAAGGGACATGCAGCCATGGGTTGCTATCAGAATCCACAGAACAAGAGAGCTCAAATGGTACATCACATGAAGAGGAACCAGAATCCTCCAAGATGGCTGAAGAACGAGCAAGCAGAAACTCTACTACATATTTATGCACTGATGTGTGTGCTACATCATCGACCGACTTTCAAGAAGTCGTTCTTGATTCAGGTGCAACGTCACATTTTGTGACAACTAGACAGATCGTAGCTGACTTTCGACAAACTAATTCCTCCAGCTATATAATCCTAGGAGATGGATCAAGACACAAAGTGAACGGAACTGGAGTGTTGTGACTCAACATCAACGGCAGAGACAGAAGACTGGATGATGTCTTGTATGTGCCTACACTACAGAAATATCTACTATCAGTTGCAAGGATAGCAGATGTAGGCATGCGTGTGATATTCACCAATGAAACATGCAATGTAGTTGATGCCAGCACCAGTACTCTCATCACTAAAGGGAGAGGCAACTTATATCATTTGAAGGTACGCCTATTGACAAAGCAGACTCATCAAGTCCATGAGTCGATGGACATTCTAATGGCATAGGAGACTATGTCACATGAACCCAATGGCGCTATACAAGGCCAGCCAGCACGGTGCATTCATAGGAGTAAGCATCAAAGATGCAAATCTGACATCCTCTGACACATGCAACAAGGGCAAGATGTCACGTACACCCTTCACCAAGGATTCCTCCTGTGAACTAGATCCAGGTTGATTCATTTTCGCATCTTTCATGATCTTTTCATACCATTTTTGTAAAGAACACTAGGGACAATCCTCTAAGATGAGGATAGGAAAACACAAGAGAGACTGTGGAGGAAAACCGCCCAACCAAACCTAGATCCCTCCTGGAGAATCCTCCTGGATCTAGCCTCCAAGCCATGCCAATGTGACAGCAAGAGGAGAAGAGCTCATTAGGTAACCTAGACCAAGTCGTCGATGGGATAGTCTCTACCTCAATATATAGAGAGTAGGATCATGTGCATGAGCACATGCAATCCCCATGCTGGTCAACTATAAATAGGTCACAGCTCTACATAAATACCTCCTGCCTATATCAATCACACGTACATGCATTACTCCATATGTCTCAATTAGAGTGTTTGGTCCTCTCAAGGTCATTAGTCACCAACAGGCTTTGACGTGGAATAAAATCTAGGCGTGACCAATAAACTCGAACACTGGAGGGCCGATTTACCATATTAGGACTATTCCAGGTCCTTAACCGAATATGGTCATAACAATTTTGGTACCTTAGATTCAGGTGATTCACTTCTTGGAGTGTATTAGTCCTAAGGAGTGTCCAAGAATCGTCTCTTGCTTCCAGCAGGTTTATCTTTTGTTGCACCTATCGGCAAATACCTTCCTCTTGGTGGTGTTCTCTCATACTCACATTCTCGAGCCTCATCTTCATGTGCATCAACCTGTGGAGCTTCTTCATCATCTTCTTCCAAGATTGTGGGAAGTCTCTTGATGCTTTCATCACTTGCATGGTCTTCGTCCTCAAACCTATGCAACTCATCAAATATGACGCCCTTACTAATGTGAATCTTATTTATCACAAGATTAAAACACCTATATGTATTTGTCCTCTATCATAGCCCACAAAGATGCACTTGATTGCTTTAGCATCAAGCTTGTTTCGCTCCTCCTTTGGCACGTGTACATAAGCTTTACACCCAAATACTCAAAACTTGTCAATTTTAGGCTCCCCATAAATGCTTCTTCAAAAATTACTTTGGCACCGCAACTATGAGACTCTTATTTTTCAAGAACGTTGCGGCATTGCACGCTTTTGACCAAAAATAATTTGGTAAGCCCATCTGCTTCATCATGGAGCGTGCACTCTCCATAATGGTTCTATTCTTTCTTTTTGGTACACCATTACTATGCAACATGTGTGATTGAGTGAATTGTCTTTTGATGCCATGTTCCTTGCAAAAGTCTTCAAAATTATCTGATTTCTATTCGTCCCCTCTATATGATCTAAGCACTTTGAATCGTGCATCCAGTTGGTTCTCCACTAAAGCCTTAAATTCTTTGAAGTGAGAAAAAGTATTAGATTTCTTCTTCGAGAAATATATCCATGTCCTCCTGGAGTAATCATCCATGAAAGTCATAAAATAATAGGCTCTCCCCATCGACTTGGTTTTCATTGGACCGCGGAAGACAAAGTACTAGTTTGGCTCATCAGTTTTGGCCAAAATTTTGCAAGCATGTTCAGACTATAAAAATAGCTTTCAAAATTCTCGACAAAGGTTTCCGACCAATGGTGTAGCTCGGTGAAGGTTCTGAAGGTCAATTCTTGCCTAAGTGCATCCTTCGCCTAGGTACTGCATTTAATGAAAATTTTCAGGATATGAACCTATGTCCAACCTAATGTTGGCATTCTGAATCCATCTATCAGGTCGGCGAAGGTTCATAATGATGTTATCATGCTCGGCGAAGGTTCAAAACAAGTACTTATTCTACAAGATAACCTTCGCCCAACTCAATATAAGTAAATTTGAACTGGATGTATAATCTGGCAAATCGGCGAAGGTTCCTATGAATGTTTGTTCAATATCTGACTGAAAACGTGATTTTTAAAGTCATTTTCTTTCAAAACTTGATTCTTGAAAATACTTTTCTTTCTCTTTTTCTTATCTGATGATTTTTTTTACTTTTGCTCATCATTCTTTTTTTTTTTCTCTTTTTTAATACTATCTTTTCCAAAAAAAGAATCAACAAGTAGTGAAAAATGACAAAATTTGTAAAACAACAAAAGTAAAATTAAGGAGATTTTTTATCATGCTAGTTGAACTGGCTGCCAAAACTTGCATAGTTGGCTTCCATTCACTACAGTGTCAAATCCTCTGCCATCCAAGTGCTCCAAAATAACTGCTCCGTATGATAGTATTTCTTTCACTTTGTATGGCCCTTCACCTGTAAATTTCAGTTTACCTTTGATCAATTTGGTCTTATACATCAAAGCTAGATCTCCTTCCTTCAAATCTTTTTCATGCCATGCCTTGCGATGAGATTTCTCTACTGCTAGTGCATGGACTACCATCAATCTGGTTTCACAAAGTTTTTGCAAAGCCTCATGATGCATTTGTAAAGATTTCACATCATCCAAACGTTTCGTTGCAAAAATTCGATCGACATAACAACATCTTGACCATAGACAAGTTGAAATGGTGTATGATTCATGATAACTTTATAAGTTGCTCTAAATGCCCATAATGTTGCATGAAGTTTATGTTCCCAATCAGAACGACTTGCTTCAACTGTTTTTGTCATAATATTGCAGAGAATCTTATTGGAAGATTCTGCTTGTCCATTACCCCTCGGATAATACGGAGTACTAAACCGATGTATAATGAAAAAGTCTTCCAACAGACACTTGATTGTTTCATTGACAAAGTGTGTTCCACAATCACTTACGATCTCGATAGGACATCCAAATCTAATAATGATATTCTGGTGTAAGAAGTTAGTTGTAGACTTTGCATTGGCAACTCGAACTGCTTTTGATTCGACCCACTTGGTCATATAATCTGTTGCTACGATGATATATTTGGCTTGAGGTCCTCTTGTCGCAGGATGAATAGACCAACATAGTCAAGTCCTCATTTCTCAAACGGTGCTTGCAATAAAACCGGATGTAAAAGTTCATAATTCTGCTTCGTAGGATGACGTGCTCGTTGACATACATCACATGACTGAATAAAGTTTTTGGTATCCTTATGAAGTGTAGACCACCAACACCTTGATTGTAAAATTTTACAAACAGTGATATCAATTGAAAAATGTCCAACTCCCATCCCATCATGTGAAAACATGATTAGATCAAGTACTTCGCATGGTAAAACACATCTTTTCAAAATATCATACATAAAATGATGATACAATTGACCTGCAATCAATTGATAAGGTTGCGGCTTCACAATCAATTGTTTCTTTTGAACTTTTGTCAGAGAGTCGTTAGGTTGACCTAACATCAAATATTCAACAATATCTGCTGCCCACTCAAGTACTACTTCAACAAAAAATAACGCAGCATTTGGTAGTTCATCATCCACTTTAGTGTTGAGTGGTGTTGTTTGGATTCTTGAGACATGATAAGCAAGATAATGTTGTTTACCTTTTCAAACCAGAACTCGAAAATCAAATCCAGTTAGTAGTAGTAGTCATCTTGCAATGCGTCCCGTATGACATGTCTTGTTTACTAGATAAAATAAATACAAAATGTGTCGCCATTAGATAATGTCAAAATTTCTTCATGGAAAATACCATGGCCAACGCTTTTCCTTCTGTTGTAGAGTAATTAAATTGTGTGACCAACTTTTGCTAGTGGATACTTGCTTAATATAAAAAAATTCTCAAAAGGTGGAGGGAGGTGGTGCCCAACTTGACGACTCAATGCTTTGCATGTGTGGATGATTGATGTGATGTGATAATTCAGGACATAGTTTATATGTTTGATAATTCATGCAATGTTTATTTCTTCCTTATATTTAAGGGAGACATCAAGAGTAGTTCACATTCCAATGGTGTTATCCTTGTCTAATTAGCTTTGTGTTTTCACATTGGAGAGTGGACAGTGCCTTAACGGGTAGCCCTTATAGACCTTGTCAGGTAGCCCTTATAGACCCTCCTTAGGATAAACGAATTCAAACTTTAATTTGAGCTTTTTAATGAACAAGTTTTCTACCCATCAAGTCCCTTCATCCCTAGGGTGATGGAGGATGTAAGAGAGAGCTTGGTTGCAGCTACTCCATTCAAGTTTTAGTGAAGCTTAGGCTCCACCATCATCCAAGAGTGATCGAGTATTGAGTAATGGCATGGCTCAACTCTTCCAACTCTTACTACTCTTGGAGATGGGTGGGGATCCCAATCTGCCATGCTAGAGCAAAGGTTACAAAAGGGTTACCCAAGTCATCTCTCTCTCAATCACCCTTGGATGATGGTGGAAACCAACATGCTAGAAAGTTGCAGTGAAGCTATCCCTCAAAGCCTTTTCTTGGCCTCCAACACCCTTGTCTAATTGTGCACAACCTATCATGCCAAAGCAACAATTGCACATATGCTCATCCTAACCTATGGACAATTTATAAGTGCATTAAGGACAACATGAATTTGACCTTATCTACAACTATGATACATGCGAGGACACCCATGGGTGATTACCTTATATCTTTTACTACTCACAAGTCATAAATAAGGCCATAGCCTTCCATAAGTAAGAAGGAATCACACCTAATTGATCTCGAAAAGGATGGAAAACAAATATACATACATTGGTAATTTTATATTCAACCTGCATGATAATCTGCAAATTGACAATCAAGAAGACAATGTTATAAATCCCAATAGACCAACACTCCAAGCTTCATCTTCAACTATCTACAAAGACCTAACGACCACACAATGTAATCTAAACTCTCTCTCTCAAAATAAAGGGGACATAATTAAGTGCATGTACTTATTCTTATTTACAAGTGGTACTTGACAATTGACTAGCCCCTCATGGCCAATTTTTACTCATATTTTAAAAAACTTCCAATGCAAAATGCTAATATGTTGTGATAACATTACTTTTAAGAAAGTGTTTTCACATTGAAGAGGAATAAATGAGAAAGAGCCCAAATACTCTCGAGTCTTCAAATAGTTTTGCCCACCATAAGTGGCCTTCCCTAGGTGCCATTTATCCCTAGGCGACACCATAAGTCTCAAAATTAATCTATTTGTGAAATTAAAATATATTAAATTTCACAATTTAGATAGAGAAGTCATTGATGTCTCAAAAATAATGCTAACATGGAATAAGTGGATATGCCGAGTGAGGTCACTAGTATGTTCACTTAAAGCCCGATAAATAAGTGGATATGCCGAGTGAGGTCACTAGTATGTTCACTTAAAGCCCGATAACTGGTGAGACCAAGGTCCCTATTCCAATGGAACTAGTTACCACATTGTCCAAATTCAAATTAAGGCCAATTGAAGTTTCCCTTCTATGTGAAAACTACTATCGTGTCAAGGCTAGTTGGCAAGCATTTGTTGTTCACCTATTTAGTTTAAAATTAGCATTATTAACTTCGTGCCACCAGATTAGCCCTTGTTATCATTAATTTTTTAAAAAAATCGGGGTTGAGGTTGTGCATCATTTTGTTTGGACTTTTATGCTATGTTGACTTTGAAATTGAAAGAGACTTTAGCACCAATGGACCAAATCTGTTCAGGATCTAAGGGCACAAAGGACAATGAAAGACCTTCAACCATGGTACTCAAGCTTGTTATAGGCACACCGATTTGGCTAGCTCAAACTCTATTTCAACTTTTATGGCACATATTAAAAAGTTTATTACTATTTCAATCCTCCCAATTAGCAATTTTTGATATACAGGCTTATTATTAAAGGTATGATAAGTTGCCCATAATGGAAAAACCAAAAGACAAAATAGGTCCATCACCATGGGGCTTATAACAATTGTTGACTACCACCAAAAAGGTGCAGGCTCGAATCCCGACCACTATAGAGTAATATCCAAGGAGCTTAGCTCCGTAAATGGCATTGCCAAGTAGTACTTGTTATATATAAAGACCACTAGTTGCTTAACATGTATGAAAAAAAAGGGGCGAGAGGAAATAGATGCCAAACAAAACCAAGCTATGGAAACGTGAAAAGGTGATCAATCACATATTCCATGATGGCTGATGTAAATAAATAATGCAAAAAAGACAAAATACGAGACTATTTCAAGAAAAGCAGACAGCACATGGTCAGTTTCATGGCGAACCAGACTAATTCCCACACAAATTGTACGATCCAAGCTTTTCATGTTGACAAGATAAGCGAACTCTCACCGCTGCTTGATCTTGGTCGTCTAAGGATGCAGATCGAATCATTGTATTAAGTTAAAGCAAACGTTTGCTAGTGAAAATCATCCTTTTCATACAAGTAAAAACATCATACACTCAATATCAACAGAGGCAGCAACTTAAATGAAGAAATCGACCTTGATAATCCATTACAGATGTCTTTACAAAAGGTCTTAACAATTTCACACACAGAAGTACCCGCTAGAGGCCTGCTACCTTTATATCAGACTGAAGATCAAGCGTTCACACGTACAAATACTTGAGACGTTATCAAAGTAACCAGAATATTCAGCGTGTAGGCTACAAACGTTAAAAAAGTGCATTAGACGGCATCCTGCCATCAAATCTTTCAATCTTGCAAGAGAAAAGATCCACTGCATAAGCTTGAAATTTAGAAAATCCTGAGCACAATAAGTCGCTTCCAGCCATGAGAGGCAAAAGTGACTGCACAGCCGATAAGAATCGTTGTCTGACTTCATATCTTCTCAATCTTCTCAGCTTTCACGACTGGATTTTCCTTTGAGATGGCATCTCTTCCGGCGGCCTTATAGTCGAAAGTACAGTTATGCTTGTCAGAGTAACGATGTAACGAGCAGAAAATATCTCCGCAGCGACATTTGAAGCCTGTTAGGCCAACACGCTTATTACATGAAAGGCAACGGTTAACGGGACGAGATGGAGTTGCATCTTGTAAAACTTGTAGAGATTCCTTCTTGGATTTGGTGACTGGTGCCACAACGACGACAGGTTTGTCTTCCAATAATCTGTCAACTGGATCTGGTCTCTCTGCAAGGTGAGGAATCAAGGCAGAGATTGATATCTTTTCTGAAGCAGCCTTTGCAGAAGACGCCATAGCTTGCGTCATGACAACATCCGTGTAGCACTTCGAACACATGTTCATGGTTGCCTTGCTACCAAAAAAGCCGCAATTATTTGCACAATATATTGGCCCCTCGGGCGGCTGGCAACCCGTCTCTTCCTGGTCCAACTTCCAGCTTTCCTGGGCCATTGAATGGCTCCTTAAGAAAAGTTAACAAAGTGAAAAGTTTGCAGGCAACTCACCACTAATGGACGAACACAAATTGGTAACACTGCGATAGAATCGAAATGTGTGTATGGAACTAGATCGTGCGGACAGAAACCGTGAATACTTCACCAAATAAGAACACGGAAGGAATGCCTATTGCCGAGTTGAATAAGAAGCATGGTTGGCAGGTTAAAACATTGCTTTTAAACCTGAACTTTCCAATGACTATTTGCTTCACGTCTAAGCTAAAATCCGAACTGATATCAGCAAATCTTTTCAAAGTCCAGAAGTATGCACCAGCTGTCAGGATATCTGTCTTCGAAGTTCGAAGAAAGAACTGGCCAACACAAAGACGTCAAAGCGAGCAAGAACACCACATTCGAATAACAAAACCTTGAATCAGAGATTCATTAACAAAATACTTTGGTCTCAATTACTGCAACGCTTACTCTTAAGATACAGTTTGCTGCTTAGAGGGTCACGGTCATCACCTGCCTCTGGACACACAAAAACACTGATCATACGAAGAAAAGAAAGGGCGCAAAGGGGATTGCCAGAGGAGCTGGAGTTTGGCCACCAAGATCACAGTCGCTCTGTTGCAACGAAATCGAAAAAGTCGAGAGGTTTCTTCCCATTAAATCACCTCCAGCGCACATCGCATATGTGCGGAAAGCAAAATCAAAGCAAGACCAACCAAGTGCAGGGGCCGGATCGGGACACAGCGGGGTATAAGAGCAGGCTCCCGACGCGGCGAGAAAGATCCAGCACCCCGCTCTCGTCCACACAGAGGCGCGTCAATGGGGCAGGAAAGGGACGCGAACGCGCACAACCTGAGAGTCACAAAAAAGGCAAGAAAACAAAGGCAGCATTAGGCCATGGAAAGACGACCAGACTGCTTTCTTGGCTATGGCGATGCCCCAAAAACAGCCCAATGCGCAAGAAAAGTAGCAAGCAAGACGCCACAGAAAAGGAGAGATGCCTTCCAACAAGGGCCCCGCTCTCGTACCTGCCCACTTTGCCACCGCCTACAGTCGGTCACCTTGCCGGTGACTATTCCGTTTCGGGCAGACGGCGACGGGCAGAAGGCCGGCGATTCCGTCATCGGGCCCCATGCCCTGAATTCGCCATGCATGATGCATGCCATGTGGTATGCATGATGCATGGCATGTGATATGGCATCTTATTCCACCACATGCCACGTGGCCGGACGTACCAAACATCCGTCTAAACGTCCGGTAAGTGTTACCATTACTGGGTGTTGAGCTGAGTAGTCGCCGTCTAGGGCCGTTAAGTGGCCATTGTGTAAAAATATGTGGGTCTTGAGGAAAGATGTGGCGCATCCGTTTGTCCGTTTGTCCATAAGAACTAGTTTCTACCATAAGTTCAATTATGACAAGCGACAATAATATTAGGTTTTTTTTTTTTTAACACAGTTACGCAATTAGTGGTGGTTGGTTATACACAACATATACAATGTGGCAACATACACAACATATACAATGTGGCAACGCCATGTGGGCAACATCAAGTGAGGAGCAAGGTCCTAAGATGTGATTACGCAGCGGTTGGGATTCGAGCTTTCCCTTGCCGGTCATAGTCAACAGCTCTACCCATATGTTGCGCTACAATGGAAAAAAACATACTAGTTATCAAGATAGTTTTATTTTTGGCAATTGAGGAAATTGCAAAATTGGGACAATACAGTGTCCCTTAGATTAAAATATCATCGAGAAGCTCTGCTTTATGCGGCATTTAAATCAGTGTATGATAAGAAAACAAAGATGGCATTCCATAAAAATCAATATTAAAACATATATATGATTTCAATTTTAAAACTTATTTAGAACTAATTTTTCACCTTTTAGCAAAATAGTCACAATAGCTTACTCTTATAGCAAAAAAAAATAAAAAGAGAATTGATCCAATAAAAGCTAAACTTTGTAAAACTTTTATTTTATGTCGAAATTAGATTGTGAACAATCTAGCCTATTTTAGGATCCATCACATTCAAAGGCCAAGGTATTCAACTTCAAAAGGCAAGTAGAGAGCATATTTTAAAGTAGAGGCACCAACTTCAAATGGCCTAATAGAATAACTTTGTCACAACGTCGTGTAAAGTTGTTACACACAACCGTAGGGTGTCTATTTGTAAAAAAAAACTCAACATTCATTGGAGAGAAAAAATAGGAAGGCCCATACCTCATTTCACATAGAAAAGGGAGGCTTCCCATGTGGCAAGATGACTTGGCATAAAAAACGATGACATGAGATAAGTGGAGATGCCGCCTAGCATCTCTAGTAGTCCCCGACATCTCCACATGCCCCAGGGCACCTATTTTTTAGCAGCCGTTCAGATTTGAGTATTTGAGGTGGGACAACGTCCTTGTGGCTCATATAGGATAAAGGAGAGAGAATAAATGTCTCCCAAATAGGCTTGTGTGCGATTAAGGGAGATGAAGCTGGCTTATGGAGGGGTAAGTGTGAATCAGCATCACCATTGGCCCCCTTTGTGTGTGAAAACACCCTAAGTTATCTTGAGTGTAAGTGTGTAAGTTATCTCGACAAGTCGATGTAGGACCAAAGCTTACGTGTCTCTACTTCATCAGTTTTAACACAGGTATTTTTTAATATTTTAAAACAACCGTCTCTTTTGGTTTTTCATTTTCCAACTATTAAATGATTCTTTAAACTTTGAGCCTACACATGTACAACAAAGCTTGTTGTGATCTTCTTTCATACCACCTTGTTTTGTTTTGTTGAAAAGCTGTAAAGGCCATATTCAAACTTCAAAAAACCCAAAGAGTGATCTTATGCTTTGTCCAAGCAACAACATTTTTTAAAGACAACCTTCATATTTTAGATTAAGTAACGATAGGCCTAAAGGCAAATTGTCAGACTTTATCCCTCTTCCAAGGGCTACTTTCAAAACTAGAACACATCCCCATAAAGGAGATAAGGTATGCTCACATGCTCATTTGGACACAAGCAAATCCACAAACCAACTTCTTATTGAAGTAATGTATTCTCAATCGTGATTGAGGTCCAAGTACAGCCCTACTCTCATCCAATGGTTGGTAATACTTCATGATGACAAAAAGATCATGATAACATTTTTCATGCATTTTCAGATGTTGGATGAGGGGCCATGTCTACACTCTTAGTCACAATTGGAAATATGATGCTCCGTTCTTGTACACTGTGCTACAGATCATTGGATATCTTTATAAGATTTTTGTTGTGAAAGCGTTTTTTCTAAGTTGTGATTTAAGAAAATAGTACATCTTCTTACTTGTCTTTCAAGAATGGAGGTATATTATGGATGAACACGTACAATGGTGGTGGTTGAGATAGCAATGATGGACACCAGACAAGCATACGTCTTCCTCCTTAAGACTCATCTTTTTGAACAACGAGGTCGAGAAGATATTAGATCTACAAAGTTGATAAATAGCTCGTACAACATAATTTACGCGATTCACAGGAGAGAAGTAGACGCGTCTAATGGTCCCACTCCTAAATTTTTGCTACTCATTCAGCTTATGTTGCATCTATATATATTTATGATCTTTAACTCATTTCATGAGCATGTCTAGATTTTAATGGTAGCTCTTTTATAACTCTCATCTTCTTCTCTTTGCTCATGATTATGTACCATAATGTCACGCTTGAAGTGATGCCCTCAATGTGAGAGGGAAATTGGCCTGGGATTATCAACATTTTTTGTGTCATGTATTGGTATGCGAAGCTAACTCGTGGCAAAAATATAGGCATTGATTGTGCTTGTGGGCGACTTACATGTACTATGTAGAATGTACTTTATAGCCTCTTAATTATACTAGTGATAGCTAAGAGTGATGGTTAATTGTATGGGACATCAATTGTTGTTGATCATACATTATAATGGTATCAACAACTCCAATGCATGAGATGAGTTGAGTTAAATATATAATAGCTCTATATGTTGATGACTCTCTGATCATCAGCAATTCGAATCAATTGTTTCATAAGACAAAGTTGCTATTGTCGAAGGAATTCGAAATGACCGATGCAAGCCTTGTGCATTACCTTCTTGGGATCGAGATAACGAGAGACAAAGCAAACAGAAGTATTGTGATAAGCGAAGAAAGGTATCTAACCAATGTACTCTACATGTATGGCATGGAAAACTGCAAGTCGATAGACTCGCCTATGGATCCAAGATTCAAACTGTCGAAGGAAGAGTTGCCTATTTGATAAATAAATCAGCCTTAGAAATGGCTATGTAATTTCTATTTTCCATGATCTTATCGAATTTTAGGTGGATTGCTAATGTAACCAGATTTATATCAATACAATGTGATGTTTGAGACTTTTTTCAAGTTCTCCTTTCGCCCAGCCTGTATGGAAATCAGAGACTAGCCAATATTTTTGAGCACCTAGATAGCTGGATTATGTCAAAAACCTTCATCAAAAGTCGACATTCTTTTCCAACTGATTGTTGTAAAGCTGACTCGGGTGCACCCAGCGTGCCCTGTAAGACTCTAAGGGGTGACACTCTCTAAGGTCCCAGTGCAAGTTAGAACGTCAAGGACTGAGCCTCCGACCTGTGGTGAGCCAGTCAAGTAGTCACAAGTCATGAGCTAGCTCTGGAGCTCGAGTCATGGCCTAATCATGAACCAAGTTGATTCTGCCGCCGGGACAGCTCCCGGGACCCATGTCCGGGAGCCAGACTGATTCTGCCAGGCTTGCCAGGCTTAATCAGCAAAATAAAAACTAAGTCCTAGAAAGCGTGCTTTACCAGAAAGCACTATGTTTCAGGACAGAGGGGGTGCGCCGAATCACAGCAGTACTATAGGGGGAGTCCGGCAGACAGAGACTTGGGCAGCTCAACCAGCACCAGGAATCCAATCGCCAGGTCTCAGGTCCCTCTACTAGCACGAGCCAGGCACAATGCCCAGCACGTGTTGGTGGCCCCAAGACCGGTTAGTCTATGTATGAATGTAACCTCTTCCAAATCTAATAAAGTTGATCCTTGGGGATGATTACCATTTCGGTTTCACCTCCGGGACTGGTCCAAGTGGAAGGACCCTTACTACAACCTTTTTGTGTCGCCGGCACCTAAGGGTCCACGTCGCCAACATGTGGCTTGCCGCTATGCGAATTGGTCAGTTTGGCGACCACTATGACTTGGGTTTCATGTGTGGCTTGTCTTTGCCTTTGGTTACCTTTTGGGGATGGATTCTGAGTTGGCTTTCAGGTTGGTTGGGATTCCAGTTTTCTTAAGTCTGAATGGTAAAGCTTGTTACGTTTTCGAGTTGGCTTTTACGTAAGTGCATGATGGATGTATGTTAGACTTAAGCGTGTGTTGGAGAAATCGCTCAAGTCCCAGCACCCTTTGAGGCGCCGGTGCAACATGTGGTATCAGAGCCGACTAGCCGGTCAGCTACGCAAGTCTCACAGGGATGGCCATGTCTTGGGATTTGTCAGGACAACCGTTGTGCAAGGTGTTGTCCACAGTGTAAGCACGGGTGCGTCCACGGTCAGGGTGGTCGGCAGAACGGGGGCCTTGATGAGGCAAGGTGTTGCCCTTGAAGTGTAAGCATGGTCAGTTCCCGTGGTTTGGGGTTGGCGCCGTCTGCACGTAGGATAGATGAGGCAATGTGCTGCCATTAGGTTGGTGAAAGCACGGTCTGTGCCTTGTGGGGTGCGGGGTGACATATTCAAACTATACGGGTTAACCATTGATACAGAGATGCTACTCGAATTCGGGTGCAAAGCACGGGTGGTCAGCTGCCGGTGCGAGATAGCTGCCGATCGTTTAGTTATAAGGGCTATCGACCAAAAAGTGGTGGGGCGTGACTGAGGCAATGTGCTGCTTAATGGTGAAAGCACGGATGGTTGGATGGATGTTTCCCTGTGGGCTAATTTTGTGATAGATTTGTGTGGGTGTGGCTAGGCAAAGGTCCTACGTCCAATCTCAGGGGGGATTGTGGCTTGAGAGGGATCCTCTGTGTTTGCTTTGGTTGGTATGTTCCATTTGTTGTGTGCTTGCTTGGACACAAATGACCTAGTTTCTACTTGGCTCTCAGGTGATGTGAGCGTGCTAGTTTGAGGAGGGGATATTTTCTTTGAAGCTGATTAAATAAAGAAGAAAAGAGAGCTGTGGGGCTCGGCCGACAGAAGGGAGAGTTTTCAAAAAAAAATAAAAAGGATTGAGACGATAATCTGTTGGAAGTACACCTCTTACTATAATGGAGGACCACCTTGATGAGTTACAAAAATTGATGGACGGAGAGGAGCAGGTTCGAGAATTGAAGTAGCTTCATTGACTTCTGAAGAGAGAGCTGAAGTCCTATTCAAAGCTAGCTACCAAAACATGCATGGCTCCCGCATGCATCGAGATGGCACCAGGTCAAAGTCAAGAAAGAAAGAGCGTATGCACTCCACAGTGGCGCCTCTCCAAGAAGAGATGGGTGGCCCTTCTGAACCTACACCAAGAGACGAACCCATGCCAGAGGCGCAACAAGACCTCTTTGAAGTGAAGATGCGGCAATACTTATCAAGTGCAATGATGGCTATGCTTAGCGAGGTGAAGAAGGACAGAGAAACCGAAAGAAAAGAATGGCAAACATCCCTACGAGCCATGAACCTTACTCAATTCGACCTTGTTAGAGAAATGAGAGACGGGCTAACACAGCTCAAAGCCAGGTTTGAAGAGTTGGAGGCAATTAGAGGGAATGCAGTGGCGCCTCCTCCACAGATATCAAGAGAACCACAAGCGTGAAACATAGAAGGCCCAAAGAAGACTGCCAAAATAAAAGCACCACCTACTTTCAAAGGAGAGCATGACATTCGAATTGTGGAAGATTGGTTGTTTCACATGGACCATTACTTCCGTCTGATGAACACTCCTGAAGAAGAAAGAACGGACTTGGCATTAGCATATTTTGAGGGCTACACTACAAATTGGTACCGGATGGCAGGAATGCATTTCCAGACATGGGACACGTTCAAAACCGCGTTACGAGAGGAGTTCATACCGAAGGATTCACACATGAGATTGAGGACAGAATTATCAGGGCTCAAGTAGAAAGGTTCATTGCGAGAGTACCTCAATAAATTCAAACAGAGTGTATGGGTTATTGAAGATATGTCCGAGGTGGACAAAACTCATTACCTCTTGTCTGGAATGCAGTCTTGGACCCGACGTGCAATAGACAGCTACATGCCCCATGATTTCAATTCAACTATTTGGGCGGCTGAAATGGTTTGTGATTATGAGAGCACATTGGCACCAGCTGCTCGCTCAACCTCAACAAGAGTATTTAGTGGATCCAGACCGAGTCCGAGCTTCTTTTCAAAGGGGGACTCAGCTTCAAATGGCAACCAAGCCTCGAGTAGCGTGAACAAATTTCCAATAAAAATAGGGTTTGGCAACCAAGGCAACAATGGAGGAAACACGTTCCAGAGAAGAAACAATGTTGGACCTTCAGCTAGTCACAGCAACAGCTCACCAACAATGGGCAGTCCCATGCGCTGCTTCAATTGTCATTAGCAAGGTCACTCTTGGAGGTCATGCCCCAAATCATTGAACAAGCAAATCATGGCTGCCATTGAAGTATTTGATAGAATGGAGAGAGAGACATTCGATCAAGAAGATGGTGAACATGATGACGAAGAAGACCCGGAAAAGGATTTGACAGAGTCCGACCTGAATGCCTTACAACAGATAGGGGCACTTGCGGTGTATTATGGTGCTTGCTATCAGTAGATTATACTTCCGATGTTTATGAATCTTAGTTGATTAACATTATCTATTGCTTATAAATTTTTTACATCAGATATGCAATGTCAGTTTGTAGTTCAAAGGAGGATAGATCGCGGAATGAAGCAATAGCTTCGCCCGCACAGATCAACTCCATCTGAGCTTTGCATCAGTGAATCGTGATTACTCGACTTATCCTACACAATAAACATTCGGTTATCAATTCACATCAGTGGTATCAGAGTGCAATACTCCGATTCACAATAGTGGTATCAGAGCCTGCACGATCAGAGAATCATAGCACTAGGTTCATCATACATGAAAGTTCTTAGAGCCTGCAGGTTTTGACAACCACACAGGTTGATCACAACCATGCTATGGCTTCCATTAGCATCATCCAATCGAAGATATGCACAGTTCTTGAGGCACGCGGGTCGAATTTCTTGGCCTGGAAGGTAAAGACTTCACTCATCCTAAGAACTTTATGGCCCTGGTGGGTGGACGACATCGAAGAGATGCCAGCCAGCATAGGCAAAGAACTTGAAAAATGGAAGGAGAAGAACGACAAATCCGTACTTGTCATCTCCTCTTCCATCGAAGACAAGCATCACCCTCGACCTTGCATCAATATCCAATGCTAGAGAGATGTGGGCTGCACTCATTAGCAGATTTCAGACCAAGTCACGCAATCAAATCATGCATCTAGAAGATCAGCTTACCTATCTAAGATGGGACGACAAAGATCTCACCAGCTTCATCAGAAAAATAAAGAACATGTTCTTGTCATTACACAATGCTAGAACAGAGCACGTGATCTCACAAGAGAAGCAGCTCAGCTACCTGCTACATTCCCTACCAAGATCGTTCTAGACTATCCATACCTTACTGGCAAAAGATCCTGCCATGACCTTCGACAAGGCCATCATTGACATCAAGGAAGAAGTTGAAGCTAGAGAGCACTATGATGACAAGAATGAATCTGATCAGACTCTCTATAGCAACAAAGATCAATCGAAGAAGAAAAATCATCCTAAGAGGGAGTCAGTCATGAAGAAGATAGGACCGAAGTCAGCAGAGAGAGGGAGATCAGAAAGGAAGGAACAAGAACTAGCAGCAAAGCAGTAACAAGAAGAAATGTGATAGATGCAGACATGATGGCTACACGGTGGATAAATGTTGGCTGAATCCAAAAATCGAGTGTACACATTGTCACTAGAAGGGACATGCAGTCATGGATTGCTACCATAATCCATGTAACAAGAAGATGCAAAGCAGAAAAGAGAGCTCAAACAACACATCACATGAAGAGGAATCAAAATCCTCCAAGATGGCTGAAAAACAAGCAAGCAGAAACTCTACTGCATATTTATGCAATGATGTGTGTGCTACATCATCAATCGACTTTCAAGAAGTAATTCTTGATTGAGGTGCAACATCACATTTTGTGACAACCAGACGGATCATAGCTGACTTTCGACAAACTGATTCTTCCAAATATATAATCCTAGGAGATGGATCAAGACACGAAGTGAACGGAACTGGAGTGTTGTGGCTCAACACCAATGGTAGAGACAGAAGACTAGATGATGTCCTGTACATGCCTTTACTGTAGAAAGATCTACTATCAGTTGCAAAGATAGCAGACGTAGACATGCGTGTGACATATTCACAATGAAACATGGAATGTAGTTGATGCCAACACCAGTACTCTCATGACTCAAGGGAGAGGCAACTTATATATCTGAAGGTATGCCTATCGACAGAGCAGGCTCATCAAGTCCATGAGTCGATGCACGTTCTATGGCATAGGAGACTAGCCCTTCAATCCGAGCTCGTATGAACAATGGCTGCAAAATCGGTAAGACTGGATTTGGATGTGTTTTGAATACAATAGCCGTGGTGATGATAGCATGCAAAACAGCAATGGTAGTCGTGAGCGCATTGGATTGTAAGGAAAACAAGAGCTTAATGATCGCAAGCGAAACAGAGTGAGAATGAACAAAAAAACAGAAGTGTTTGAAGTGTTCGGCATATTAATGATATGTCAGTGGATTAGACTAGTATTTAATAAAAAATGTCCTCCTAATATTGAAAGTACAATCCTTAAAAAAATAAGGTCTAAAGGTATTAAATATAAATGGAATTTTTTGGTAAAATAGAATGGCCAAATATTGCAAAACCATGTGTCGCAGTCTTCACTTTTCCAAAAATGGTGAATATACTAACATAACAAATTCCACATTAATGTCGCTTTTTTCGCTAAACATTATGGGAATTATACATGAAACAAAGGTGTCAGTTTTTTCGCATATTTCTTATAGATTGGAAACATGGTAAAAACATGTTGGAAACAATTACAAAAACAGTGTCGGCATTTTTGGGAAAATGAAAACAACAAGTGGACGTATTAACGAAAGTGTCGAGTTTTTTGCAAACTGGCTTATGGCAAAAATACTTATTTGGTATTGCATTTTTTGGAAATAATACGTGATAAACTAACAATGTACTGTGTCGCATTTTTGGCACGGGTTGAATGGTGAATCTTTACAAACGCGATGGAGTAATGACTGACTATGGCATTTTTCGCTTTCTTCGCAAAAATGCGAAGCTTTTCCTGCTATTTCTATTCAAAAATTAGTCATAGTATTGCTTCACTCTTGAACCATTTACTTGGGTATCAAGTAACTATCCTTCAAGATCTGCTAACTGTAATGATCCATTGTTAAAGACTTCAACAATCCTATAGAGTCCCATCCATCTTCTGTGTAATTTCCCTGGAAACAACATGTGTCTGTTGTCATACAGAAGCACATAGTCTCCTCGTTTCATTTTGGTCTTTTTGATCGATTGATCAAAATCATCTTTTCTTTTACTTTGCACCCGTTCAGTTTCTATTAATGCTAACTGACGGTCCTCCTCCAATTGCGTCAAGGTAATCATTCGCTCTTAGAGATTATCATTTTTGTCCATCTGTTTCGCATTATCAATGCGAAAGGTGAGAACTTCAAATTCTATGGGTGGTATCGGATGCATTCCATATATAAGGTAATATGGAGTTTGCCTGGTTGTGATTTTCTCGACGGTTCTCTATGCCCATAAAACACATGGTAACTTCTGATCCCAATCGGAAGAATGTGTTTCTGTCACCTTGTTCAGAATTTTGCACAAAACTCCGTTTGCTCGCTCAGTAAGTCCATTTGCTTTAGGATTATACTGAGTGGTTTGACGATGTGTCATGGAAAAATATGATAACATAGCTTCAATGGTTTGATTAAGAAAGTGGATTCCCTGTCACTTACAAGTTCTAAGGGACATCCATAACGAGTGATGATGTTTTGAAACAAAAACTTTGCCACAGTTTTGGCATCACTTTCTACTATAGCTTTGGCCTCTACCATCTTGGTAGCATAGTCCGTTGCAATGAGAATGTAATGATGATGGGTTTTACGAGTGGTTGGCTTGATAGGTCCTGCAAAATTGATTCCCCACTTTTCGAATGGTGCTAAGGGAATAATCGGTGTGAGTGGCCAATGTGTCGCGAAGCTGGGTTTCCCCATCCTCTGACATGGATCACATTTTTTAATGAACAATTTGACATCTCTATAAAGTGTAGGCCATCAATACTTAGCATTTAAAATTTTTCTGACAATATTTCTAAGCGCGTAATGGCCTCCCAAATCTTCCTCATGTAATGCACTTATTATGGTTGTTACATACCTATGTAACTAGCAGTACTTTAGACCCTAAATAGTCCATTTAGTGTTGGGGGCTAAATGGCAAGGTACCCTTAGGATTAAGGGTATATGCCCTTGGATAAGGACAGGCAAGTAACTATACCTTAGTTGGAGGTATGGAGTCACGTGACCCTTGGATAAGGGGTACCCTTAGTATTAAGGGTGTGTGTCTTAGATTAAGGTACTAGTGTCCTTGGTTAAGGGCAGATAGGTGTCTATGCCTTGGATGGAGGTATGGAACCTAGAGAGGTGTTAGAAAGTCATTGAATGACTATTTTCTAAACCTTGGGCCTCAACCTTGAACCATATCACTTTATTGGTCTAGGACCAAAGTATACATGCACAACTTGGGCAATGGGACCTAAAGTGTCCATTGAGTTCCCAACTCCCACAAGAAAGGCATTCAAAGAGTCATAGGTTATGGAGGGAGTCTCTTGACCTTCCATAAGCCTATGGAGGCTCTTGGAGATTCTTTAACTCCCCTAGGCTTCTCTCTCTCTCATTGGATGAGCATGGAACTCCATAGTGCATTGGAGGGGTCCATGGGCCATCTATATGAGGGTAGTAGGGCGCCCATTGGGAGGGGGGGATCTCTCTTGTTTGCTTTGCTTATGCTCTAGTGTTGCTACTAGTGCGTAGAGTGCTTTCTTGTAGTAGTATGCTTGAGGTTTGGATCTTGCTTATGGTATGGGACATAAGTAGGGTTTGGATCTTGAGTATGCTATGGAGTGTTGTGCTATGCTTGTAATTTGTTTATGGTTAGCAAGGGGGAGCTAGATAGATCTTGCTTGGAGCTTGGATCTAGCTATGGTTGGGTGGTGAATACTTGAGGCCAACTTGTTATCTATCTTTGTGTTTAAAGAGTAGGGACACAGGTGGAGGAGAGATCCATGGAGGCTTGCAGATCCTTACTTACAGGTGGAGGCATCCTAGCTTGGAGTTGGGGAGCATCTTGAAGCTTGCAGGTTGCTTGGAGGATATATGGAGGCTCTACCTTGGTTTGGAGGACTTCCTCACCTCTACTTGTAAAAGTGGTATCAGAGCTAGACAAAGGATGGTAACATTTCTAACCTTCTTCAAGTTCTATTAAGATAACCAACTAAATTATTATTTTTTTGAAAATTATAGACTTTTCTAGTTGTAGGAAGCTTGTAGTTGAAGTACCCAATGAACCTAGTTCTCTTTGGAAGAGAGTAGTGATGCTTATAGAATTGTTTAGGGGCTGATTTTCTATCATGTTAGAGAAGTTTTAAAGTGGGCTTTGGGTTTTTTAAAGTTCTGAAAAAAGATTTGTGGGATGGGTAGAGGAAGTCTTCCTCTACATACACAAACTTTTTTTGGCAAAAAGATTGATTCTAGCTTTGTGTTTTGATCAAAACTAGTGTTTTTTTTGCATAAATGAAGTGTTTGAAGTTCTGATTTTCATTTTGAAGTTCTATCTTTCAGACTTGTAAATCTGAAAATCAGATCTGAAAAGTGAAGTTTTCATTCAAACTTCATTAGTTACACCTTTCTATCTCCTAGTTTCATGAAAATGGCAATGTAGGAAGGGAATGGTAGTGTAACTTTGTGCATAAAACAAGTTTTGAAATTCTTTTTTTTGTCAGTCTGAAGTTTTGATTTTCAGACCTGTAAATCTGAAAATCAGATATGAAAATTGAAGTTTTTATAAAGCTTCATTAGTTATCCATTTCTAGACACTAGTTTCTTGGTTTTGGAAATTTAGAATAGTGAGAAATGTGAAAACTTTGGTTGCTTTTGAAATGACAAATGGAATTCGAATTGGAATGGGAACTTTATGTTAACATTAGCTTAGATTAGTTAATTGAAGTTTACATAAAGATTTGGTTTTCATTTTTGCTTTTGATTAGGGCAAATGTAACTTGTTGTTGTTTTTTCCTCTTAAGCTTGGATTGAGCTTGCAAATAGTAGGCTTGGATGGAGCTTATAAACAATAAGATTGAATGAGTAGAAGTAAATGCTTTTTATTTGCATTGGATGTAAGAATAAAAGCATTTCTATCATTCTAATTTGAGCACTTGTTGTTGTATTTGCATAATAGGAAAACACACAAGAAACCCCAATGGATCAAACCAATGAAAACCCAACATTTGATCTATCAAACCCATCCAATGTGGCACAAGCTCTTGAACTTTTATACCAACAAATTCAAGCCACTAATAAGCAGCTTCTTGAAACTAATCAAAGAGACCAAGACTTAGAGTCTAGGTTAGCCAATCAGAAGAAGCATGTAGTTCCACCTCCTGTAAAAGTGTTTAAGGGGGAGAAGAAAGATAGGAACTTACAAGTGGTAAGTTCTTGGCTAAAGGTTTGGAACAAATACTTTGCCATGAACCAATTCCCTGAATCTGAAAAGTTATCCACTGTCACCATGTTCCTTGAAGGAAGAGCCTTAGTTTGGTGGGATGACTTAGTTGCAAAGGGCAATCAACCTTGTACATGGGATGATTTTTGCAAGCTTTTTAGGGATTATTTTCTACCACTTTTAGATGACTATGAACACTTCCAAAAGTTGAGTCATCTAACCATGAATAAAGGTTTGGAACAATTTATTCAAGTTTTTCATGAGTACCTAAATCCACTTTATAGTGACAATGTTCATTGATGGATTACCAAAAGATTACCAAGTGGATGTTCGTAGGAGCCATCCAAAAACCCTAGAAGATGCTATTAGGGCTGCAAAATACTTTGATACACCTAAGCCACCTAGGGGTCAACAGCCTAATGAGCAGAAAAAAGGTTTTCAATTTAAGAGGAAGGATGTGGAAGCTGTTAGTGAAACACATCCCAATTCCAACAATCCTAAGAAAACCAAGAAAAACTTTAAAAATCATCAAGGTGGCAATGATAAAGGTGAAGCTCGTAAGAAGAACCTATGCTTCAAGTGCAATGGCGAGGGTCACCTTGCACGTGATTGCGTCAAAAAACAAGCTTCAATCTCAAGTAATCTATCTCAAAGTAATGAGATGGATGTTTGTTTCCTTAGTTCTTTAGTTTTTGGTCCTAATGACCTTATTTGCATTAAAGGTAAAGTCAATGATCAAGTTGTTAATGTTCTTTTTGACACGAGATTCACTCATAACTTTATTAATGTAAATTTGGTGCAGACGCTAAACCTTCCTACCAGAAAAAGTGAGAAAAAATACCATGTGACAATGGCATCGGGAAGTAATTCCGATTTGATGGATTTATTATTCCTGATGTAGAATTGCACATTTAGGATTATTCTAAAAAACTAGAATTCCATGTTGTTCAATTAGCTAATGTAGATATTGTTCTTGGGCAACAATGGCATTTTGATATGAACAAGTCATTGAGAATTGATTTTGTTGAAAAATCTTTATTTTTTATGCATGAGAATTCTTTAATTAAGAACTAGGCTAGTTTAAGTGTTGACACTAAAAATGTTAACCCTTATTCTAAACAGGAACTTAATTCTATTATGAAGAATTCCGATTTTAAAGTTTATTTATGTTTTCATAATGATATCATGTGTTGCAATGATGATGAACTTAACATAAATGCCATGCATATACCCAGTGTGAACACTACAGAATTTGAAGCCTATAATGAACTTAGGCAGGAATTCAATGATGTATTTTTAGACCTTCCTGTAGGTTTACCACCAGAAAGGATAGTTGATCATAAAATTGACCTAATACCTGGAGCAATTTCAATCGCACAGCGTCCTTATAGGATGAGTGCATCAAAAGAGGCTGAGGTAAATAGGCAATTACATGATTACCTGAAAAGGGAGTGGGTACAACCTAGTAAGTCTCCTTGGGCATCACCAGTGGTTCCGGTTGCCAAGAAGGATGGGACTATAAGGTTTTGCGTCGACTATAAGAAATTGAACAAGGTAACCGTTAAGAATAGATATCCACTACCATGGATGGATGATCTAATAGACTATCTTGGTGGTGTTGGGTAACTAGTTTCTATTTCAGATGACAAAGAATAAGATGAAGAATTGGAAGACTCTTCTTCATCTGTTGAATCAGATTCTAACTCAGACTCCGTAGACGAGCTTGATTCTTCTATTCTTTTATGTTTATGCTTCTTACCAGTACTCTTTCTATTATTTCTTCTTCTTCTAGAAATTTTAGAAGTTTCATAGTTTTCTGCAGATGCTATAACATCCTCTAACGAATTCGTCAATCCTTGACGACAATACCTATCCATCTTCTTGGGTTTAGGGTCCAAGAACCATTCGTTTTGCATGGGAACGTGATATTGTGCTCCTAGATTTCCTATCAAATTTTTAATTCTTCGAGTGTACTTCCTAAGCGACTCCTTCGGCTTGTGGAATAGCCTATCTCTCTAAACTATTTAAGAAATGCTACATTTAAAGCATTCCAAGTATTGACCATTTCCGAAACTAACTGGTTGTACCAGATCCTCATCAGTGTTTTCCTTATTGGCTATAGTATTTGACTCAAACTATGATAAATAGCTATCTGCATCATCAGATGATGACCCTTTGAAAAAGTCATATCTAAATTTGGTAGATGTGGGTGGTGTTGGATTCGCCATATTAACAGGTGGTGGGTCAGGTAGCAGATGAGGTGGATCAGGTGGATCAGATGACTCAAAGCTATGTTCAGATGGTGTAGATGTGATTTTCGAAGATAATTCATGATCTTGGTCAGATTTTGGCTCTGATGGTGGATCAGGGTCTTGATCGGACTCAGATTCAGAACTAGAATCAGATCTATATTCTGAAGATGAAGATTCAGATGGATTTGGTGAGTTGGCAAGCTCTCGTTCAAATATATTTACAAGTGCTACGGAAGTGTTGTAAAGGTTATCAAATGCTTCAGGACGTAGTCTTACTCTTATTGGTGAATTTCACAGATTTTGGAAACATAAGTCGTGTGTCTTTCTATAAGCTTCTAATCGATATGCTCGTTCTAAACGTTTCTGCTCAATAGTTGTCCGTGGTTGATCTCATGGCATACATTACATGAATAAGATTCAGTGGACTTGGTACACTTAAAAATCATGAAAAGACAAAGATTCGTCTCCCCGGCAATGGCGCCAAGTTATGTGGTAGCCTAGTCGTTATAGATTTCCACAAAATCAGTGAATTAAGTAGTATAAAAGGTTTAATCGTTTCCCAAGAGAGAGAGATATCTCCTCTTTCAGATCGATAAGTGTACAAAGGTTGATGAACAGATGGTGAATGTAATATTCAAGATAGAATACTACAATTACAAATCTAGTTATCCAAAGATATTGAGTAAATTGGCATCTAGAACCAACGATGAAACAATTTGGTCAGGGTCGGAAGGTACATAAGGGTACATTATCTTCCAAGCTCTTAGAAAAGCAATAAGCAATTAATCTAATAGCAACAGGCAAACAGATCCTTCAAACAGAATCTAGCCGACTCTCAATTCCTCTTAACAACAAAAAGAATTAGCTATTATCATAGCAAGCAACAAAGCATAGCATCAATTAAGTTCTTTATGAACACATAGCTCATTCAGAATTAAGAGAGATTCTAATTTATAGTTAAGCTTAAGGCTTCAGCTAATTCCCTGCACACATTAGTTAGATGTCGCCTACAAAACCACGTTAGAAATCTGGAATTCAGTACAAGTAAAGAGTGAATGCCACAACAGATGTCTATCACATTCGGTTACAGACTAATTCAGAATGTGTTCGTTCAATTGATAAGAAATGCAACTGTACAGATAACAAAGGAAAGAAATACACAGATTGTAGGAACTGGCTCTCTTCTCTCTATTGATAGCTCAATCTCTGCATATGTACAATGGCGCTAAGTGTCACTCTTATAGGAACAAACACCGGCTTGAGCGTCGATCACCAACCGTTAAGATGTCGGTTGGGAACCGCTAATGTGTCGCTATAGAAGGTCGCACAAAACGTCACGAGTTCTTACTCAAAATGAATTTACAAGATGCAAAAAGGCCTTTACATGAATTTAGGCAATATAGCATATTTCATGTACGAAAATTGAAAATTTTTATAATATAACATATTAACTTTGGATAATGTGGGATCATGAGGCTCCACAAGTTTCTCTTCAAGTGAATTCCATTCAACTTCTAGCACATCTCTATGTCTAGGTTCATCATCGTCTGTATTTGTTTCTGATTCATCACTAGACACTTCTTCCCATTCCGAAAAGTGTATAGGGGGCCTCGGGGTATCCATCAACTACCATTTGGCTCCTCCATCTATCGAAGATCAATACCCTGTAGGAATGTCTATAGTGCAGTCACTTAATCATAACCACAAGGCCTCCCCAGAAGGAGAGAATAACTCTTATAGCCTGCCAGCATTCTCATGACCAATCTTTCCAGCAACTATAATGGGGACATATCTCATTTCTCCTTCAGGTTTAACGACAGAGTTGTTGGCCAACTTCAAGGCAGCTAGTGAAGTGGGCTCCAGGTCTATTACAAGTCTATTTGCCAATTCTAAGCTCACTATATTCATCGTAGATCCCACATCTATCATAGCTCCTTGGATAACTAAACCATCTATGGTGACATCGACTTTGGGACAATATCGGTCTAGTACGTTGTTGTCCACTTTTCCTATCACAGGTGGTTCTATCCTCCTCATTCCCAAATTCTTGGTCTCATCATCTGCTTCACTTTCCGACAGACCAAAGGTGAAAGTTGGAGTAACTGCCATAAGCCTATCTCTAATCTCAATTCATTCAAGGTTTCCGATCCTAAGACTGAGGTCTATGTCAAGAACCCGTCTAACTATGGCTCTATTTTTGTGTGGTAGAATCTCAGTCTTTTCCTTCTTTCGTACTACCTTAGGTGGATTTCTGGCTTCCAGTCTCTCCACCTCTCTACGCTCTGCTTTGTTGATGTCGACTATGGGTGTATTTACTATCACTGAGGGATCTATCATTTTGTGCAAGACAGGCACATCATCTGTCTTTTTCACGACTACCTTCTTCTGAGATGTAGTGGGAGGATTCATTGGTGTCTTGCTTCTGGTTACAGCTAGTACTTCTCCCTTTGTCTTTATAAAGTCAATCGGTTCAATCTCTATCAGATTCACTGGAGGCCGTTCATCCTCCATTTTAGCTTTTCCCTTGTCTTGAGATCGTATTATAGATGGTCTGTGTAGAAAGCTGTCAACTATTCTTTCATCTTGTGATCTATGATCTACAGAACCTGGCCTTGGATTAGGCACCACTACGGCTTCTCTGCGAGCCCAACATCTAGCTTCCTGGTGACCAGTCTTTTCACAAAAAGCACAAACTGTGTTGTGTGTGAAAAATTTTCTGAAAATACAAAAAATACATTTCAAAACCTATCTTCGCCTATTCTATTGTATATAGATTTGACCCAGATCTATTTATAGCTGGTCGACAAAGAATAATTTTAAAAATAGAAGGCCAAGTGAATGTTCCACTAGTTTTTGGTAATTTTTTGTAGAAAGTTTCACACCTTTATGCCAGAATATCAGTTCTTTGAGAGGAACCTTTGCCGGTGTCATTAGTCAGTCCTACATACTATTTTTGGTAATCAATGAGTTAAGCGAAAGTTATTTCAAGGTCTTTTGTGATTCTAATCAACTTTTGTCAGAAAAATTTAATTTTTTGCAAAAATTTCAGTATCTTGTTTCAACCTTTGCTTGAACCTTCGCTAGTTTTTTTTTGAGGTTTTCAATTATAGTAATCGATTATTGAGTTTTGTGAGAGTTAGTTCTATCAGAATTGTTCAAAAATATCCATTTTAACCCTCGCTAAGCTACAAAAGTTACATCCTTTTCCAAAAGAACCTTAGCCAGTTCTGTCATAAGTCTATTTTGTCAGATCTATCTCTAATCAAACGGAGAAATGTTAGTTTTGCCAGAATTGATTTTTTTTAATCCAAAATAGTACTTGTGAACCCTCGCCTTAGGTAACCTTCGCCAATACTATTTTTGAGTTCTGATCGACTTTATTTATCTACTGACAAATCGATGAAAGATTCTGAGTTAATTTGATATTGAATTCTAAGAATTTGTTTTTTTAGTGTCGATTTATTTGATAAAGGATTTTTTTCAAAAAACAAATTCTGATATCATCATCAAGTAAACAAGTTTTTACAGATCAAATTAGAAGATAGGACTGATTTTGAAAAAAATCTAGATCCAATATCTGAAAAGTCTAGATCCAATCTCCTTTGAACTTTTATTGACAAAACCTACCATTTTTCTTATTCATATTAATCTTAAAAGATGTTAGACCCAGAGTCAGATGGAGAAGTTGATGCACCACGACTCTATCCTATCATCAAACGAACACCTCGTTTGGAGATGCACAATGGACTATATGATCCAATGGACTACAGATGCAAGCTAGGGAGGAGATGTAGATACTTGTAAATCCACATCTAGATTTATATTTTTCTTCAACGACGGTCCTATCTCCTGGAACAGTCATAACCACACCTCTGTCACTCTCTCTTCGACAAAAGTAGAGTATATAACTGCTTCTCAAGCTATTAAAGAAGCAGCTTGGCTGAGAAATTTATTGTCAGATATAATAGTCTAAATCAGTACACTCCAACAAATATATTATGTGATAATCAGAGTGCCAATGCCTTATCAACCAACCCTGGATTTCATTCTAGGAGTAAACACATTAAAATCCAATATCACTATGTCAGGAGTAAAATTCTCAACCGAGAGGTAAGCTTGACACACTGTCGAACAGAAGACATGATGGTAGATATTTTTACTAAGGCACTGAGTATTGATGCACACAACAGATTTTGTGCATCGCTTAGTCTGAAGGCCTAGGCATTCATGGATCCGAATTTAGGGGGGGGGGGGGGGGGGGGGGGGGGTTGGATTTATTCCTCTACTCTCCTAAATCCCATGTTAATCTCAACCCATTCATGTTGTTACATTTTCACTCTCATTATTGCACATGATGCAGAAATACTCAAAATTTGAAGACAAGTATTTAGGCGACAGTCAAACTGTCGAAAGCAGTCAAACTACAAGCTAAGTCAAACTATCAAAGGAGTATCGTCTATCGACCTTGTCACGCTCCAATCCACAAATCAACAAATTCAAACTTGACTGTTGACATCACACCGCTCGCCACTCTTGCTTCTGTGAAATTGTTTTGACAATGACAGTGGCCACAATCTACCTCAGACGACACAACGTCTCTATGCCATTCTTGTACATATATCTACACAACATGTAAATTGAGGTGGATGATGATAATCAATTATTCACAATACAAACATTGTAGATGCTTTCATGCATCAATTCTTGTGTTCAGATTATGAGTCAAAATAAGCTCATAGCTATTATAGAACTAAGGTAGTTTTTAGACATGCGGTTTTGTCCGCAATTGTCTTGTGCTCTAGCATCTAATGACTTTTATTTTTATACTATTTCTAAATTGAATTATCATCTCATTGATTCAAATTAGCGTGAATATGCATGCAACGCTCTCTTGATTATTCTGTCGGACTTCTCTTACTGTTTTGTCTGAATTGTTTTATTTATTTTTGCAGCTACAATTGTAAGCCTTTTGTTTGCCTACGAAATCGACCCCATCGATTCTAACAACCTCGAAGTTAGAATCCACTGGAATCCGCCAAGTCTTCGACCCACTGCTCTTATTCGATTCAATAGGCATAGTCGTCACTTCCTGTCCCTTCTCCCTTCCTATTTTAACTTTGCTTGGTCCCTGTCTGACTCTAACTCCTGTTGGTGCACGAGGAATTCTACTGTCCGCGTGATGCCCTTTGGCAAGCTTCATTACCTGGCCTATTGTATTCTTATCCGATCATTGCCATTGCTTGCTAAATGGCCCTTCCCCTTTGATCGCCTTTGCCCTGTTTGCCAATTGGAGGAGGAATCCTTTGAGCACTTGTTTATTTACTGCCGCAGGGATCTCTTGTCACATATTTTGCACCTGCTTAGTCATTGGGGACCCCCCTCGCCGCTTGCCGTCTCCTCCATCCTCTTGGGTGACAATCACCACATGAGCTCTTCACTCTTGACTTTCTGGCATGTGTGCAGACCCTCCACTGGCTTTGGAGGATCTGGATAGCTAGGAACTAGTATGTTTTTGACAGCTTAGCAACTTAGCAACGCACTTATCGGCTGCTACTTGCTTTTACTAAGCTTTCCATTTTCTAGATGTTACTTAGTTATGATGGACTGCCTCCCTATGTGGTGTGCATGGTCCTTTTTAGTCTTTTTTAGTTAATTGTTTTACCCCTTTCGGGGGGTGTTGATCGGCTTGTATAGCTTTTCTTCATGTACTGTACATTCAGATTTACCTAATCCTTTGCATAGATCTCATCAAAGGACTGATGTCAATACTCAATTGCATCACAACGAAGATTCTATTAAGATGATGAAACTAGAGGTGCCACAAACAGAACTGATCATGAATATTCTCTCTAGCAAGATGGATATTACATTGGGAGAATTCTTACGGTTGGTACCTCATGTTAAGGAAGTATTATTTGAGTGATTGATCAAGATTGAGACCAAAATCCAACATGAGCATCGAGAACCTGAGAACACAGTACCAAAAATGCAAGAAGTCTATGATGGACCAACTAGGACACAATCTATAAAATTAGTTGAACCAGGTGAAGACGAGAAGATAGTACAAGCTGAATGGTTGGATGATGCTAAATCCTTGCAACTTTGTCATAAGGAGATCTTGCCTTGATCTATACAATGAAACTGATCAAGAAATAGTTGAAATTCATAATTGAAAGACCATATAGAGTCAAAGAAATTATATCTTATGGAGCAGTGGTCGTAAAACACCTTGATGGACGAAGATTTGAATGGCAGCCGATTACGCAACTTCTGGCAGCCTGATCCACCTGCTTGATTGTCAATCTGATTTTTTAATCTTTGTTCAATTTTGCATTTATGTTGTTTTTTATGACTTATTTTTTACTTTTTTTGAAAAAGACAGTAAAAATGTAAAAATTAAAAAAATAAAAAAGAGAAAGAATGATGAGCAAAAGTCAAAAAGGTCAAGAATGAATTTTTTTTAAGAACCCTAAAATCACTATCAAGACTAGATTTTGACATATGAACCTTCGTGACCTCCTTGATGTCACATCCTACTCAAATCTATCTAAATTAAGTTGGGCAAAGATTAGTTTGCAATAAAAGTACCAGTTTAATGCAGTTGTCTCCAAGTTGGTGTCACATGTTGTGGTGAGATAGGCTCCTTGGCCTATATACTGGTCAAATCAAAGTTGACAATGTCAAGCATAGGAAGTTGAGCCTATATGGGATGTAGGACAGGCAGATCATCATCAGTATCTCTGGGAGATGGGCGAGCTACTCAAATATAGCCTATGGTGAGATTTGCATACATTCATTCATTGAGTCCTTGGTAGACTCTTGTGCTTGGAGCATGGAGAATGGATGGGAATCAGCTTTCAAGACCTATGGATAGATGGATATGCTTGGTAGCTAGTCTCCTTACATTGTATATCAAGTAATCTCACACTCCTATAATATTGGCTTATAAATTCTAAAGAAGTTGATATTGATGGCTTCTTGATTACAGGTGCGAGCCATGGTTGAGGACCTAATTTGGTGACCAGTGGTGTAGCAGCGGATTTACAGCTGATAGTAATGGTACGATAGGATACCACAATTTGCGCAAGCCTAGTCATGTATTTGACGTATTCGTGTTGGTTTGCATGAATGTGTGCTTGCATGTTACCTTGTCACAGAACTTCTTTGTTCAAGCCCGATCAAGCAGAAAGGTGTTGGGTTCGCTATAGTATGTTTTCCCATCCTATCAATGGGATGCTCAGGACTCGTTCACTCCAGGTACATGCACACACAATTCACATGCAATTGAAAACCATTCACCAACAGATCTGCATGCAATACAAGTGAATAACCAAACGGTTCTTGCTTCTAGCTAACTCTATGCAAAAGGAAACAACAAATGCACTCAGATTAATCTACAGAACTGAACAAGAAACAAGAAAATAATTATCTAACAGCATTAAAGTATTCCAAAGATCAAGAAACACCCATTTCTTGTATAAGGATCACCATATGAAGATCTGACTAGATCATGTTGCAAAACAACCAAAAGGACAAAACCACCCATCCAAACCTAGATTCCTCCTGGAGTTTCCTCCTGGACCTAGCCCCCAAGCCATAGTGAAAAACCTAAGAGAGAGGAAGAAAAACAGGAAACTGGATTTCCAATAGGGGGATGGGCGAGTTTCCAATGGACATATTCTCCTCATGAGAGAGAGAATATTCTCCCTAGGATTCCCATGCAACCTAGATTGAGCTATTAACCTCCTACTCTTGCATTAAAACAGTCATTCACTATGCATGTGCTCCTATGTCCAATTATAGGTCTGGGCCCTCATATGATTATTAATTACTTTACAGGCCAGGCCCGGAATGACGAGGCATAACCAACAACCATATACACCTGGAGTGACCGGCTATCCACGTCAGGAATTATTCCAATTCCCTTATACAGGACATGGACGTAACATTCTTCCCCCTTAAACCAGTTCTGTCCTCAGAACGAGTAACTAGGGAAAACCCAATTTGTATGTCTTTAACTCTTCCCATGAATCATTATCCTCAATTTGACCAACCAACCTAAGCAAGTACACAAAGATAGAACAATTTCTCAATTGTTTATCTCTGATCCTGAGTACTTATTCAAGGTCCAAAGGTACATTGAGCGATAAATCTTCCAAATGGGCAAAATCTTCAATACATCAAATTGTCATCATCATATAAACTAAATTTACATGACACACCGGATGAGCAGTCAACCAAATCAGAAGATTAACTTTAAAAGCTAACAAATCAATCATGTAACTTTCACAATTACCTTGAAAATCAATCTTTAGTCTGACTTCAATATCAAATAAGTATTTAGAGATGGGATGATTCTCAAATTATCTGTCTCTACACTGAAATACTATATCGACCTTTTAGAAGTACACTAGAAGATAAATTTCCCTATTGGGTTTGATTCTCTCCAATCTAATAACATCACCTTCATGTACCTCAATTTACATGAATCACTGGGTGAGTCCTCACCTTATATTGGAAATCAATGTTCAAAAGTTAAAGATCCAAAACAATTATAGTCCAAGACTATCCACAATTACTTGTAGACCTATCATAAATGCTTATTGGTACAAAACTCATCCCACCAAAATCTCTTAGGAGATCCATCAAGATAAAAATGACTTCAACTCAGTCCTGAGTACCCCAAAATACTCTCCTGAGATAAGTGCTCTATCCTTAGCATCATATACCATAAAATAGCAACCATTCAATTTTGATAGACTTAACTGCTCCTAATTAATCGGAGATTTTAGGTTGAAAAACGGTACACAAGCATTCCTTGACTACAATTTGTAAAGGTAAGCAAATTTCTCATAAGTAAATAATTACTTGATGAAAATGCATGTGAGATCCAAACAATCTCAAATTTGCACACAAATTTAGAGTTCAAATAACAAATTTAAATTTTAACTCCACCAATTGATCAAGAATTACTCATCATCTTAAGAATCATCATATTTCCAATATAATCATCTAATGACCTTTAAGTATCAATTTATGATCCGTCAATCATAAACATTTAGAATCTTATGATTCGTCAATCATAATCTATCGGATTCTAAACCCATACTTAATCATTTAGAGATACTGGAGTATATGCACAACATACCACTTAGGAAATATAAAGAACATTTTGAAATCTTTTCCACAAGAAAAATTACTGGATTGCAAGAATATTCTTCCATCTCGATTCTTAACCAGATTATGAGCTCCAAATTTTACAATCAACCAATGATTAAAGACCATTATAACATTTGTCTTTAACAAATAATAAACTTTATACAATCACCTAGAACCACATCTAGAGATTATAAAGTTTTGCTGAATTCCAACTGAATTCAGTGGTTATCCTTGACATTAGTTAGACTCTGTCATCCAATGTATGTATATAAGCTCACTGGGATATAGTCAATAACTTAGGATATTTCTACTTCAAAAAATGTTCTAGGAATTGGTTGTGAATTTGATCCTATACCCAGATATAGGATCAAATTTACAACCAATTCCAGGAGATAATTCTAACAATTGAAATCTCTCATGCTTCTTTAGTGTCACTCAAAGAATACCATTTCATATTGTACCCAACATGGATAAACATAATGTATCATCCCAATACAATAGAATATATCCTAACCCAAAAGAACCATAGATTTCAACAAAAACCGAATATCATATTGTCCTGGAAATCCAGATCTACTGATCAATCAACTGATTACGCATGTAACATGCATCCATGCATGCATACAGGTCTTTCCATACATTTTCATCAACAGACAAGCACTACACTGAGTTACAAGCATGCATGCATCAGAACATTTCGAAAATTTTGCAAATTTTAGTTCAAAAATTGCCAAACTTAATCCGACAGCCATAACTTTCTCTATAGGACACCAAATTGGTCATTGTAAAACACAGTACGGAGGGAGAGTGGGTCTAAAGGCACTTGACATGTCACCCTACACCCTTGGATTCACACCTGCGAGCAATAAATGCATGAAATACAGGTAGGAGGGTGCACTTTTGTGGAGAGGAATCATCAAAAAACACATCCCAGCCCAAAAAGCCTTGAATCAGAGGTTGCAAGCACTCTACTAAGGTTCATTAGAGAGGCATAGAAGCTTCTAACAGGTCCAGCAAGCAATCATAAGCTCAGATCATGCAAAAAATGCATTTTTGGCCTCCTTCAACAAGCAAAACTTCAACATGATGGTGTCTAATGCTCACCTATCCAAATTGGATGCATGATGGCTCAAAAAAGACGCAATCCATCATATATTTAAGCTTGTTACAAGAACCAACAGTTTCAGATCCCCAATTGAGAGGTATTCATGCTCAAAAATCATCAAAAATACACTAATTTTTGTTGTTTTGAGCCCCCTAATGGTGTCTAATCCCTTCCGAAATTCATGACAGCTCAGGGACAGCTTCATTACATCTCTAAAAAGTTCATAACAAGTATTCTCTGAGAATTTTGAGATCTACCCCAAAATTAGTCCAAAAAACATCAAAAAACCTTGGTTTTTGACCAATTTTGACCAAAATTTGTGGAAAAAATTCACAAATTCGTGAAATCAGATCCAAATCCCTGTAAATACATTGCATGAAAGCACCAAAATTTCTGATTCTAGTCAAAGATGGTTTCTATAGCCCATTTATGGTCCAAAAACACCAGTTTTTGGTCCAAAATCACTATCTAATCAACCTTTTGACTATTCCAACATCATGCAATCATTAGATCCAATCATTAATGACTGTAAAACAGCAAGTTCCATCTGGAAAACTTACTACACCAGTACCTATGATCAATTTCAAGCAAAAAGCTTCAATTCTAGGTGAAAAATCCACTAAAACCATCAAAAATCCATTGATTTCCACCAAAAACTATGGAGAAACCTCATAATTATGATCTTTAGGCTGAAAGTACACCAAATTTAGAGAAGTCACCTACTTGGAGATCAATTCCACCACCTGGAAGTAACATGCAAGGAGAAATCCACAAAAACTGAGAAAATACAAGAAGTAGCTCCACCTTCTGATTGATGCAAATCCATAGCTTTGATACCACTATAAGGATCACCATATGAAGATCTGACTAGATCCTGTTGCAAAACAACCAAAAGGACATCTGTGGAGAAAAACCACCCATCCAAATCTAGATCCCTCCTGGAGTTTCCTCCTAGACCTAGCCCCCAAGCCATAGTGAAGAACCTAAGAGAGAGGAGGAGAAACAGGCTCAAGAAACTGAATTTCCAATAGGAGGATGGGCAAGTTTCCAATGGACATATTCTCCTCATGAGAGAGAGAATATTCTCCCTAGGATCCCCATGCAACCTATGTTGAGCTATTAACCTCCTATTCTTGCATTAAGGCAGTCATTCACTATGCATGTGCTCCTATGTCCAATTATAGGTCTGGGCCCTCATATGATTACTAATTACTTTACAAGCCAGGCCCGGAATGACGAGGCATAACCAACAACCACATACACCTAGAGTGACCGGCTATCCACGTCAAAAATTATTCCAATTCCTTTATACAGGACATGGACGTAACATCTTGATTCTTGGATAGCCCAAGAACATCAAGAACTGAGATGTCAGGGATATGCAAGATCTACACCACAATCTCAGCCTGTTTAGTTTACTTGTATGCTGAAACTACTTCAAAACAAGAACAAGAAATCTATTCCACTCTAATCCACATTGCACAAACGAAAGAAAGCAGGAAATTTAATCTATTCCACAACTAATCTACAACCACATTCAAAAAATGGAAGCATGTTTATAAAAGAATCACTCAAGAAAGCTGTCGTGAACAAGGAGCTTCAAGAATGCCAAGAACTCGTGGAGGCCCTTCTTTATTCAACAAGAGCAAATGACATTACAAGTAAAGCTCCCTCACAAGAGAGGGGATCTCTTAAATGGACCAAGAGGCTACCCATGTGGAGCCTAAGTGACAATTCCACTAATTTACAAACTCGAAGTGGAATTAGCTCTTCCACTAGAGGTCACCATCACAAGGTGGCTCACTCTAGTTTATTTAAGAGGGGTCTACATTTCTAGAAACACTACTAGCTCCTACATGGTCATTCCTTCTCTGGAATTCACCATGAACTGTATTCCGAGTTGGTAATTCTCGGCTCTCACCTTCATCCTTCTCTGTTCCTTCTGAGACCTCCTCGGTCAAGGGTGAGAGGTGCTCTTAATAACAACTCAGCTCAGCATCTTGGGGATTCTTTGAAATCTGCCAACATCATCCCCCCCTAATCTATTGCAGGACCCACTGCAACACATGTAGAATGACGTTATTTCGCTTGGCACTTGGAAAAGCGTGGATCTTCAATCGTTTCCGTAAAACCAAGTGCTTATTTTTCACAAAATTGGAGATCTCTCAATGTCCTCTACATCCCAGCCCGCTTGAAAACCTCTTGCGAGTCTTGCTCTCCTCGTCATCTTGTAGTCTATTTCCGCTCGCTAATCTTTCTTCCTAAGGCTTCGAATACTTGGAAGCGGAGCTTGCTTCCAAAGGAAAGTGGCCCCAAGTACTCTCGTACTTTCTCAAAAAAGCCGAACTCTTGTCAGTCTTCTATCATTGTGACGTACCGGGAAGACATCAAGGCCGCTTTGTATTAAAGTCGGGCCATCATTTCATGATCATCTTCAAATTGGAAAGCCACATTGGGATTGATCCAAATTGGATTTAAGCCATGATCCCAAAAACATTCTTGATGCATCAGGAAGGCCATTGATCTGCAATACTCAACACTTTCTCTTATGCACATATCAGCGTTAGATTTATATTTGTGCCCGAAATCCAGCAATTGTAATCTCCAGTCGTCCGTTGATATGCTATCTGAAATTCTTGGAATTACCGGCCAGTTCACCACTTCGACTCGCAGTTGCTCTGTTGGCCAGGGATTTCTTCGTCTGATCAGCATATAAAAAGGATCAATCCTTTCCCATGTTGACGCCTTCAGATATTCTTTCAATCGCCTGCTATCCTTTAGGACTTTTTTCGGTCACTCAGACTGTGGTTGTAGTGCAGCAATGATCTCAACCCTTGTGGAGTACTAGCTTTGATCTATTTCATCTATGTCGCCTCTCATGTTGCGAGGGTATTTTCTTTCAAGTCTTTTGGACTCTTTGGTGTTCGCCATATTGTTTCTTGGCCTGACAGGTGAGGTTGTCTTTCGTTGCTAGGAAGGTTTCGCCAAGTAATCATCCAGGGCCTTAGTGCCCATATCGCTCTCTTTTGCCTACTTGCTTGTGAGAGGCTCAGCTTCACCCGCATCCATAGGTCTAGGTGAGAATCTTCTGATCTCTGGCGGATCAGTCAGGGGGTCATCATCGCCACCAATGTCGGTGTTAGTTTCTAGGAAATCAGAGATGGTGTGATCTAGAGATAGAGGCATGGGAATGACTGGTTTAAGAGGAGATGGATTCAACAGATTGTACGCCGCACCGGAGGAACTATGTAGGGTCTTCGTCACCTCTTCTAACTGCTTTTGAGACTCAAGGATGACTTTTGTCTGTTTTGCTGCAGCGTTCTCATAATTTCTCTTTTCGGCTTCTCTTTCCTGAATCAACCATATATACTTCTCCATCTGGATGGCTGGAGCTTGTGGAGCTTGGAATCGTATATCTTTGGGCTTATTACATGGTACAACCCGAAGGTTATATTATCGAGGGTAAACACAATCATGTGTATAAACTCCATAAGTCACTGTATGGCTTGAAGCAATCTGCTCGAGCATGGTTTCAAAGGATCAATACTTTCCTTATTGATCATGGCTACACACCTAGCTCTTCAGATTCAAATGTTTACTTCAAAGCAGTGCAACAATCTTTTATCATTATCACTTTATATGTGGATGATACATTGCTTTCAACAATAGTACTGATCTGATAAAAGAAGCCAAGACAATGCTATCTTTTGATTTCGACATCACCGATCTGGGCGAAGCTCATTTCTGCCTTGGTTTACAAATCCACAGAGGCAGAAAACAGAAGTTGGTTAACATTACACAACAAAGGTACATCTACAACATGTTAGTCAGATATAATCTGATTAATTGCAAGTTAGCTCTCTCACCAATGGAACCAGGTCTCAAATTGTCAAAGGACCAATGTCCCCAAACAATTCACGACAACTTACCATTCTATTATAAGATCTCTTATGTACGCCATGATCTATACCAAGCCAGACATAGCTTTTGCAGTCAGCTCTCTCAGTCAGTTTATGACTAATCCTGGTATAACACATTGGAAGGCTCTTATCAGAGTCATGAGATATCTTTGAGCTATTATGGACTTTTGCATTTGTTATGGAGCAGTCGACAACGACAAGCTCAAGCAACCTTTGATAGCTCTTTCTTCCACTGAATCAGAGTATATCGTTGTCTCTCAAGCTACAAAGGAAGCAATTTGGTTGAGGAACTTACTCTCAGACATCGATCTGAATCAACATGCTCCGATTATTTTGTGATAATCAAAGTGCCATTGCTTTATCAGTCAATCCTAGGTGGCTCGACTATATTCTGGTCTCGCAATGATGGGAGGCTCCTGAAAATCTCGATTCACATCTTGGAAAACTTCACCGTTGTTTTTTCCCGCACAATTTAGATTTCAACACTGCCCGACTCGACCTCATGGAGAAGGTGCAGTATCATTTAATAAAGATTCGACGAGAAGCGAATAAAAGCCTGCAGTTTTTGCATCTCGCAGGTGTTGTGGGACCGCCACCAATTTTGGTGGGGGATACTGTTGGAGGGTTTGCGGATCCCAAGACAACCCTAACCCTAGTTAGTAAGTGAGAGGGATTGGGCACCCTGCATGTGTAAGTCCAACTCGATGATCACATAGTTATTGGATTAGTTACAAGTCAATAAAAGGACTTTAGGCCTTTTTGCGAGACTTTTAATGTCGTAGGGCCTAAATGTCAAGTTAGTGAATAAAGTTGGATTTCTCTTCAATTTGGATGGTTCCCACTCTTTTTTAAATTTGAATAATTAGGGAGACAGAAATGGACCATTAGAATTCAGAGGCTAGGGTCCTCCTCTCTATTATAAAAAGGGACCAACTCGAGTTCCTACGGATGCTCATTTCTTCATTTCAATAAAGCAGATTGGTTCTCTTGTGAAATGGATTTATGAATGTCCTTGCTCTCTATCACTTTTCCTCCATCTCTCATGTTTTTATTGAGCATTAGAGGAGTTCTCAATATCAAAAAGACCCTTTGTAAAGATACTTTTATTTTTTTTCTTTAGTTTCGACTGTCACTAGGCCAATCAAAATGCACAGATTTGAAATCTACGTAACATAGTTCAAATTAACTAAAAAATAAAAACGCAATATAGAAAACTTTGAAATTTGTGTCTTGGCAGCATGGACGTATCCCATTGGTTTCTTCTTCCTACTCGACACGTGCTAATCTGTCCGACGAAAAATACCTCAAGTTAAATTTACTTGACTATGTTGGTTAGTATAATGAAATTTTCTAACTATACTAGTTACAATTATAGAAATATAGTATGTACACTTACATAAAATATGGTATACGCAGTAACTATGACTATGTTGGCATTCACATTAGATTAAATGTGATACGAAAAATTGAAATTAAGTATCATATCAGAGAGATTTTTGGCGCCCAAGCTTTGAAAATAGCAATGGTAAGGAGACCCAGATCTACAATCGATTCTGTGATTCTTTACAATGAGAAAGATGAAACTGATAACTGGAAGCCAACATAATATACGAAGAACTCATGGGTATTGCTGCATCCATCATCAAAGGGCAATTTTCGACAAAAGAAAAGAGCAAAAATGACTTACAAATCTAATTGGAAAGCAAAAATTTTGGAGTTTAATATGTACATGTTTTCAGGACTGCACAACCAAATTCTGACGTATTTTATGACCATTATGTCAGATTCAGAGATATACTTAGTAAGCTTGTTTTCTCCATAGGTCCAGTCCAGTACATGCATTATACTGAACTTGTTCATTTCTTCCCAACTTTCAGACATGGACTAGATAGAATGTTCACCAAATTGTTTGATCTTTTCAAAAGCAATTCAATGTGTCCGTATTGCAACAAGAAATGTCGATTGGTTGAATTTCATAGTGGTTTCGTACTTTTCCTATTAGTCTAGATCCCAGATGATGATGAAGTTTCTGTTGCTGACCCTCCTTTTGCACCATCCTCTGTTCAGTCAGCTATTAAGGATATCAGTCACTTTCTTATCGACATTCCTGATAAGGAAAGTGACTTTATTGATGTAAATACTAATATTCTCCGGGATTCTTTTATTGGCCAAAATACATCTGATGATGAATCCAAATCTATGGAGGAGTCAAAATGTCTTTTCAATTTGCCTGTATATTATATTAATGACGATGTATATTTTACTACTGCTGATTTATGTAAATTTTTTTACTATCATGAGAACGAGGTTCTATGTTTATTATCCGGCACAATTTCCGAATTCTCCGACTTTGTAGATTTTGTAAATAGATGACCTTGTTGCTGGTATTGATTTTGATGATGAATTCATGGAATTTCAATCCCAGATGGGCTTCCCTCGTCCATCATTAATGCATTTCACTAATGATTCCACTTCAGTACGTGGTCATTATATTGATCATCCTGATCTGGTTGCTGCTGATGATGAAGAATGTGTAAGTGTTTAATCTTCCTTGCATTTGAATGTTTGCAATCACTGAATGTGTTTTTGCTAACATATTTCCTATTGCAGGATGCTCTCATAATAGATGATTTTGCTGTGAGACGAGGTGGTTTCAGACAACACGCATCCTTGTTCCAGAGGGACAGTGGACTGGGCTACTATCTTAGGCATTTCCTGAAGAATGAGATTTGTATTGCTCATTCCAGGCTGAGCTCGGTGGGGAGAGCCTTATAATGGCAGTTAAAGCTTTATCATTTTACCTAGGAGGACATAAATTTGTTAAGACGAATAAGATCATTTTTGTCAAAAGATCTTATGTTTTGAACATTTTAGGCTTTACTGATGGGAATGTTCCTTTAAGGAGCTCCCATTATTCATTGTATTCCACTTATATTGAGCTTAGTGGAAATAAGGATAATGCATATCTATTATATGCATACGCTAGCAGAGAATTTCTTCATGACAATACTGCCATAGAATTTGATACAAAATTTGATGATGAATAGTTGACACTTTGTATTTTGGTATAATACAATCAATACATTTACATTGGGTATTTCTCCTCTCTTGTTCAATGAATTTGCAAAGCAATTCTGAACATGTATGAATTTGCAAAGCAATTCTGAACATGTCATGACAATAAGAGGATATCCGAATTGACTCACCTTCTAAAAAGTGAACTTTATTCATATAAAGTTGTTTTCCATGGTTTAGTAATCTTTCACAATATCCTAGTAATCCACTATGCCCGTTGCATATCCATGTAACTAAATGTGTTATTAAAGAGAATGTGGGATGTGTCAAAGTGCTTGGATCTTGTGGATATAATGTTCCATCTATCCATAAATCCAAGTTTTTTTTTCCTCCTGCCCTGTAACGAGAACGATCCTCAGCAGATATTTGAATTCTTTTGTCTCCTCTCTCTGCAAAGGTGCCAAATCAATAGGGATATCCACATGTAAATGATATAATGTCATCATCAAAAAAAATAATAAAGTAATCAGTTGCATCAAAGTACTATGACCAGATTCTATGAAGGAAAACAAAATACTCATTTTTTATTATATTATATACTATGTACGATCAATCCAATCTCCATGCTTGTATGCTTTATTCAAATTTGGAAATGTCGCTCATTTTTTCATTCCAATAGGTAGTTGGCGCTCATATTTTCATTCTGGTAGAAGGAATGCATATGTAAACATTTTGCAATTTTTCCAGATTCGAATTTGGAGATGGCGGTCATATTCTAGATCCAGTGAAAATATTGCCCTTTTCGTAACCAATGGAGAGAATATTTTTGAATTTAGTCAAGTTATACTGCGAACTGTTAACAGTTCTTAACTGTAACTATAGACACTGTGGTTAGATCATTGGGAGTTGGGGAGGCCTTGGGAGTGGTGTGGGCAAGCAAATAAACAATATTGTTTTTTTTATTTTGATATTTTTCTATATCCTACATGGCATTCCTTAAAGGGTATTTTTGATATTGAGAACTCCTCTAATGTTTGCTAATTGTTGGATCTGATTGTTATTGGGATTGCATGTTTCTATACTTTTTATGAGAGAGAAAGAGAGAGAAAGATAAAGATTAAGCTATCTTTCATTGTGGATCTAGTGTTAGTGGATGTAGTTTAGGGTTAAGGGATGTTAGAGTTAGATTTGGATCTTCCATTCATGCTGAAATATGAACTATACTATCGCTCTCATGGGAACGAATCTATGCGTGACAACTAACTTCATCTCCTTGATGCTAGATTGATTAGATCGTGGGTTGAGGATAGGCAAGGAAAGAAAACCCCACTACATGCCCTTAGACTAAAGGTGCCCTTAGTTTTAAGACAACGAAGAAGACAAAAAAGACAAAAAAGTCGAAAAGTGCCTTAGACTAAAGGCAATAAAGAAGTTGAAGGTGCTTTAGACTAAAGACAGCAAAAAATAGAAGGTGCCTTAAATCTAAGACATCGAAAAAGGTGAAAAAGCTAAAAAAGTGCTTTAGACTAAAGGAAACGAAGAAGGCGAAGATGCCTTAGAATAAAGGTAGCAAAAACATAAGTTGCCTTAGATTTAAGACAGCAAAAAAGACAGAAGGTGCCTTAGAATGGTTCTTAAGGCATTCTAACCACTTTGTCGCATTTTTGCAAAGGAGCAAAAAAGGCGAAAAGGGTGAATGTGCCTTTGGAATGGTTTCCAAGGCATTCTGGCCACTTGGCGAGTGTGTCGCATTTTTCGCTAAAGTGCGAAAACGACGAAGGTGTTTAAGAAGATGGTTAAGGCAAAAAAGAATCTTTTAAAAAGGAAAAAAATGTGAAGGTCCGAAAACATGTAGTCGACCTACACTTTTCAGGATGCTCATTACTTGAACGATTTGTTTAAGGCTGAGCATAAGAAATTTAACACTCCCTCTTAATGTGGATTCTGAAAAAATTTGATCTTCAGATTTAACATATCGTTAAATCTGAGATGTTGTTCCTTTGATAGAGCCTTTGTGAAGTAATCTGCTGCCATGTAGTTTATTCTATAGAAAATCAATTCTACTTCCTTGATGTGCACCTTCTCTCTAAGGTAATGATACCTGATTTCTATATGTTTGCTTCGAGAGTGAAATCTCGAATTGAGAGAAAGTGTTATTGTGCTTTGATTGTCACAATAGATTGTTGTAGGAAGTGTTTGTGTAAGTTTGAGGTCTGCAAGAAGTTGTCTTGGCCAGATCGTCTCTTTGGTTGCATTTGTGGTAGCTATGTATTTGGATTCCGTTGATGATAATGCAACTAAGGTTTGCTTCCGGCTGTTCCATCAGATTGGGCCTTGGTTGTATAAAAATACAAATCTAGAAGTTGATTTTCTGGTGTCGACATCTCCTGCCCAGTCCGCATCTGTGTAGGCTTCAAGGATGTTGGCAATTTGGCTGCCTCCGTAGCATATGCTGAGAGTTTTCATTGCTTGGATGTCTTTTATGACCCTTGTTAGTGCTTTCCTAATGAACTACGCCTAGATTTGACATGAACTAGCTGAGTGTACTGATCGAATATGCAAGGTCTGGTCTCGTGCAGATCATTGCATACATCAATGAGCCGATGATGGACTGAAACGGGTAGCGCTTCATCTCCTCCTTTTTTGCCTCAGTTTGAGGAGACTGTTCCTTTGATAGCTTTAGTGCAGGGTCGAGTGGAAAGAGACTGGGTTTGCAAGTGGCCATTCCATACTTTTCCAGCACATTGTTGAGATATCATTGTTGACTGATAAAGATCAGTCTGCTGGGTCAATCTCGTTGAATTTGCATTACGAGACAATAGTGGACCCATGTCAATCATCTTGTATTTATGGGCCAACATGCATTTTGTATCATTCATTTTGTATCAGATTATTACTGAATAAGAGTGTATCATCTACGTATAGAGTGATGATGATGAAGTAATCTGATACAGACTTGAAATAGACATTCGAGTCTGTCGAGTTTGGAATGACACCATTCTCTATCATAAATGCATTGATCTTCTAGAACCAGGCTCTAGGTAACTGTTTCAGCCCGTAGAGCGCCTTGTGGATTTTGCATACAAGGTGTTGTTGCTTGCCATTGAGTTTGTATCCCTCTGGCTACGTTATGTAGATCTCCTCTTCGATGGTTCCATTGAGGAAAGCGGTTTGGACATCCATCTGGTGGACTTCGAGATCTCTCGCGGCTGCAAAGGAGAGAAGTAGGTGGATCGACTCATGTTTGATGACTGGACTAAAGGTTTTTGAATAGTTCAGGTTTGGAATCTGAGAAAAGCCTTTGGCGACTAGTCTGGCCTTGTAACAATTTAGCCTTCCTTCACCGTCGTACTTTGCCTTGAATATCCATTTGCATGGAATCGGTTTTCGATCCTTTGGCAGCTCAATGAGTGTCCATGTTTGATTCTCCATAAGAGAATCAAATTTGGTGTCCATCACTGCTTTCCACTAGTCAGCATCAGGAGTAGACATCGTCTCATAAACGGTGTTTGGTTCCTGCACAAAGTAGCAGGCCGGATCATCCATAAATTTGGATGGAAGCTGTCTGGACCTGTTCGAACTTCTAGGTTGAACATTGGTCCTCTGATGTGGGTTGACTCATTGAGGTTCTGAATCATCGTCTGAGTCAGCGTCGAGATTCTACAGTTGACATTCTACATCAGAATTGACTGGTTGTTCGATCCCAAAGTCGAATTCATCAACAGCTTTTCCTTTGTGGTCGATGAACAGGTCTTTCACAAAAATGACGTCTCTACTGGTGAATGCCTTCTCGGTATCCAAATTGTAGATCTTGTATGCCTTGTGGTCTGGAGAATAGCCGATGAAGATCATTTTTCTACTCTTGTCATCTAGCTTTCTTCTTAGATCCTCAAGGATCTGATGCATCCAAACACTCGAATATGTTTGAGTGATGGGTTTGATCATGTCCACACCTCATAAGGTGTCTTGTCATTCAGGGCCTTAATAATGGATCAATTCTGCAAGTAGGCAGCTGTAGTAACAGCTTCTCTCCTGAACTTCTTTGGAAGAGAGGCATGGGCCATCATGCTCTTGGCACTTTCGATGAGTGTCCGGTCCTTCCGCTCAGCTACACCATCGGACTGAAGTGAGTAGCTAGTTGTGTATTGTTGAACTATCTCATTGTCCTTCCTTGAATTCTGTGGAGATGTACTCTCCCCCTCCATCTGTGCATAGAGCCTTGATCTTCTTCTGATTCTAGTTTCAGCAGACGTCTTGAATTGCTTGAAGAACTTGAATGCTTCAAATTTGTTCTTTAGTCCTTCGAGAGAAGTTGTCGATGAAGGTTAGGAAATAGAGAGCTCCTCTTCTTCTTGTTGCTGATTTGAGTGACTGGTTGTAGCACTATGTGCATAATAGTTTCTACACAGGTTCGAATGATAAAAGCTTGAATTTGATCATGGATCGGAATTTGGTCTAGACTACATGTTGCTCTTCTTGTCAGTATAGCCTGGCTCTGTAGATCTCTTGGATCTAAAGTTTTGATTTTTTGAACACAGAGCTTGGGGATATGATCCTGAGCCTGAGGAGGATGCTGATGTTTTGATCTCCTCTTGTAGGAGCAGCGAAATTACTCTTGATAGAGTGAGGTGTTCCTAGGTAGAAATTGCCATTACCCAATTTTCTTAGGCCTCAGGTAGACTCGATAATAGAGTCATGATCAGAATCTTCTATGACTGAGCCAGTTGCAGTCATCTGCTCCCTAAGATTCTTGAAGGTGTTGAGGTGACTCGAAACACTACCTGCTTCAAACATTCTGAGGGTGAAGAATTTCTTCCTCAGATGGAGCTTGGATGTAACGTCTCTAATGTCGTAGAGAGTTGCTAGGATGTCCCATTCATCCTTAGTTGTCTGAGCAGCACGTATGTGGCTGATCTGAGTGTCCTTGATATTGAGGGTGATCATGGCAAATGCTTTGCCATCTCTCAGTCTCCACTTGGTGATGATGGCTGCATCACCTTCTGGTTTGATCTCTGTGCCATCAACGATGTCCCACAGTTCTTTGGCTAGAAGTATAACCCTCATCTTGAATAACCAGAGATGGTAGTTATCTCCATCGAGTTTTTCAATGAGAGATGAACTAGATGATGTATCCATTCTGGCTGAACGAGATCGTTGGTAGAAAAAATGATGGTCAGAATACTGCTAGCTACGTGTTTGCTAGAAGGACGTCTTGATAGAAACAAGATTGGCAATCCGTAGTAGAAATGCAGATTACTGAAATGTCCGGTCTGATACCATGTCGCAAAACGATGGGCGTGAGCGCAGCGGAAGCTCGTTTCTCATAGTGTAGGCATGTAAGAACAAAAACGCAATAGTTAGCAGCATAAATATTTAAGTAGAAGAATTCATACAGATTGCACAAATGAACGACGTAGTAGTGAGACAAAAATTGCACTCTCAAAAATTAATAACAGTGAGTACAATGGCTTGAAGTAATAACTTCAACTTGTTGAGCGTGATAACGTTGGCTACAGATTACTCTGATTGAAAGAGAATTTCAATTAACACTTGCATAGCTTGATTCAACTAGTATATATATTTACAAGTGTCGAGAGATAAATATCTTACAAGCTTTTAATGCTATTTACGCTAGTCTTTGTATATGTACAAAGTTGGTAACCGCTAACTGCCTTTGGGATATTTGGTTGTCCAACTGTTTCTAGGGTTGCTTATAAGTTGGTGACATCGGTCTGCCAATGCAGCAAAAACATGAAAAAAGCCAAAAAACCCGAAGGTGCCCTTAGATTGAAGGTCAGCAATTCCTGAAGGTGCCCTTGGACTAAATGTGCTCTTAGATTAGATGTGCCCTTAGTTTTAAGACAACAAAAAAGACGAAAAAAGACGAAAAAGCCGAAAAGTGCCTTAGACTAAAGGTAGTGAAGAAGTCAAAGATGCTTTAGACTAAAGACAGCAAAAAACAGAAGGTGCCTTAAATTTAAGACAGCGAAAAAGGCGAAAAAGCCAAAAAAGTGCTTTAGACTAAAGGCAGCGAAGAAGGCAAAGATGCCTTAGACTAAAGGTAGCGAAAACAGAAGTTGCCTTAGACTTAAGACAGCAAAAAAACTGAAAAAGCCGAAGGTGCCTTAAAATGGCTCTTAAGACATTCTAACCACTTTGTCGTATTTTTCACGAAGGGGCAAAAAGGCGAAAAGGGTGAAGGTGTCTTTGGAATGGTTTCCAAGGCATTCTGGCCACTTGGCCAGTGTGTCGCATTTTTTGCTAAAGTGCGAAAAAGACGAAGGTGTTTAGGAAGATAATTAAGGCAAAAAAGAATCTTCTAAAAAGGGAAAAGATGTGAACGTCCGAAAACATGTAGTCGGCCTTCGCTTTTCAGGATGCTCATTACTTGAACAATTTGTTTAAGGTTGAGCATAAGAAATCTAACAGCTCATGACTCGTTCACTCCAGATACATGCACACACAATTCACATGCAACTGAAAACCATTCACCAACAAATCTGTGTACAATACAAGTGAATAACCAAACAGTTCTTACTTCTAACTAACTCTACGCAAAATGAAACAACAAATGCACTCAGACTAATTCACAGAACTAAACAAGAAACAAGAAACTGATTATCTAAGAATATTAAAGCAATCCAAAGATCAAGAAACATCCATATCTTGATTCTTGGATACTTCAAAACAAGAACAAGAAATCTATTCCACTCTAATCTACATTGCACAAATGAAAAAAAGCATGAAATTTAATCTATTCCACAACTAATCTACAGCCACATTTAAGAAATGAAAGCATGTTTATAAAAGAATCACTCAAGAAAGCTGTCATGAACAAGGAGCTTCAAGAATGCCAAGAACTCGTGGAGGATCTTCTTTATTCAACAAGAGCAAATGACATTACAAGTAAAGCTCCCTCAAAAGAGAGGGGGTCTCTTAAATAGACCAAGAGGCTGCCCATGTGGAGCCTAAGTGACAATTCTACTAATTTACAAATTTGAAGTGGAATTAGCTCTTCCACTAGAGGTCAACATCAAAAGGTGGCTCACTCTAGTTTATTTAAGAGGGGTTTACATTTATTACATTGTCTAGAAACACTACTAGCTCCTACATGGTCATTCCTTCTCTGGGATTCACCATGAGGCTCACATGATTTTGAACTGTATTCCTAGTTAGTAATTCTCAGCTCTCATGCTCGGCTCTCATCTTCATCCTCTCTCTTCCTTCTGAGACCTCCTCGGTCAAGGGTGAGAGGTGCTCTTTATAACAGCTCACTCGGCATCTTGAAGATTCCTCGAAATCTGCCAACATAGATGGAGGATGTAGGTCTCATGGTGCAGTGGAATTTTTTCAGTTTGAGCCATGTCGCTCATGTGATCCACTTGTGTTCAAGTCGGATTGGGGATGAGTCAGTTAGTCGAGAGTGTGTTAGATCACTCTCTATATGAGCATTGTTTGCATAATACTTTGTGTGCCAAACTTGATGGTTTGATGGTGTGCTTGAGTGTGAATCAAGTACAGGTTAGCAAAAATATGCATAACATCTTTTGGACACTCCAGACGCTACTGCAATATATTTCTTTACTCCTATCACATTTGAGCTTAAGGGAGAGTGTCAGAAATCAGTTTTGATCTGATTCATTTTATGTAAGCTCTAAATGTGCTATTGTAATTAATGTACAGTTAATTAGATTTGTTGTATTTAGTTGTGTTTGGGACGTGACCCGTTAGGATATATTGATCGGGCACTGATCCCGTAGACGGCTACTTGGGTTAGCCGATTATCCACACGTAGGAAAATTAGCCTGTATAGTATATTTTTTACGGAATTTGCTATACCTAAGGGCATGTTTTGAGTTTGTCAATCTTTTAGCCCATGTTGGGCCGTTTAGTCAGACATGTGCCTTTTTAGTGTGTTGACACTTGTTGACCCCATGCATGTTGGGGCTTTTGGCATACATACAGTTTTATCTTTGTAATCTAAAGCTTTTGTCGTGCCATCTTTGAGAGCTTGTGAGAGGTGTCTATGGTGATTGATTGATGTGATCTGCATACTACACTAGATCCTAACAAGATTTTAACAACATGCCTATCAATTTTTGTCTAAAACTAATAAACCAAACTAGCACTTTGTCTAATAACCCTCCAAACTATATAAGGCCCGAATTTGAGTTCATTTCTCACCAGTGCTAGCGAAGCCCTTGAGAAATTTTCCCACGACCAAACTTTCTAAAAACCTCCTACAAGCCTTCTGACACAGCCTTTTGATCTACTTGTTTGCATATTTTATCTATTGTAATCATGTCTTCTACCGATTCTAACACCTCTGTTCCAACCTGATCCATCATCCAACGTGATGTTCCAACCTCAACAGACATCATGGCTTTGGCTAGCCTTGAAAGAGTGATGAAATAGTTGACCCTCACTGAGCCTAGTGATGGGGATCCACGCCATTACTTTTTCAAATAACATTTGTATGGAATCTATCAATATTGCCTTTGACACGTGGGATAAGACCAAGGCCAAATTCTATATTACCCATCAGGGAGTAGTGGACAAGGTGTGAGTAATAGATGCCACCCTTGCTGCAATTGGCATCAATTTTGAACCGAGGGCCAATTCTTTCCACAAGGCAACCAATTTTGTCATTAAGCCTTATGTAGACACATGTGTCGTCTTGTGCCACACCAATGATGGTTACCTCATCGAGGCCATCAGTGATCTCGTAGTTTAGGTAGCTGCTTCACTTCTGAATCATTTCTTGATGGTGAAAAACTTGTGGAAGGATCGTATCACAAATCCTCCACCTTTTAGTCAAATCTCAGGTAGAGTTTGAGAAGGGGACAATGTTGGATGATTATGATGAATCCCCAAGATACTTGACCAGAGCTAACCAAGAGCACCTCTTCCTCGGACCGAGGAGGTCTATGAGAAGACGAGACGAACGAAGACTAAGAGCCTAGTATGAGAGCCGAGGAATACTAGTTAATACTATCAAGTAGAAACCGTTTAAGCCTCATGGTGAATCCCGAAAGATGGAATGACCGTGTAGGAACTAGTATTTCAAATTAATAAATGCAAGTAGACGAGTGAGCCACCTTTTGATGTTGACCTCTAGTGGAGAGCATTATTTCACTTGTAATTTGTGAAATGTGGAAATGCCACTAGGATGCCACCTAAGGAGCTCTCTTGCTTATTTAAGAGACACCCTCTTTGAGAAGAAGAGCTTTTTGTGTAATGCATCTACTCCATGTCCAAATGAGAAGAGCCTTCACGAGTTTTGGTGCATCCTTTGAGCTCCTTGATCATGCTTGTTTCTTGAGTGATGCATTCATGATCTTGCCCTTCCATCTTTTGTGTGTGGTTGTAGATAGTAGAGTGGATTAGCTTCTTGCTTTTCTAGAGTGGATTAGATTTTCTGTTTTATTGTGGATTAATGTAGGAATTAGCATTCAGGTAAACTAAATAGGCTGGATTTGTGATGTAAATTTTGCATATTTTCTTACAATCCAGTTCTTGATGTTTTTGGGTTGTCCAAGAATCAAGAAATGAGTGTTTCTTGATTCTTGGACTATTAAAATGCTATGAGATTAGTTTCTTATTTCAGTTCTATGGATTAATATATGGTATCTTAGTTTTAGTTGGTAAGGATCTGATTCAAACTCATTTTGCAGTATTAGAGTAGGATTTCATGGCATTGCAACCATTCTTCACACTGATTTCTTGGTTGAATACCTGACCTGCATGTTTGGTTTGAGCATGTGATTACAATTCAAGACCTTCCTTGGTGTCCTCTGACAAGCAGGACATTGCTACATTGATTATCAGTCCCTTTTTGCCTGATTCTAGACATTGTAATAACAAGAAAACACCAAGAAAATGCCCAACGTAGCTTGGTAACAGGCAGAAACTGCTTTGAAACAAGAAGAAAGAACAAAAACCCGTAGACATAACCTTATAGACAAGGAATCTGTCTACATTTGGCGACATTGCTGCTTGAAACCAACCACATCTTCATTCCAAACTTGCCGCAACAGCCAGAAAACACTTTCAACCAAACACAAATGCACTCCTTCTTCTCCATTCTGATCAAAACAGACCATTCGTCTCAGCCTTCATCCCTGCATAACCCTCTTTCACCTCCATTGCTCCCTCACTGACAAGCTCCTTTCATCTCCTTCGCTTCCCTTCGCACTCCATCTCAGCCAAGCCCCTTCTCTCCCATCTTAACTGAAGCTCCTCTGTCACCATCTCAACTGAGTCCTCCTTCTCTCTTGTCTCAGTTGAGCCCCTCCGTTAAAGTCTCAATCGAGTCTGTCGTCCCTTACAAAAAACAATTTTAAAAAAAAAATCTTGACCGAGTCATTTTTTGTCTCAATTCTCAACCGAGTCTTTTTTTTGTCTCAAATCTCAACCGAGTCGAACCAAGCATCAAATTTCAACCAAGTTGGAACAAGCATCAAATCTCTACCAAGCTGTTTTTTTCATATCTTGACCACGAGTTTTGGTCATGATCTCGATTGCGGGTTTTGGTCACGATCTCGACTGCGGGTTTTGGTCATGATCTCGATCGCGGGTTTTGGTCATGATCTTGACCGCGGGTTTTGGTCACGATCTCGACCGAGTCAAGACATGATCAGATCTCGACCTAGGCATTTAGATCACATCTCAACCGAATCGCTTAACTCCAATCTCGACTGGACCGAGATTTCTGATTGCAATTTTGACTTAACCACCATCTTGACAGAGTCTTAGAGCTCAAAAAAAAAAAAAACACCCTCAAAAATCAAAAAACACAAAAACACCAGAAACCCATACAAAACACAAAAATACACGACAGTACACAATGGACCACCATACTGATTTTGAATTCCCAGAAGATGATCCACACACAGTGATGTCTCCTACAGCTGAACAAGTCAGACATCATAGATTCTACCGAATGAGGTCCCAAATCCACAAGCCATAATCCACAAATCCATTCAAAGGACGAGAACCTGATAGAGCCAAGTCTTCACAAGCCCAAGCCCATTTTTTTGGTGTTGAGCCCTCATACACTTAAACAACCCTGAATGGAGCTTCTGCTACTCATGGATCTCATTTTGAGAAGAGAACACCCAAGCTAGATCTACCCAAGTTTGACAGTAGTTCAAACTATTGAATTTCACACGTGTGGACTGTCCACAACATGTACTTGTGATCTCCTAAGGTGTGTAGATGCACCAAGATCAAGACTAGATTGAGATTCAAGATCTATCTTTGATTCTATGGCAAAAACACACTACTACATGCATTCAATCACTTCCAACTCTCACTCACACATGTAGGAAGTGTTCCAAAAGTATTCTAAGTAAAAACAAGCTGCTCTCCTCAGGTAGAAAGAGAAAAACCATCATGAGCTCTCGGGTAGAGAGAGAAAGCTAGAAATTCAATGACACTCAAAATCCACTCAATCTCAAAATCAATTAGATCCAAAATGAGGAGTACAATGATACTTATAGATTCATGAGCTACCACTATGCTTAACTATGATTGGATCACACTTTGCCACCTCTTAATCCTATTGGACCATTGATCCATGCACCTCTAAATTCTATTGGACTATATTCAAGCACACCTCAATTTTCTATTGGACCTCACAAGGTTCCACCTCTAAATCCTATTGGACCTCTTAAGCTTCATCAAACAAAAGCATGACACTTTTCTACACTCTAATTGGCACAAGTTTGGCTCTATTTTGGCTCAATAGTGGCATTACAAGTGGAAATGGATAATTTGCCATCTATGCCAAATTTGACCCTATCAACATCCTACACCTAAATGCTTGACTATGAAATTCTATGAGACCCCTATATCAAACATTTTGATTTACTCTACAATTCTCCACACGTGGGAACATCCTCCACACATGTGAGATTCACTTACAAACTTCTATCATAAAAAATACCAAGCTAGATTTTTGCCAATTTCTCACACTCCTCAAAAAATAGCTTGGAAAGGTACTAGATCACTTGAGAAGTTTGTAAATCTTTTTGAGTGGATCCTTTGGTATGCATAAGAAGTGAAGATCAGCCAAGGGATCCATCATAGCAGCACCCTCATCATATCCATGATAAGATCTCTTTGGTAGAGATCTCTTGCCAATGCCTTTGAAGAGTGCTCCACCAATATGCCACTATTATCATAGGCTTCCTCCATGCTTGATGATGATCTTTGCCGAGCCACTGTGCACGAGAGTCTTTCGTAGAGTATCTCAAGGACACATTTTCGTATTGTGCATGAGAGTCTTCCGTAGAGTATCTCAAAGACACATTTTCATTCATCTATCCATCTTCAAATCACCTTGTACAGAGTTAGGATCTTTGAGTATACTGTAGCTTTTAGAAATCCATGTCATGTCAGAGTTGATTCTTGTCTTTAATAGAGATATTCACCTTCAAGTCAACTACAGCAAGATCGAAACAAATTAAGTTAAAATTTGTTCAATCTTTAGTCCAGTCGCATGTTCTACATGTTTCAATTGCATATTCCAAACGTTGATCCAACCTTGAGCATGTAAGTTATAGATAACAACATCCCCACCAACAGATTTTTTTTGGGGGAGAGAGTGGATCTACTTGGATCCACTACGAGCAGTTACATTGCCAACAATAACATCAGCAAGGTCAACAGCCAAGGTCACAAAACCAAAGACGATAACGACAAGGCTAAGAAAGCAGATAGGCAATCCAAAGAGACACAATCAGAAGAAGTACCCCAGTCATGATGAAGATCCTTTAGAAAAGAGAAGCACAAGTATTGGGAAATCGGTCTCCTTCTTCAACTAGCTCTCTTGCCACAACATCTGCTCATGTTTCCATACCATCACCAAGCCATCCATCCAAATCTGTTCCTACCAACAATGTGCTGATGAGTCCATTCCCTTGAAGACTGGTAACCAAGATTTGTGCAACCTATCAGGAGAGAGCATCGAGAAGACTGGAACTTTAACTGAGAAAAAAACTGTGGAAATGCCTAGAAGCAAAATGGAGGATACAGAACTCCCAGAAGCTAGTACCTGCCAAGAAACCCAAGATGAAATCGTCAATGGCAGATATAAGTGATTAAAAAAAATGACACGCGGGATGCACTCAGGCATGCAATTTGTGAAGCTGCTGGGAACTCTCCGTTTTTGAGAATGTCAACCACTTGCAACAATAAGACATTTTGGTTTCATTGCGTTAGATTGCGGAAAGCAATTTTTGGTAAAGACTGGCAGCAATAAGCACTTGGTTTTACGCAAGCGAACGAGGATCTACGCTTTTCCAAGTAACGACTGAAGATGCCAATGCGGAAGCAGAGTGACATCATTCAATATGGGCTGCAGTGGGTCCTGCAACACATTAGGGATGGGATGATGTTGGTTGATTATGATGAATCTCCAAGATACTTGACCAGAGATAACCAAGAGCACCTCTCACCCTGAGGAGGTCTCTGAGAAGACGAGACGAACGAAGACTGAGAGCCGGGTATGAGAGCTGAGGAATACTAGTTAGTACTGTCAAGTAGAAACCGTGTAAGCCTCATGGTGAATCTCGAAAGATGGAGTGACCATGTAGGAACTAGTTCACTAAGGCAAAGTAATAAATGCAAGTAGTGTGAAAAATACAGATCCTAAGTGGATCTAAACTCCAAGATCATTGGCTTGAATGCTTGCACTCCAAACTACATAAGCTAGGAATTGGCAACACATTCTATGCTACCTAGAATGCAAAGAACTTGATCAAAAAGCATTTATCACAAATGGAAACTTCCATAAACATCAAGTGCGGCCCAAAATAGCATTATACAGTCCATAATACATCAGCCTACCACTTTTGGAAAGCACCTAAGATCATACACAATAGCTTGAAGACAATACACACAACAATGCTCTCAATGGAGGAAGAAACAATGACAATGATCTATTGATCTCAATGAAGCATACAAAAGGTTTCTCCAACCTGTTCTCCACGACTTCCCTACTATTTATGGATGAGGAAGATGACTCTCTCTCCTCTCTCTAGAAGGTACTTGACCCTAGATATTCCCTATATAGAAAAAATAGCTAAAAATGGCTTATATGACCAAAATACATCAAAATGGTCTCATTTTGAAGGGTATGAAGTTTGACACTTCATCATACTGAAAAAATACAGTAAATAAAAACATTGTGGCCTGGTTCACACGTGTGAAACTCCAGAACCAAAACTATTTACAATTTTAGCCAATTTAGGCCTCAAACTAGCTAGGAAATGTTGACAATTTTCACACTCCCTCTTCAACATTGGATGCTAGTTTCAACATAGTCTTTGAGCACATTCCAAGATTAGATCTATGCATTAAATATAGGTCCTTTCCCAATGGTTTGGTGAAGATATCAGCCACACACTCCTTTGAAGAGACATGTTGAAGCTCCACCTCTTTGGCAATGACTTGATCTCTCACAAAATGGTGAGCAATCTCAATGTGCTTGCTCCTTGCATGAAAAACAGGATTGCTTGCCAAGCTTTGGGCTGAAAGGTTATCACAAAGTATGATTGGAGTCTTCTCTGGTTCCAGCAAGTGAAGATCCAATAACATCCTCTTGATCCAAAGAATCTCCTTGGTGCATGTTGTTAATGCCTTGTACTCGGCTTCGGTGGAAGATAGAGAGATAGTTGGTTGCTTCTTTGATAGCCATGAGACCACTCCATCTCCAAGATAGATTGCAAAGGCACTTGTTGACTTCCTATCCATTTGATCACCTGCAAAATCTGAATCTGAAAATCCACAAAGGTTAGGTGTAGTACCTCCATACAAGATGCCAAAATCTCTAGATCCCGAGATGTATCTAAGTACTCTCTTTCCTAGCTTCCAATGAGCCTCACTAGGATCTTGCATAAATTGACTTAGTTTACCAACCACAAAGCTTAGATCAGGTCTTGTGATGGTTAACCATATAAGAGATCCTATTAGCTTTCTATAGAGAGTAATGTCCTTGAAGGATCTTTCATTACTTCTTGTAGTTAGCTTTACATTTGATTCCATAGGAGTAGAAACAACTTTACAATCTTCCATATGAAACCTTTTTAGAATAGAGTTAACATACTTTTCTTGACATATGAATGTAGATTTAGAAGTTCTAATAATCTCTATTCCTAAGATATAATGAAGTTTACCAAGATCTTGAATTTCAAACTCTCTTTTGAGTGCCATCTTGATTTCATCTATATCTAGATTGTTACCACCACTTAAGATAATGTCATCAACATAGATCAAAAGTAAAGTGATATCATTTTCATTCAATCTAAAGTAGAGAGAATGATCATACTCACTCATAACAAAGTTTTGAGAAAGTAAGAAGGAATTGAGCTTAGCATACCAACTCCTTGGTGCTTGCTTTAGCCCATACAAACTCTTTTGGAGATAGCACACATGATTAGGCTCATCATGTGAAACATAGCCCTCGGGTTGCTCCATGTAAATATCTTCTTCAAGATCACCATTCAAGAAGGCATTAGTAACATCCATTTGCCACATATCCCAATCATAAAGAGTTGCAAGAGAGATTAGGATTCGAATAGTTACCATCTTTGCCACGGGTGCAAAGGTCTCATCATAGTCAATACCATATTCTTGAGCATACCCCTTTGCCACCAACCTTGCCTTGTACTTGTTGATTGATCCATCTTGATTTGTCTTGATCTTGAAGATCCACTTACAACCAATTGCCTTCTTGTCCTTTGGAAGCTTTACCAACCTCCATGTGTTGCTTTTGATGAGTGCTTGATGCTCATGATCCATGGCTTGGATCCATTCCTTCTTTTGAATTGCTTCACCTACACAAGTTGGTTCATCAAAAGAGGTAAGAAAAGCAAAGTTAGAGTTGTCCACCACTTGCTTTCCTTTTTCATCATAGGTTAGCCTTGATGGCTTAGCCCTTTGCCTTTGAGTCTTCCTTGAAGTTTGCTTTGGAGTGGCATCTCCATCTTCATCCAAGACATCTTGCACATCATGATGATTAGTAGGCACATCAACATCAACATCAACAACATTGGAAACATTCTCTTCATGAAAGATGACATCCCTACTTATGACAACTTTCTTTGTAGAAGGAATGTACACTTTGTAAGCCTTGCTTACTTCACTATAGCCAACAAACACACCCTTCTTTGATGAAGGATCTTCTTTAGTTCTATCATCAAGTGTGATATTGACAAAACATGTACATCCAAAGATCCTACAATGCTTGACACTCGGCCTTCTACCATAAAGAACCTCATGAGGAGTTTTACCATCCAAGGAAGCACTTGTCCATCTATTACATAGATAGTTAGCACATGCTAAAGCTTCCCCCCAAAAAGACTTAGCAAGATTAGCATGTAGTCTCATTGCCTTGGCACATTCACAAAGGGTTCTATTCTTCCTCTCGGCCACTCCATTCTGTTGTGGAGTCCTAGGACTAGACATCTCCCTCTTAATCCCATGTGCTATACAAAAGTCTTTGAACCTATTTGAGGTGTATTCCCCTCCATTATCAGATCTTAAGCATTTGATCTTTGTATTGAATTGGTTTTCCATTTCATTCTTGAACTTGACAAATGCAGCAAACACTTCATCCTTACTTTTAAGAAGATAGATCCAAGTATACCTACTAAAGTCATCAATGAAAGTTGCATACATTTTTGCCCCACCATTGCTAGTTGTACTAGAAGAATGAATATCAGAATGCACAAGTTGAAAAGCTTCTTTAGATCTAGAAGTAGATCTAGAATAAGCAAGTCTATGAGATTTGGACAAGGCACAATGTTCACAAACACTATTGTTTGCAACAAGACTTTTAGGGAGACCAAGAACAAGCTCTTTCTTTGCCATTACCTCCAAAGATTTGAAGTTGGGATGGCCCAACCTCTTGTGCCAAACTTCTTGGTTTGTCAATTGCTCCCTAGCCATACATCCTTCATGATTAGAGATCACACATGCATCAAGCTTGAAAAGTTTACCATGCCTCCTACCTTGAGCAATCAAGGATCCACATTTACTTATCAAACATGCATCTCCAATGAACTCCACATCAAGTCCTTTGTCAATCATTTGACTTACACTAAGCAAATTCTTAGTGATTGAAGGAATGTACAAAACATTTTCAAGATTTGCTTTCCTATTTGTTGAAAGGGAAATAGGAATAGTGCCTATGCCTTTGATGTCACATTGACCATCATTTGCAGTGTAGATGATGTTACCTTCTCCCTCATAAGACAATAAGGATGTAAAGTATTCCTTATGTCTTGTCATGTGAGATGAGGCTCCACTATCAATCCACCAAGGATCATTATCATCTATGTTGGCTAACAAACTTGAAGTCATAACAAGTGATTCACATGTGTTATGTTCTTCCTCATCTATTGTAAGATTTCCTTGCCTCTCTCCTTGCTCTCTTTTCTTCTTATAACATTCATTTGCAAAATGACCTTTTATCCCACAATAAAAGCACTTGAACTTTGACTTATTGTTCTTAGTAGAAGAGGAAGAGGAAGAGTGATCATCATGATCAAAGTTACCACCTTTGGACCATTTCCCTTTGCCTTTACCTTTGCCCTTGAATTTGCCTTTTGTGAAGAAAGCCTCTTCACCTCCACCTTGCAAGGATGCACCATCAAGCTTTGATTACAACCTATGTTCTTCAGCCAATAAGATTTCTTGCAAGTCAACCACACTTGGCAAGACTCTTTGAATGGCAAAACTTTGCACAAGGTTAGCATGTTCATTTAGCAAACCATTCAACATAACTTGGACTATTTCACCATCTTTTATGTTCTCATCAATGCATGCTAAATCATCACTTAGGGACTTAACTCTCAAGATAAATGCATGAGCACTTTCACCCTCTCTTTGCCTACTAGAAAATATTTGTCTCCTTAGGGTCAATACCCTAGATGTGGACTTTGATTCAAAGAGCTTCTTTAAGGCATTCCATGCCTCACTTGCACTTTGACACTTTCCAACTTCCTTGAGAAGTTCATTTGTAACATTCATTTTAATGATATGAAGAGCCCTTTTGGCCTTCTTATCAAACCTTTGTTGCTCTTGAAGTGTGAGAGGTCTCTCTTCAATTTCTGCAACTATTTCCATGAGTTCATTCAACTCAAGTAAGGACTCCATCCTCACTTTCCAAGTAGAGTAGTTTGATGAACTCAACCTTTCACTAGACTCTAGCATGATCCCACCATTGGAAGCCATGATTCTAATGTTTCTTCAACTTTTAGGTTCTGTCCTAAAGCACTTAGCACTCACTTTTCTCTCAACAAATGATAGATAAAGAGATCTATGAAGATTTAGGACCCTAAAACACTTCTATCTTGAACCTAGATGGTTTCCAAGCATAGAAAGGAAGATTGAAACACATGCAACACTTTGCACACACTAAGAATGGATTACAAAATCAAACCAACCTGAACACACTCTTGCTTAAGCTCTCAAACTTTCCAGCAAGTGACCAAATCAAGTTATGGTGTGAAGAGTTACTTGCATTCTTAGAAAATACCCAAAACTAGGATGCCAAGATTACCTAGTAATGAACAAACTTGATCAACATATGATCAACACACTAAGATATTGATTCAACCTGTAAAACCACATGTAAACCACACTTCTAAAAGTTTATAAACTCCAGCAAGTGATAAATACAAGATTTAGAGGTGAATGAATGAGCACACTTAGTGAATCACAAGACTAGCTTCACTATCTTGTCAAATCTTGGTGTTTAGATGTAGATCTAAGATCACTTCACATGAGAATGTTCCTCAACCTGTTAAGAACCTGAAAACACACTTGCATAATGGTTAACACCTTCCAGCAAATGCTCCAATCAAATTACATAAGGAGAGTTACTTACATGCTCAACAAAGTACACCAAAATTTATGCCAAAATTGATGACAATCTTTACAATATGCTCTTCACAATGGAGCTTACAATATGTTCACCCAAAAAAGGGGATCTTTCATCCAAATGGGAGCTTTGCTCAGCCTTTTGGAGAATTACAACTCACTCAAAAGAGCATTTGTCATCCACCTAAGGAGAAGTTTCATCCACTTAAGGAGAGTGTTCATCCAAGAATGGAGATTGTCAACAATAGGATTGAAAAGAACATTGTTAGTATTGAATATGCACAAGCCTCACAATCACAAATGATTAGGTGTTATGATCTGATCCAAAATAGTTTCTTTTCAGCCTCTGATCTTCAATAGACCTGAAATATGCTTTTGATCCACAAGTTCAACTCACAAAACAAAGGTTAGTAAGATTTGATCAACAAAGCAATGCAAAATCATGCTAGAACTTGATCAAACATCCAAATATCACCAAAAATGGAATACTTACTGTAAATAGAAGCCAACCAGCTCTGATACCATGTGAAAAATACAGATCCTAAGTGGATCTAAACTCCAAGATCATTGGCTTGAATGCTTGCACTCCAAACTACATAAGCTAGGAATTGGCAACACATTCTATGCTACCTAGAATGCAAAGAACTTGATCAAAAAGCATTTATCACAAATGGAAACTTCCATAAACATCAAGTGCGGCCCAAAATAGCATTATACAGTCCATAATACATCAGCCTACCACTTTTGGAAAGCACCTAAGATCATACACAATAGCTTGAAGACAATACACACAACAATGCTCTCAATGGAGGAAGAAACAATGACAATGATCTATTGATCTCAATGAAGCATACAAAAGGTTTCTCCAACCTGTTCTCCACGACTTCCCTACTATTTATGGATGAGGAAGATGACTCTCTCTCCTCTCTCTAGAAGGTACTTGACCCTAGATATTCCCTATATAGGAAAAATAGCTAAAAATGGCTTATATGACCAAAATACATCAAAATGGTCTCATTTTGAAGGGTATGAAGTTTGACACTTCATCATACTGAAAAAATACAGTAAATAAAAACATTGTGGCCTGGTTCACACGTGTGAAACTCCAGAACCAAAACTATTTACAATTTTAGCCAATTTAGGCCTCAAACTGGCTAGGAAATGTTGACAATTTTCACAAGTAGACCCCTCTTAAAGAAAGTGGAGTGAGCCACCCTCTGATAGTGACCTCTAGTGGAGAGCATTATTTCACTTGTAATTTGTGAAATGTGGAAATGCCACTAGGATGCCACCCAAGGAGCTCTCTTGCTTATTTAAGAGACACCCTCTTTGAGAAGAAGAGCTTTTTGTGTAATGCATTTACTCCACGTCCAAATCAGAAGAGCCTTCACGATTTTTGGTGCATCCTTTGAGCTCCTTGATCATGCTTGTTTCTTGAGTGATGCATTCATGACCTTGCCCTTCCATCCTTTGTGTGTGGTTGTGGATAGTAGAGTGGATTAGTTTCTTGCTTTCCTAGAGTGGATTAGATTTCCTATTTTCTTGTGGATTAATGTAGGAATCAGCATTCAGGTAAACTAAATAGGCTGGATTTGCAATGTAAATCTTGCATATCTTCTTACAGTCTAGTTCTTGATGTTCTTGGGCTATCCAAGTATCAAGAAATGAGTGTTTCTTGATTCTTGGACTGTTAAAATGCTATTAGATTAGTTTCTTGTTTCAGTTATGTGGATTAATGTATGATAGCTTAGTTTTAGTCGGTAAGGATTCAAACTCATTTTGCAACATTAGAGTAGGATTTCATGGCATTGCAACCATTCTTCACGCTGATTTCTTGGTTGAATATCTGACCTGCATGTTTGGTTTGAGCATGTGATTACAGTTCAAGAGTGACCTTCCTTTGGTGGCCTCTGACAGGCAGGACATTGCTACATTGATTAGCCGTCCCTTTCTACCTGATTCAAAAGAATAAGATTGAATCATTCAGACGAAAATGTGTTGAAATTGATATCTAGTTATGTTTTGACAAAACCGATATCATTACCAAAAATTAGTTTCATGTGTTTGCAAATTCCTATCATCAAGAGAAGTGAAGCAATCCAATACATCGATAGTTCACCACCAGAATTGCGTCACAAATTTGTCAATTTTAACAACGCAATCCTGTTGCATCCAATTGATATCTACACGTATAGGCCTGAAGTCCTCGAAAACATTACTTTTTGTAACTATTGGCATCAATTTGTTGTGACCAAAAAGAAAAGATCTCTTCAAAAAGAACTATATATAAATCAGCTCGGATACTATCTATACAAAAACAATAGAATAATATATTGTTGGAAAAATGCAAATTCCGAAAAGAAAGAGAGCTTCTAAGATCCGTCAACAAAGATGGATCTTATTACACGGAATGCATATTGCGTGATATCATTCAAAGCGAAAAAGATATTGAATGCCATGTTGAGGATTATACAAATAAACAGATGCTTCAAGATGAGCAGCGACAACAGATCGTGAACATTCTATTGCAACCCAAATCATGTTTGTGTGACCCTCTATTTCAAGTTGTATCTGAACAAGTAGATGACAATGTGACATCTTTGGCGAAAGATACCAAGGATGCATTGGGTATTGTACACGAATTTGAATCTTTTGGAAATACCTCATTGACAATGGAACAAGAAAATATCTACTCACTTTTGATATCAGAAACTTCAGATATTTTTGTGCTTTCAGGTACACCTGGAAGTGGAAAAGCACATTTCATAAAGTATCTAGCATACTCACTTCACAGAATGAACAGATCCGTGTTGCTTTGTGCTACTATTGGTGTCGTTGCATCAAGACTTAGCAAACGTGCAACAACAATGCACAACATGTTTTCCATCCCTGTCAATGGCTTATACGTACAAAATTTAATGCCAACTGACATATGTTTCAGAACAATACTTGTTGCTGAATATATCATTATCGATGTGATGTCCATGATGACCGCACAGACATTACGTTTTGTTGCGCATCAAATAAATCAAACAAAATCCACCCCATGCAATGCGCCTTTTGAAAATTATTTTTTATTATTAGTCGGTGATCATGCGCAATTGCCAGCAATATGCAGACATCGAACAGAAAGTCTATGCTCAATATGTGACATTTCGACATCTGTATATTGGCGGTGCATTTGAGTCACTCGATTAGACATTCATCTAACACCTTGTACCTGTCATTTTTTAGCACAATAAGATTTCGAAAACCCATATTTCAAGAGATTGACAATACGTTAAACACACAAATTGTTCCAGAAGACCAACTCTTCCAAATGATCAACTCTAATGTCACAATCATATGTACACACAAAGAAAATGTAAGAAAATATAAAAAATATGCATTGCAAAAAATCTTTCAAGAAAATGACATTACAAAGGTGCCCGTGAAAACAAATGCAGCAGACAACACGGACTTGAAATCATGGCTTGAAGATTGTACATTTCACCAACTAGAAGAAATTGCCAAGAATGCAAAGAGAATGATTCTTTCAAATTTGGACATACAAAATGGAGTTGTGATTGGAGCAACATGAACAATCGAAGACTTCATGTGGTCCAAAAATGGCAAGGAAATAGACTCTATTATGATAAAACTCGATGCAACCAATAAAAAAATAAAAATCACTCCATCCACAGTGCACAAATTTAGATGCGATTCAAAAACCTACTATAAATGTACCTACCTTCCCACTGACATTGGCATATGCTATCACAGCTCATAAGTCCCAAGGCACAATGATCCATGGCACCGCCATACTTGACATTCAAAAAACATTCAGTCCAGGCTTAACATATGTGATGTTGTCCCAAGTCACCAACCGAGAACACGTATTCATCACACGTAAATTGACTCCTGATGATTTTGATCCAATACCACGTATGTAAGCCAAGAAACCATTTCATCAATGTAATTTCCACCTACCAATACAACTTCGATGTCTGATTTCAATCAAACAAATCGAGCTGCTATTCAGCACTTCGAGGCCCACTGTGACAAGGGATATTATGCGATCCAGAATTTGTACTTTGAATATAATATTGCAATTTTTGATTGGAGAGGGATGACTCGCGCAGAATTGAATGCTATTCAAAGTGATCCTGGCAGGCAGCTTGGGCACATCTCAGAAACAGGAGTGCGCCTCACTGATGGCCCAATCTCCATTGATACTGTGTTGAAAATCCTCGAGAAAGAGGTCCTTGACACACCAACCATTACAGCAATTGATTCACAGGTCTGCAATTTGCAGCAACTCTAAATTATGTTACGTTATGCATGCAACTTATTGCGCATCTAAATATTCATTGTATACTGACAAATAGCAACCCATGGATCTCCAAATTTTGCAACAAACAACTCAACCACCATCTTCCAGCATCGAGGTATGCATGCAAAACTATAATCTATGTTCTTCAATTCCACATGAATCTTGTTCCACCATGAAGACATCTTTCTTGCAGGACCCCTCGCCTCCACCTTCAAAAAGGCCACGAACAAGCACATCACACTATACAAAATAGCATCGCGTGTCAGCAAGTTGATTTACATCAGACAAACTACCGACTTCAATAGGCGTGTGCAAGACCACGCTTGAAAGCCACCCAAAAAAATGCTTTTGTCCAAGACATGCCTTTCATGTTGACATACTAGAAATTGTTGAAGATCGTTCAATTGCAAATAGATTAGAGAACTTTTATATCAAAATGTACAAATCTCAGAACATGAAACTTTACAACAACTTACTTGGTCAGCCTTCAAGCTCGCGCCGGTACCTAAAACGACGATCCTGCATATGACAACTTCAAAAAAACATTTGCTTGTAAAGATTTGGTAGCTTCAATTCATGTTACTCTTTGTCTGGCTTTATCACATTTTTGTTATACTCTGCGCTTGGAATGGCATGTTAATCAGATTCGTTAATCATCCTAATATTTGTTACGCTCTGCGCTTGCAATGGCATGTTAATCAAATTCGTTAATCATCCTAGTTGACTCGCTTCTACTTTTGCGTTTCCGCGCCCTATGCTAGCGGGACAAAATTGCGTTGCTAGTTGTATTAGTATCTAATTGCATGTCTTGAGTATTCCCTTGCAAATAATCCGTCATCAAAAATAATTTTGAAATTCATTTCTAAAATTCAAATTTATACTAAAGTAGCTTCATTCTTTTCAATTTGATCATTTGCTTCATGTATATTTCATCTTCATTTGGGTTTCAAAATAGCATTGCCACCACTTGTGTGTCTCCATGCATTGTTGCCACTTGTGAGTAGTCTCTTCATAATTAATTGTAGCAAAAATAGTTTCTTTTAGATATGATCAACAAAATAATATGAAAATTTGTTTAAATTGCTCAAACATTTCTCAATGTCAATTAATTTTGGATCTCTACTAAACTTATCAATTTTAATCTTGATTTTACAATTATGACCATTCTCAATACCCCTTGAAACATTATTTCTCCTTAGTTGCCCTATACTTTTTTTTTCCCACTAAAATAGAATTGAATATATTTGAAAAAATAACGTTAAGTAGGTGAGCGACTTGTTCTTGCTTTGGAGTGAAAGTTTGAAATGAAAGAGCTAATTTCTTTTACTTTTATCTTGTATCATCTTTCTTTTTTGTCTCTTTTTCCTTATTTTGCAACAACCTCATGATCAAAATCTATAACAAGTGCTTTTGCTCTTCTAACAATATCTATTTTTGCACAATTCATGTCTCCTTGGGAGTTCAGTTATCATTTATGTGTTGTTCTTTTTGTGGAGAAATTCAAATAAATTGATGACGGTAATTAAAAACTAGCTCAAAGACACTTGATGAACTATAGTTGAATTAAAAAAATCAAATAATCAATGACTATAAAGGAAACTTAAGGATAGGGAGTGACTACTACTACACAACTGAGCAAAAATTTCATTTATGATGTCCCAATATTAGACTTCTTCACTATCTCTCATATTACTGCTTCGCAAGCTGGAACATCTACATTGAATAGGGTGACAAACACAATGGAGATAGGAAGCACCGAAATGGGCTCTGAGCTGTATTTTATGATAGGAATTAGGGCGGGTATTCGGTTGTTGGCTTGCAACTTGAGTGGAGTGCCATTAAGCAAAATTGTTCTAGTTAGTGGATCACCATTTGGAGACGTGAGATGGTATTCATATCTAGGTTGTTTTGAATCCAGTTTAACATCATTTGGTTGCTTTTGGTTTCTCATCGACTCACTTGTGGGATTGACAAGTGATACATTTGTATTAACGAAGTATCGAGTAGTGTTGCTAAGATTGATCAGCAATAGTGTGATTGAATCCTGTCACAAAGAAAATCCATTGTCAGGTACTCTTGTCAACAAATAGAACCAATCTCAAATTTGTCAACAAAGAAAACAAACAGTAATAGGTTCTAGAATGGATTAAGTGTTGTGGATCTATTTGATCAATACAACTACAACCCATCGAAAAACTATGCATGAAGGTGCAGAGTTCAGATAGATACCAGCTGATGCTTTGTGCAATGTGCGTAGACCCTTAGACTTGTATCAGTTTTATTTGATTTTTCAATAGAAAGTACTGTTCTATCCATCACCTGCTTCCAAAGTAGTGCACTACACAACAATTGGTTTATCAAAATTCACACCATTTCAACTAAATTAAATTCTTATAGATTAACAAATGCATTAGTAGTGGAACATTTTTTGTGGTGCTTACCAAAAGTAGTCTGGATTTGGAAGAAAGGATGACATATTTAGGAGGCCATAGTTTCCTTGAATAAGAGATTGACGACAATATATGTCTGTATCAAATGTAGCTGCCATCCCCAATTCATCGAGATACCTGCCAATCATTATATGACTAGAAATTTTGAAGTAAAGTGCAAGCTACAAAACTGTTAATTACATTATTGATCATGTTTCTAGACTCTAGATAATCAACAAACTAAAAGACTAGTGCATGAGCATAGAGCAACAACTTAATTAAATTTCAATAGAGTTGGTGTTGTAAACGAGTTAATATCTAGATATTATTTAGAAGAGTAATCTCATAAAACTAAAGCCCACTGATGACTAAGAGATTCAGTAGCAATTTTTTTTCTTATTTCTGCAAAATAAAACTTTTGATAAGACTACCAACCATGCTACAAGAATCATGGAAAATCAACAAACTAATATCCTTGATTCCTTGATCAATTTTCAGAAATATGATATTGTTGTGCTCTCTGTTACGTACACATAAGGGTACGCAACAGGAAACTTGAGGTGTCGGTCTCAGTTATGCGACGGAACACTGAACTGGAGCTATAGGTCTTTTGGGTGCCACGTGTCAATGTCTCATTGGCACACAGTGACTCGTTGTTATAGACCCGCGTCAGTGTGCACAACTGCCACATGTCGTTAGTCATGCGTGACTCCTATGGAGGGAGATGACCCACCTGGACTATGTATATAGAGGTGGATCTCCATGAGCTGGGTATTCATTCTCTCCTGGAGAATGAAGAGCTCTTCCACTAGTGGTCAAGTCAAGAAGAGTATCTAGGCCTCAGGATGTAGGTATGTAAGGGTCGAGGGTAAGGCATGGTGGTATGGGACACCATGGCTTACATGAGATCCGAGCTTGCTTGATGGTGGTCTGTAGCTCCAGTGCACGGGGGTGAGGTGGCAGTACCTCTATGGTTGGGTGGTAACGTAGTGTTCATCACTTGTTTGTGCTTTAGCAATGACCGGCATGACGATGGAGATTCTAACAGTTGGTATCAGAGCCACCAGTCATTGTGAATAAGGTGCAATCGCTCTAACTTATGTTATTGGTTGGTTTGATATTTTAGTTGATGTTTTTGAAGGCTTAGTTGATTTCGTTGAATCGATCTAAACAACTTTGCTTTTTGGTTCGTCTCAATTTGAGGTCGTTTTAATTGAAAATGAACCACCTTTGCTAGTTACGGTGGTAGTAGTCGGTTTCTTTTGAATGTTTTACGGTTTAAAAAAAATCTCAAAAACCAATTTCGTTTTCTAGCCTTATTTTGGGTTTTGGAAGTCGAAAATTTTTTACAATCAAAGTTTTTTTTTTCTTTGATGCAAAAAAAAAAGTTTGAAGGACCGTCTTCACCACCTCCTCCTCCTGATGTAGACACTAACCAGCTTGTTCAGGCCCTAAATATGCTGCAAAATCAAATTTTAGAAATGCAGGCCAAGCATGCCGCGGCCGAGCAAGAGTGGCGTTCTATGACGCACTCGCAGTCCGTTGGCATTTATCCAATGTTTAATCCAGAATTCTTTTCGGATGAAAGGAAAGACCGGCCTTTCGATGTGGTATTGTCGTGGCTAGATCAATGGAATAGTCATTTTTCCATGCACGATGCGCCTAATAGGACAAAGATCGCTTCTGCTCTCATATTTTTACGCAGAAAGGCGTTTACATGGTGGCAGGATCTAAAGGAGAGGGCTATTGCCCCTTCTACATGGGAGGTCGTTCAAGAAGCCTTTAAAACGGCTTTTCTTCCGGTGTTGGATGATTTTGAGCATTGGCGGCATTTTGCCACCGTGCAGATGGGTACTAGGCCTTTAGATGCCTATATCCAGGAATTCCAAGAAAATTTGCCCCGATTCGCCTCGCGAATCGATCCTATCCTATTGAAGTTACATTTTATCTTGGGGCTTCCAAAGGAATTTCAACTAGAAGTGTGGCGTAACAGACTGCAGACAATCGAAGATGCGGTTTGCTTTGCGAAAATCTTCGATGACGCCCATTTTGCCTCTCGCAAGTAGCAGGCTTTGCCCAACGCTGAATAGAAAGAAAAGAAATTTTTCAAGAAGCGGGGCAAAGACAAGACGGCGGACACCGGTTCTCAAGGCGAGAAAAAGCACGTCAAATTGGAGCGTGCCGACTACGACAAGGCGAGAACAGGCAGGTTGTGCTTCTCCTGCATGGAGAAGGGGCATCTTTCAAAAGATTGTCCAAAGAAAAAACAAAAGAAATCTGGTGGGCAACCTAAATCTTTTAAAGCGCCAGGTAATTCTAGTATTTCTTTTGTTGATTTATCCTTTAAGGATGGCACTAGTTGCAAGAATTGTTGTTTTAATACAGGTGTTTTTGGCCCCCATGATCTCATTCGTATGAATGGAATTGTAGGACGCCAATCTGTGACTGTTCTGTTTGATGATACTTCATAAATGCTAAACTGGTGCAGAAGCTCAGGGCAGCTACCGCGCCAAGTAATCACTTGTACGTGGTGAAAATGGCATCGGGGGAAGATCGACAAGCTTGGGATCAGCTTGTTCCTCAGCTGCCGCTTCAGATTCAAGATTATGTTGAACTGCTAGATTTTCATATTATGAACTTGGATAGCGTAGACATAATCTTAGGAAAAGAATGATTTTATTCTAAAAACGAGTCTTTAAGAAAGGATTATGTTACTCATAGTATTTCTTTTTTGCATAAGGGCTCATTGGTTGAGCTAAAAGGCGATGTAAATAGGCCTTTTGATCCTTTGGTATCTGCTTTAGAAGTTGTAGAATATTTAAAAGATTCTGGTAATGAAGTTTATCTTTGTTTTTTAAAAGATGAAATTTATGTGGATAACCATGCAATCCAGAGTCTAAATATTGATTTATCGCATTTGCCTTTGAATGTGCCTACAAATAATTCCTTAAGTGTTAACTCACCTGAAGAAATAATATTTAACAAACTTAGGCAAGAATATAGCGATGATTTTCCTGATAAACTCCCTGATGGCCTACCTCCCCAAAGGAGTGTTGACCATCGGATAGAGTTGCTTCCTAGAAGCCAACCTGTATCTCTTTTTCCATACAGGGTTAGCATCAAGGAAGAGGATGAAATTTCTAAGCAGTTACAAAAACTCCTTAGGATGGGCCATATATGGCCTAGTAAGTCCCCTTGGGGAGCACCAATCCTTTTAGTAAGTAAAAAGGATGGCGGCACACATTTGTGTGGTGACTTTAAAAAGTTACATTATTTAACCATCAAGGACAGATATCCCTTACCTAGGATGGATGATCTTATGGATTGTCTGAATGGGGCTAAGTATTTCTCCAAGATTGATCTTAGATCAGGTTACCATCAGATAAGGAGATTTCAATCCAGATATGGCCATTATGAGTTTTTAGTGTTACCTTTTGGACTCACGAATGCGCCTACCACTTTCCAGTAGATGATGAACGATATTCTTCGTCCATATCTAGGAAAGTTTGTGGTGGTGTATTTGGACGACATATTAATTTATAGTCGGACCCTTGAGGAGCATGAAGAGCATCTTCGTATTGTCTTAGGTCTTCTAAGGCAAGAAAAGCTCTATGCTAAGGAGTCAAAATGTGAGTTCTTTCAAACTAAACTCAAATACCTGAGCCATGTCATATCGGATAAAGGACTTGAAATAGATCATGACAAAGTCCGTAAGGTGCGAGAATAACCGAGACCTTTGACAGTTCGTGATGTGAAATCCTTTTTGGGCTTCACAGGATTCTTTCACAGATTCATTTTGGACTATGCCTTGATAGCATTGCCCTTGACGAATGTTCATAAGGGGTGGAAGAAAAAATGTAGCCGCAAAAAAAGTCCATTGATAACGTGGACGGATGAAATGAATGAGAGTTTTGAGACTCTCAAGCACTGTGTTTCTACGGCTCCAATTTTACACATTGTCGATCCTAACCAGCCCTTTGTGGTTGATACGGATGCTAGCGACTTTGCTGTTGGAGCGGTCCTTTATCAGGACGGTAGACCAGTTGCTTTTGAAAGCAAGAAGTTGGATCCTGCTCAGACTAGGTATTCTACTTATGAGAAGGAGCTTTTTGCAGTCATTCACGCGTTAAAAATCTGGAGGCATTATCTTTATGGTGCCAGATTTACGGTAATGACTTATCACCAATCCCTTAAGTATATTTGTGATGCCAAGGAGTTCGTGGCCATAAGGCTAGATGGTCGGAACTCATTCAGGAGTTTGTCTTCGACATTAAGTATCGTAAAGGTACGTCGAACTATGTTGTCGATGCCTTGAGCCAGATTGGAGTGATTAGTCAGTTATGCTTTGCTGAGATCCAATCTGATTTGTATTTTTCACTACGGGATCTTTGTTGAATCGATAGGTTTTTTGGTCGCATCTGGCTAGATGTCCTGACAAGAAATTCTAGATCTAGTAATGACCTTGGGATGCAGGATCCCAAGAAATCTCGTAATGATAAGTTACTTGAAGACTATTCCATAAGGAATGGCCTACTTTTTTGAAAGGGAAAGGTTTGTGTGCTGGATAGGGAAGACTTGAGGGCCCAAATACTACAGCAGTGTCATGACAACCCTTGTGCTGGTCACCCAGGCATACAGAGGACACTTGACCTTGTTAGGCAAAATTTCTTCTGGCCTAAGATGAAAGGTCATGTGGATGCATACGTTCAAAGTTGTGAACAATGCTTGCAAAGCAAAGCAGAAAGACTCAAAGTTGCGGGTCTTCTTCATCCCTTGGAAATTCCTAGTAAAAAATGGGAAAGTATTTCAATGGATTTTGTGGTTGGACTCCCTAAAACCCGGAGTGATCACGATGCCAACCAAGATGGCGCATACCAACTAAATTAATTGTCAAGGCATCTGAACTAGCTCAGCTTTTCGTTGAAAAGTTGTTCAGATTGTATGGTTTGTCGAATGATATTGTTAGTGCTCGTGACTCCAAGTTCACTGATGGGCAGACAGAACGTGTCAACCAGACGTTGGAGGATATGCTTAGAGCATACGTTTCTCACCGATAGTCTGACTGGGAAAAGTATCTCCCTTTGGTTGAGTTTGCGCACAATAGTGTTGAGCATTCTGCCACCGAATTCAGTCCTTTTATGTTGATGTATGGCTTTCAGCCGCATTCTCTAGTTTCGATCGGACTCAAAGGTCTCAAGGTGCAAGCTGCAGTAGATTTCCTGCAAAATATGCAAGAAATGCTGCTAGTGGCCAAGGAAAGCCTGAAAACCGCTCAAGATAGAGCTCAGTTTTATGCTAACCGTAGTCGTTCATGTCGGGATATTGAGGTCAAAACGTGTCTCATACGTTGGAAAGGTAAGACAGATGACAAGGACACTTGAGAGAGAGAGGACTATTTAAGACTGAATTTTCCTAGCTTACTCCCATTAGGAGGAGACTCTTAAAGGGGGAGGGAATGTTACGTACCCATAAGGGTACGCAACAGGAAACTTGAGGTGAAGGTCTCAGTTATGGGATGGAACGCTAAACTGGAGCTATAGGTCTTTTGGGTGCCACGTGTCAATGTCTCATTAGCATGCAGTGACTCGTTGTTATGGACCTGCATCATGTGCACAACTGCCACGTGTCGTTAGTCATGCGTGACTCCTATGGAGGGAGATGACCCACCTGAACTATGTATATAGAGGTGGATCTCCATGAGCTGGGTATTCATTCTCTCCTGGAGAATGAAGAGCTCTTCCACCAATGGTCAGGTCAAGACGAGTATGTAGGCCTCAGGATGTAGGTAGGTAAGGGTCAAGGGTAAGGCATGGTGGTATGGGACACCATGGCTTGCTTGATGGTGGTCTGTAGCTCCAGTGCACGGGGGTGAGGTGGCAGTACCTCTATGGTTGGGTGGTAACGTAGCGTTCGTCACTTGTTTGTGCTTTAGCAATGACCGGCATGACAATGGAGATTTTAACACTCTCCCATGATGCCACTCCCAACAAGAGTTAGGCCTTAATGTCCTTCCGCATGATGGTACCATCATCAGATATTTGGGATTCTCTCTTAGCACTTCCCTTTCTAATAGAGACTGTTTTAACTGGATTATTGTGAGAATGAGATCTAAAATCTAGCATTCGACTTCTTCTGAACTCTCCTTCCCGCTAGACTCATCGTCCTCAAGCACATTATTTTCTCCTACTTTATGCATTCCTCTTCATCTGGTTCCTCCCTCCCTCCTACTGGTGCTTCCCTTTCTAACAGAGACCGTTTTAGCTGGATTATTGTGAGAATGAGATCTCTAATCTAGCATTGAACTTGTTTTGAACTCTCCTTCTCGCTAGACTCATTGTTGTCAAGAAGAAGAGGGGTTTATCCACCTTCTCCTAAGTCATATGTAGTATAGGCAGTACGGCTCGATCCTAGGAGCCTTGGAGATGCTTACACAACAAATAAAAAGCATGAAACTACTTCTACTCACAAGTAATATTGCAAATAACCATAAAATAACTCTCTCTCTCTCTCTCTCTCTCTCTCTCTCTCTCTCTCTCTCTCTCTCTCTCTCTCTCTCTCTCTCTCTCTCTCTCTCTCTCTCTCTCTCTCTCTCTCTCTCTCTCTCTCTCTCTCTCTCTCTCTCTCTCTCTCTCTCTCTCTCTCTCTCTCTCTCTCTCTCTCTCTCTCTCTCTCTCTCTCTCTCTCTCTCTCTCTCTCTCTCTCTCTCTCTCTCTCTCTCTCTCTCTCTCTCTCTCCAAGAAACACTAACTAACAAACTTGGAAACAAACACACATGCTAAAGGAAACTTGAACGAAGGTTGTTTCTTCATTAGCTCGTGTACTCGGTTGCTTTTGCGAAGCGAGGTATGTTTCTTCATTAGCTCGTGTACTCGGTTGCTTTTGCAAAGCGAGGTGGTAATTGTCGGTGGCACTTGAGGTGTGGTAGCTTCACCGAGTAAATTGTTCTCTAGTTAGGTATCCCAGTAGCCTCCAAATCTTCAATGGAAAAGGAGACCTTGTGTGTGACTTGGTTCAGCCTATATTTGAAGGTAGGCTTCTCTGGGGTGAAAGTCCTGTAGGAATACTCCACCATGGTGGTATATTGGCGAAGCGGAGGAATGTAATCTTGGAACCCGTAGATCTTCAAGAGGGGTTCCCTGAGCTTCCACCATTTTCTAACTTCATATGGTTTTGGAACTAGGAGGAGTTCCAATACTGCAAGCTTCTCCTCCATCAATTCTTCATCGGATGAATGTGGGCTGAGGTCCTTGGCTCCCACGGTGAACTATGGATCTAGATCTTGGGTGAGTCTAACCTTCTTGGCTGGCCTAGGTGATTCTATGGCACTTTTTCTTTTTCCTTAGTGTTCTTCACCATTGTGGTAAGTTTAAGCCCAAAAAGTACTTAAATTTTCCAAAATAGTAAGCTAAAAAGAGCAAAAAAATCTCTGAGAACATTTGGGTGGCCTCTGGGTATGCTTGGGAATGCTGGAAAATTTCGGCAGCATCTCCTTAGCAAATGTGAGTTTTAGTTCATTCCCACCTCCTTATAGAGAAAAAAAAACTAATAAACTAGGAGACTAGTGCATGAGCATTGAGCAACAACTTCACAAAATTTCACTAGTGTTGGTATTACAAACATGTCAATATCTAAAAAATTTTAAAAAAGTAATCTACATTCATAATGACTAAAGTTGATCGATGATTGTAAAAGATTTGACGACTTATTTATTTTTCTTTCCATAAATGGAAATCTTTTGAAAAAATAAAAGGCAATGCATATGTTTAGATAAAACTTCTACTTGCTAAACGTAAGAACGATTAGTCCAAACAAGTATAAAAATTAGTCAACATTCATAAAGATGAAATCTCATTGATAACTAAAAAAAATTTGATGAATAATTGGTTCCTTCTACACACATAGCTACCATCTTGTGGTAAGAGCTAAAGGAATTGTATACATACAAATAGGACTTGAATCATCTAAATGCAAGGTTTAAGCCCACACTTATGGATTTATAGACATAGAAAACTCACCAAAAGCTATTCACAAAGGTGCTACTTGTTATTGGGCTTCCTCCATTATACGCACCTCCAGCTTCCCCAAGCATTGCTTTTGCCCATGGTCCATGGTTTTTTATGATGTCTTGCAAAGTTCGAAATGTATTGATTCTCTTGTTGAGGTAAGTACCGTTAAATACCAGCCTCTCTATGTTTGTATTGTTACCTATTCAATAACCACTATATTGATGAAAAAATCATAACAAATGATGTAAATTTGATATGAAATTGTGTGAGTAAGTTTAATTAAGAAGTGTTAAAATGCGAAACATGATTAGGAAATAGTATCTACCATAAAGTATCATATATCTAGTAATGGTTTCTCAAGAAAAAATAGAACCTAGCTAATTTACCTCGCCCAAGGGTGTAAAGATGATGACTAAGCTTTTCTACAACTCCAGGTCCACTCTCTTGAATAAATTCTTGAAACCAAGTTGCATTGAAATTAGCATCGGGTGCAATTAGTAGAGGTTTTTGAAGATCGGGATGTTTAGAATAAATTTCATCTATAATGCATCGAAGATCCTTCACATTTTGTGCATACTCTGAAGGTGAAAAGTTAGGTGCAAAGGCAGTATCAACAAGCTCATTTCCTGAAACATCATAAAGCATTGGTTAGACCTCAATGTGAAAGCAATCGTGACATAGTATATTGCACTAACATCACTATGTACATTATTTAGATTGTAAATCATCATGTAACCACATCAAAGGCCTAACTAGTTTTGGAGCTTATTAGATTCTAGATTTCCTTATGCAAGTAGCCCAAGGTTTGAGCATAGCTTTTCCATGAAACATGGACCTCTCTTATACAACTCTAAGTTCACACTCTAAATCAAACAACATTATGATTGACTAAATGCTTTAATAGAAAGGTCAAAGTCTCTAATGCACCAAAAATATTTATGATCCACAGAAGTTGTGTGAAGTTTTTTGGGTTATGGACATGGTTTTTACCAGGACTCAACTAATGTTGGTGGAATGACATCAGAAAAGAATATCCATTTTAGTTTACAATATTTGAGAGAAGCTTCTAATTACTTGAATTTAGACTAAACTGAAAGAATGATAAGAGAGTTAACTCACCAAACTCCCATCCGCTTATTTCATAGCCTTGGTTTACCGTGTACTCTATGAACTCTCGAGAATTTGAGGAGTTCCAGGGAGCTGAGTGGTTTTGTCTCCTACCCACCATCGCGTTCAACCCAAATAACATTCTTGAACTGCGCGTTCCACACCATAATTGCATGGTATAGATACTATAATCATAAAATATGAACAAAAACAGACGTGACATGTAGTATGATACGAATAAGTTATTTGTTTGATTTTTCGAAATAGAATACCTTTTGCATACAGCATCCTCAAGTAAAATCAAGCCCTCAATTTTTTTACATGCTTTGGTGGCATCTGACTAATCTAATTGGTAAATTTAAAGGAATGTGTTTTGGTCTAGACAACCTTCAACATGAAAGGCTGTGTAATATGGCATATGTCAAAGAATAGTGTTAATAAAGACCTCGTGTAAAAAGTTGTGTAAATTACACAATATAAAAAGGAAAAACTCATGTGAAAACTTGTGCATCAATTACACAATTGTAATGGATAGTTGGGACTTTTTTTTCAGTTTTTTAGATTGCTTACAAAAACAGAATGGAAATCACTCTTGCGAGCTGCCATTTTCGTTTTTTTAAGGTTGATTATGTTTTTCAAATGCAGATTCTGTTTCATAATGAACTTCATGCCAAAAAAAAAACCAACTATCCATTGCGTCATTTTTTTAAGGTTGATTATGTTTTTCAAATGCAGATTATGTTTCATAATGCTCTTCATGAGAAAAAGAAAAGAGTACAACTATCCATTACGCAATTGAAGGAATCAAGACCAGCATCGAGAACCCTCCCCACCTCAAATCATATTACCATAGTGCTCCCTTTTAGAATGCAACAACAATATGTTCTCTTCTATCCACAAGATTCTGAGTTTTTTCAGCTATGGTGGCTTGAGGTGATTCTGCTTTATACTGTAATACTATGTAAGAGGTGTGACTAATGAGTGTGAAGTCAACTAGGAAATGAAACGTAGTAGTAGATTGAGATGTAGTTGTACTGTGTTCGATTCAAAAAAGCTTGCAACTCGTCCCAACGATTCATGGTGAGGCATATGTTTCCATCTGGACATGGATTGATATCGTTGTGAATATCGTAAATAAGTATATCCTCCAGGGTTCCTCCTGCTCTCACCAGTGGAGACAACGCTGCATCCAACAGTACAAAGTATGAATAAGATGCAGTGACTGTGTGTGTGTGTGTGTGTGTGTGTGTGGGTGTGTGTGTGTGTGTGTGAGAGAGAGAGAGTGTGAGTGTGTGTGTGCGTGTGTGTGTGAGAGAGAGAGTGTGTGTGTGTGATCACTTTCACCAGCTCAAAAAAGGGTGATACCTCGAACTGCGTTTATGAGAATAGCGTTTGTCAGGTCCTGCATACATCAAAAGAATCAACCGTCATGTGTAGGAGTCTGTAGATGTCGCAGTAAACAATTGATCATGAGAGAGAGAGAGAGAGAGAGAGAGAGAGAGAGAGAGAGAGCGAGTACCAAATGTAGCGTGTCTGTAAGCACTCCGAAACATGGACCGAAGGTCAGGTTGCAGCGAAGATAATCCATTGTAACACAAATAAAATCATCACTCACTCGGGCAATGGAGGCACTGCCATTTACTGTAACTGTATAAAACCGATTGTCTTTGATTTCACACTCATCCGTAGGAGTCGATCCTAGTGTTCTGGCCGATGAGCCATTACATAGAGACCATATCGACAGAAGTACTAAAAAGAAAATAAGAAAGAGTGGTTTTGAACACTGAGTTCCAGAAGCCATAGAGCAAAAATGATGATGAATGAATGGAAAAAGTAAGATTTGAAGATATCCAAGCACCGAAAATGAGCAAGCTATTCTGGGTTGATTGCTGCCTATTTCTGATCAGAAATGTATTCGATTTGAAGACTAAATACACTTCTTTTTTCCCTCGATGCCCTTACTCTTTTGGACGATGCACAATTCTTAAAGCTCCTCCATTGCTATGAGCTGCCTATTGTATTGAAATAGTGTACAAAAGAATAGAGTGATGTCCAGTGTCTATGCTGCAGCAAGAGCATTAATGGAAGGAGTGTAGGAAATGATTAATGTCAGCTGTCCATAGGAAAGGATAAGTGTGCATGGGTTGGCTCAGCCAGGTTGGATTTCTCTTTGATCCCACGTGTTCATCATATACCAAGATGTTCTCTTCCTCTCTAATCCCACGGTTCCTAATATGAAGAAGCAAGGGTTGAAAGTAGGATGAGCGTATTTCACACCACCACTCTAATCCCATGGTTCCTAATATGAAGAAGCAAGGGTTGAAAGTAGGATGAGCGTATTTCACACCACCGCTGCGATGATAGTGGTGGGCTCCAAGCCATTTAAGGGTGTGATGGTGGTGGGCTCCAAGCCATTTAAGGGTGAAACAGAAGAAAAGATAGCAGTGAGGGAGATGGTGATATCATCCCTAGTACCTACCTTCACCCTTGGATTGTTGGGAGCCCACCTCTTGGATTGTTGGAGCCCACCTATGTCATTGAGTGCACTGGTGGTGCAAAATAGGATGATCCTTGAAATTTTACTTTCTTTGTGCTTCATTTCCATGATTTGCTTCATGACATTCCTAGACATCATGATTACATAGAACTTGCCCTTGGAACAAAACACAATTTTATTTGGAAATTGGAAGAAGCAAAAAGACCACTACCAAGGAAAGAATTTATTAGATTGTAGAGATTTATATTTTTCATGTCCACGGGTGCCATCAAGGAAAGGCCTTTGGCAGAGGGCGGTAGCCCAACGTGGAAGGCACTTCTGATGGTGCAATGGTCGAGGAGGCAGACCTTCTCCGACGTGAAAATGTTTTTTACTATTTATAAAAATAATTTGTCGCAGCTTTTTTTACACACCTTTCAAGCAGAAGATGCATGTAAAATAAGGTTTTTATATGGACCTTCAGGCACTAAGAAGGTGCATGTGTCAAAAAGACAAAACAAAAAACAAAAGCGCACGGATCCTGCTTGAGGGGTAGGCTGGATACACCCTATGTGGATTAAAGACTAGGATGTTGAATCAAGAGACACAAAGGGAACATATGGTGGATCAAACCTACCCAACCAACCTAGCCCCCAAGCTATCAACAAAAGCAAGGACTCAATAGGAGATATCACATCAATAACATGTAGCAGGTACAATACATCAAATCAAGCTCTCCTCCATGAGAGGCCTATGGATATACTTGTACCCTCCAAGGCTCCCCCCCAACTAGGAGTAAACTGTGACACCTCATTGAAACACATCAGCAATCTAATTGGGCCAAACCGGAGTCATGGCTAGTTCCATATAACTCCATCATGAGATTTAGGCCTCTAAACCATTAATTATGATTAAATACCATGAGGGCTTCGAACCCCTCATAATCATAATTAATTTACGGGTTGAAATAGGCCTACTGACATCCTTAAACAAATAGCTTACTTATGACATTTGAAATAAATTGTGCCCTGTCAAAGTGACGCTTTTAATCAATTATGCACTTAATTGTTGTTAGCCCAAAATTGCAAGGGCTTTTCAAATACATCCATGTTGGCAAACCCTAAACCGTGAGGACTTGACTTTGAAGGATGTGAGAGGCATCAATTTCATGCGGCCAAAAAGAGTAAAGACTCAAGAGACCACATAAAATATGATATTTTAATCATGATAGTGCACTTGATCTATTTAAAAAAAATTACGCTTACACATAACTCTACGTGAGTCATCCAAAGATAATGAATTGCTCATACTTCCACCATCATCTTTCCACAATGCCAAGCTCTCCACAGCCCTAGGATGCTTATACCCAATGATGCATTTAAAATATGTTCCTTCTATAAAAATGAGACAAATTGATTTTTTACAAATGTTTGCAAAGCCATCTCACCCTCATCAAGTTAGATAAGTGTATCCAAGTGGCCTCAAATTTAGCATGCATGTATATAGAGGACACTAACAAGGTTGTTCCTATGGTCAAAACATCTCTCCAAAATGAAATATGGATCATTTGAAGCTGGAGAAAGTCGGAAGTTGGTAGCTTCGCCCTTTGTTGGAACTTCAAGCTCGAAGCCCCATTGGCCCATACTAAAGTGATAACTCCATGAAGTTTGAAGTTTGTAAAATGCAATTGTAGATTTCATTGTATTGAGTGTTAAGTTATAAATTGTGGCACTTGCAAAAAGTCAACTTTCAACTTTTAAGGATATATATGTACTCGTTACAATTTATAAAAGTACCTAGCTTATCTTGTAACATTCAAAATAAAATGTAGCTTGCCAAAGTGATGCTTTTATAAAATTATGCACTTCAATATTGTTGGCCCAAAATTGCAAGGGCTTATCAAATACATCCATGTTGAGCTTTGAAAAGCACAACAGACATCAAATTTCAATGCTACCAAAAAGCATAAAGAGACCACATCACCAATGTATTGTAGAGTGATGTTTTTATCGAACATTTGACTTGACAAAAAAAGCAAAAAAATTGGTATTGGTGATTTTTCCATCTTCCTTCTACTTCTTTTAAAGAGGGCTGTCAAATTAGTTGCTCTTTGAGACAATCGTCTTTTTGAACCATGCATTGTTGTATAAAATACTTAATCTATGGTAAACCTTTTGAAATAAAATAGGATATCAACCCACTTGATCCTTTTTGAAAACATAGACACGTACACAAAGTTTCATGTGAGTCATCCAAGGGTAATGATTAGCTTGTGCTTCCAACATCATCTTTCCACAATGCAATGCTTTCCACAACCCTAGGATGAGACATGAACCAATTTATACCTGAAGATGAATTTGAAACATGTTCATTTTAAAAAAACTAGACAAATCTAATTTTTGCAAATGCTTGAAAATCCCTCTCACCCTCATTAAGTTAGTTAAAGAGTATCCAAGTGGCCTCAATTTTAGAATGCACTCATATAAACGACACTAGGGAGGTTGCTTCTATGATCATCGTTTGACAATGGAAGATGGATCATTTGAACTTGAAGAAAGTTGGAAGCTAGCAATTTCACCCATTTGTTGAAGCTTCGAGCATGGGACTGACTCAGAGAATTGTTGCGCTTGCTGCAATTGTGCACCCTCCTGAGACACTTTTACATTCGTCCTTGAGTGATGCCCAACTTGCATCATTGTAGGAGTTCATCTAGAATCCTGCATCACGAGAATAACACAGCCCATAATCCTTCATTTCCTGTAGGTAGTGTAGGATTCGCTTGGCAATTTTCCAATGTGTCCAGCCTGGGTTTGTGCTGAACTGGCTCATCCTGAACACGGCATAAGCTATGTCGGGACGTATGTTATATCCTTCTTTCGTGATAGTCGCGGTCGATTTGCAAGCCTAGATAACATCTGGCTTCTCCTAGATCTGTTATCTCGAAATGTCTTGAGATTTTGCTCTTCACCTCGACAATCAGCTCTTCACTTCTGCATAGTATCAGGGTGTCGTCCACATACACAACAACAATGATGATCTCCCAATCTGTGATCCTCACGTAACCATTGAATCAGCCAGCAGTGGCTCGAATCCCAAGGATCTCATGGCATGATCTTTCTTCTTAAACCATTGTCGTGCGGATTGCTTCAGACCGTAGATACTTCTATGCATTTGGCATGCATAGGTAGGAAGTGAGTCGAAGATATAACCTGGAGGTTGATCCATGTAGACTTCTTCGTCTAGCTCGCCATGTACAAATGTTGTCTTCTCATCGATGATGTGAATCCTGAGGTCGTATCAGCTGCATATGCAGACAATAGGCATAGTGATGCATCTTTCACCTCAATGTAGTCGATGCCGTACTTCTGAGAGAATCCCTTTGCTACAAGTCTGGCCTTGTATCTCGAAATATTTCCATTCGGTCCATACTTGAGCTTGCAAACCCATTTGCATTGCACTATCTTTCGCTTGTATGGCACTGGTTGTAGTGTCCATACCTCATTCTTCTTCATGGATTCGATTTTCTCTTTCATGGCTTGGATCCATTTGTTCTTGTTTGGACTATCGATGGCTTCCTCGAAAGTCTGTGGTTCGCCACTGAATCCACAAAACTCTTCGGATGTTGAAGCTGAGCTGCTTGGCCGAATCTTGCTGCCGCTCTTCATTATCTGGTTGATCTCCTGGGAGATTCTTCATGTACTGCAATGCTCTTGCCTTTATCTCTTCGGCTAGGTCCGGAACCATTTTGGTTTACAAGTGTTCTAGCAGCAAGCAGGCCTGCAGTCCTTTTTTCATCTAATTCGTCGCTCAGCTGATGTGGAGTTTGAACATCTCCATCTAAGTGTTCGGGTTCTGCTCCCTCTGTCATGGTTGGCAGGTCATAGTACTGCCTTCCTAGGACTTCATAACTGGCAGAATCATTGTCAGCCATTGTTCTGGTCTCATCGAACTTGACGTCTCTGACAGTATTCACTAGATTCATTTCTGGCATGTAGATCATGTAGTATACGAATGATTGTCATGCCCAACGAGATATCTTAACTTGAGTTTCTCATCAAGCTTCTTTCGAAGCTTACCAGGAATATGTGAATAAGTTGCACAGCCAAAAATCTGAACATGTGTCAGATTGGCTTTCTACCCCACCATAGTTTGTGTGGTGTCGTGTGAGGAACACCTGATTTGCCTATCTAGTTCTGGATGTAGGCGGCTATAGCTACTGCTTCAGCCCATAGCACTTTTGGTGCCTTTGAATAGGCCATCATGCACCTCGCGGCTTCCATGAGTGTCATATTCTTCCTTTCAGCAACACCATTGTGTTGTGGTGTATAGGATGCAGTCCTTCTATGAAGGATTCCTCGATCATTGCAAAAGTCGATGAAGCGGTTCGAGATGTATTCTCCATCACGATCGGTCCTGATCTGCTTCACCTTGCTCCCTGTGCATCTTTCTGGCTAGTTCACGTATTCTGTGAACTTGTCGAGTGCATCTGATTTGTTGTATATGAAGTAGACTCTGGCAAACTTGTTGTAGTTGTCAATGAAGGTGATTTAATATTTTGACCCTCCTACTAAGATCACATCGAAATGTCCACAAATGTCCGAATGTACCAGCTCCATAATCTTTGTTGTTCTGTAGGAGTCTCTAGTGAATGGAGTTCGAGACATCTTCCCTTTCATGCACGCATCACAGGTCATCGAATTCATTGCATTCGAGATGTTGGCTCTTGTGATAACTCCATGCTGGCTTGTTTGATACAATGTCATTGAGTTCATGTGGCATAGTCTCATGTGCCATAGAACATCTACAGATTCATGAGCTTGATGTGCTTGATCTATCGGCAATGTACCCTCAAATGATATAGGTTGTCTTTTTGTCTATCTTGCGTGACAAGTGTGCTGGTGCTGGCATCAACGACATTGCATGTTTCATCTGAAAACGTCATATGCATCCCAGCGTCTACTATTCTTGCTACTGAGAGCAAGTCTTGTTATAGTGTGGGTAAGAAGTCATTTGTCTCTGTCTTTTGTGTTGAGCCAGAGCGAACTAATACCATTCACCTGATGTCTTGATCTGTCTCCAAGAACTATGAATTTGGATGGATCTGTACTTCGGAAGTGAGACATTATCCATCTTGAGGTAACGCAGTGAGAAGTTGCTCCAGAATCAAGGATTACCTCTTGTGTGTGTCGATGTTGCACACACGTCTATACATAGATAGGCTATTGAATTTCCATTGTTCGACCTTTCTTCACTCATCTTCGAGCTTTTTAGATCTTCGACATAGGATGAACTACTATTATTCTCCCGTTTGCTTTAAGGCTGCTTGTTCCTCGGGTTCTAGTAGCAGTCCATGGCCGCATGACCCTTCTTGTAGCAATGGATACACTCGATCTTCGGATTTAGCCAACACAAATCGACAGTGTGTCCTTCGTATTTGCATCTCACGCAAGTTTTCTTGTCGCCATTCTGTTGTTCTAAATGCTTGTCTCCTGGATCTGATAGCTCCTAAGCTATATCAGCTCTCGAATATGAGCTTGTGGTTCTGATACCACTGTAGAGAATAGTGAATTAGAACACCTAATGTTTTGATACCACTGATGAAAAAATTGCTTGGATGGAATTCGACTTTGTCTGCTAGCTACTGCTTGCTAGATCAGATCTATAGTCCTCCAAAGCGTAGACAAACACTGCTGAACTATGTTTAATTGTTTATACATTCAGCAAGACAAACCAGTGTGCAGATTGAATAGTAAACAGTCGATTACGAACAGATAACATTCTAACATCAAGACATTCAATAATATTTAAGACAAGAAAAGCATCTGCATAACATCTACAGTATTATCAGTGAATTTCTTGAGCGCTGTTGTGATAAACACAAATCGACAGTGTGTCATTCATGTTTGCATCTCACGCAAGTTTTCTTGTCACCATTCTGTTGTTCTGAATGCTTGTCTCCTGGATCTAATAGCTCCTAAGCTAAATCAGCTCTCGGATATGAGCTTGTGGCTCTGATACCATTGTTGAGAACAGTGAATCAGAACACTTAATGTTCTGATACCACTGATGAAAAAATTGCTTGGATGGAATTCGACTTTGTCTGCTAGCTAAAGCTTGCTAGATCAGATCTACAGTCCTCCAAAGCGTAGACAAACACTGCTGAACTATGTTTAATTGTTTACACATTCAGCAAGACAAACCAGTGTGCAGATTGAATAGTAAACAGTCGATTACGAATAGATAACATTCTTACATCAAGACATTCAGTAATATTTAAGACAAGAAAAGCATCTGCATAACATCTACAGTATTATCAGTGAATTTCTTGAGCGCTGTTGTGACAAACCCACGCAACGCGTCGGCGTGAGAGAATCTGTGTCTCTCACGAATTATAAATTGTCTCGCTTACTAGCAGACTTCTGGACATCTATATGATGTTCAATTGATCCTCTCGTTCTCAATCTGTTTATATAAATAAGGGAGGATAAAGGTTTAAACAAAACTGAAATTACAAGAATGGCTAATTAGGCACAGGGCCTAATGGTATCCAGGCGGTCCGTGGAGGAGTGACGTCCACCTTGTACTTTCCTGATCTCCTTTGTACTTTGAAGTGTGAAGCCTTTCGGTCTTTGTGTCTTCTTCGGCCTTGGTCCTCGCCATTGAGCTTTTCTAGGTCCACGAACATCTCTTCTTCGTGTTTGGGTATCTTTCAGTCAACGAACATTTGACCGTCGTCTTCGGGTCTTCACACCTCGAAGCATTGGTCTTCACGTCCAGGCAGCTCCTTGGTGTTTCTACAGACTTGAGCTCTAAAGCTAGGAAAACTTTGTGGCTCAAAACATTTTGTTTCTTCAACTAGTGTGTCCAAAATAAGATATTCCAAAGTCAACCCCATGGTAACCCACTTGATTTTATTTGGAAATAAGACACTTACACATAGCTCTATGTGAGTCATTTGAAAATTAGAGGAGTTCCAAATTCTAAAATGACCCTTTGTAGAAATACTTTATTCTTTTTCTTTGATTTTGTCCACCATTTGGTCCAATCAAAATGCATAGATCTGAAATCTACAAAATATAACTCACATAAATTAAGAAATAAAGGTATATTATAAGAAATTCTAAAGTTGTTGTCGGGCAACATGGAAGCATTCCATTGGTTGGCTTTCTCTGTCTTTAACATGTTGGCTCAATGACAATATCTCAAGTTAGAAATACTGAACTATATTGGTTAATATAATGAAAAATTAATGACTAAGGCTAAGTAAGGTCATAGATCAATGGTAAGCACTTATGTTATTATTGTGACTATGATAAGAGATTTTTGCAAGCTTGGCTCTCTTTTTTAGTTACTTATTGAAGTTACTATTTCTAACTACAAGGAACATGCTCATAACTATTGTGAAATCAACACCTAAGCACTATAATGTTGGAAATTGCAAATTGCACATAGAGATTGCATCCTTATAATAAGTGGACTAAATCATCTATATAGGAGACTTGTAGATAGGTGCATAAAGCGAGAGACAAAAACAGAGAGAGTGAGATAGAGAGAGAGGGGGGGGATATAATATATCAATACAATGTACTTATACATTCAATGACGCCCTTCTCTTTCAGCATATGATGGTTGATCATTATTATACATTGTGAATATGCATTATCAGAAATGTACCCATGTCACTCAAGAATTCCAAGTTGATTTTGAGATATTTGAAAGTCATGCAATGAGGGAATTGTAGCTTCATGCTCTTTTACCTAAAGAAGCATTTCATGAAGGTGCTCTCCTAGACTAGCAACACGTTTATTGTTGTGGGCTTAAGAATCTGTCACTCAAACATGTGATGAAGAGGTAAAAGAAACAATAATATGGATCTTCAAGAAGCTATCTCTACCGTAATAGATGACACAATACATGAACTTGAACCATATTTTGTGTCATTTTTGTGTACGTACATATAAGTACAACGGAATTAGCATAAGGGGCAATCCCCTTACAAGGCCATGCTAGTTGTTCTCACATCAATATTGCACTTTGAAAGGTCATTTTTCATTAATGTTGCGTCGCTTATTCCTTATAAATAAACCACTGTTTCTGGCAAAAAAAACGTCGTTCAAAATTAGATCAACAATTTATCCATCTTCTTCTTATTAAAAAGAAACCCTCCTAAGTTTAGGTCTATAAGTTCTTATAAGGTGCACTAGCTTGCAATATCTAAGATTCCACTCAAGAAACAAACATATAGAAATCAAACTTCATTACATTAGAGAAAAAGTGCAGTAGAAGTAGAGTGTACTGGAGCATTGTAGGAGTGAAAACAATGTTGCAGACATCTTCACCAAGTCTCTATCCAAGGACATATTGTAGAGATTTAATTCATTATTAAACTCAAAATTATAGTTTTCTTAGATCCTCATTAAGGGGGAGTTTGTTGAAATTAATATAATGAAGATCTAGAAAGTAAATGTACAATCAAATTTTTATTTTGTACAAAATCTATTTACTTAAACAATTTCTAAGACCTATAGAATTACATAACAAACCGCCTCAGAAAGCAATAGAGAAGACAATAGTCACACAATTCATAGCATTCATTGAGGATTTTAGGTCTGATAGTGTGTAGGTACACAATGGTTGATTCATTGTAGCATGCTCAGAACTGCAACAATCAAAATGCAGTTGTATATATTTTATGAGTCATCAGATATCAGTTTTTTAGTCTCGTCATTTTTTATAATGTTTTTCATAATGTGTAACAGTTCGTTGTCCTAATTTTTGTATTTTTAGATCTTATTTTATTTTAGAATCTGTCAACTCTTGTAGACAGTAGTTTTATCTCACATCTGTGTATGATGAGTTTGATTTGATGAGCAATGTTTGTATGTATATGATGAGTTGGAAATATCATGGCAGTCTATGATGCCGTGATTATCTCTAATAATAGTTAGTCATGATTCTGAAATCTTGCAATATCATACTTAGCATGTTGTTGCTATTTTCTGTTTCATCCAAAGCATTGATAATTTTTCTGACATCATCCCAAGTGCCTACTCAATAGATTTGGCTTGTCGCGGGCTCAATACTATGACGTGAAAAAGTCATTCACAAGGGGTTCATTTCACTAAGTTTTTAGCTTTCTTTTATTGTATTTCTTCAAAATTGTGTTGTTGTTTAGAAGGTTTGAAAAACTCAGTATTGTGCACCATTTTGCGTGAATATAGTGTTGCAAGATAGCCAATCGCTAAAATATTAGAATCAATTGTCCATTGCACCCAAAATGAGCCATTTTGTCAAGATCTGAGTTAGAACAGACATTTTTTGCAAATAGGCATTGTTTTGGAGTTCTATTTTCTTTGTATTGTATCTTTGAAGTTTCCAATATATTTTGAAATGCCATAATAGCTTTCAAAATAGATACCTTTGTTTCCAATTGAAGCACTTCCACCTCCACCTGGAATACCAAAAATTTCTCTCAAAATTTCAGAAAAGGTCAAAATGTTCACAAGAGTAAAACACTTCATCGAAGCCGAATTGATCTGAAAACTTTGTGTATCAAGAGTTTTTTGGCAATTGAGAAATGAGAGCATACCAATCATATTTTGCCACATGTACCAGATCCAAAAGGGTTTAATCTAGACCGTCAAATTAGATATGATCAATAGCCAAGATTTGTTGAAGAGTTGAAACTCCTATCAAACCTTTTACTCTTTTGGCATTTTGACCTTTGACCTTTGGCATGTTAATGCTTAGAATATTCAAATTCTTAAAAGGCATGATATGGTGATGGGATTTTATAATTTGAGCTACAATGGAATGATATGTGTATGATGGAAAGCAACACATTAAAAAAAAAAAATTAATCAAGATTTAGAAGAGCTACTCAAATTTTTGAGTTAACTCACACATAATGTTTGTGGAAATATGCAAATGAAATCCATTGGAAGTACCTATTACTCTGTAACCTTGATTGTTGAAAAGGTTTAATATACATGAGTGCAAGCCACTAAATACACCTATGGATATAAATCTGAAGTTGACATTGTAGGATGACATTGATGAGATTGATCACTAATTAATAGTATTATTTATCTTACTCGTACACGTCGTAATGTTTCATTTTCTATTGGTTTGCTGAGTTAATTCAAGTTTATGTTGAGAAAGACTCACTAGCATGCTACAAAAAGAGTATTATGATGCATCAAAGAAACTCTACACTATGGGTTACAATTTTGCAAGAAAGAATTAATTGTTTTGGTTGGATTTTCTTATGCTGATCGAGCATGAAATGTTGATGATAGAAGGTCCACTATAGGATTTGTGTTTAGTGTAGGTACTAGGATCAATATTTTATGAGTTGTGGGAGGTCAAAGTAAGGTACCTTTTTCTCATTTAAAAAAATCCATTTTTTAGGTTTTGTTTGAAGTGCTTCGAAGGATTATGCATTAGAATTGGAATTTTGACTTTCTAGCTTGGATTTTTAGCTTGTTGGATAGGATTTTATGCATAGTATTGTTTTGTCTCATAAAGTTTAATCTAATCCAACCTTTTGTAAGTTTGATTGATTCAAATTTAGATAGTTTTTTAGATCATTTTTTATCAAATTTTTAGTTATTTCAAGTCGCTAGTTTAATGATTGGTTTTCAATAGGGTCAAGATCCACTTAGATCTTGCCAAATTGATAAAAGAATCTTCAATTTGGATTCCAAGTTCCTAGAATAGCAAGTTGGATTAACCATTCATAGCTCTTTCTTGTGCGTCCATTAAAATGTCTTCAATTAGTAACTTTTTGTTGGAACCTAGTGAATAACTCATCCAATTATTCCTTGTGAAAAGTGAGAATGGAATCTATCTTACTACTCCAAAATCTCATGGGTATAGTGTTGGGTACTAAGGAGAAGCCCCAAAGCCCACAAAAATTATCCAAGTTCAAGAAAGTCTAGAATAGCCTTACATTGCTTGAAGATGAATGATTTTAATAAGTTGATGAAGAAAGTAGATGGTTGTACTTATGCGTATGAGGCATGGGAGATCCTTCGATATAGGACACTACAAGACTTTTGACACTTAAAAATCAAATTCTTCAATTTTTTCAAAGAGAGAAGACAATGCACAATTTTTTGTTGAGTCAAAGACTTAAATAGAGAATTGTCTTGCATTGGTCATGGCATAAAGGAAGGTGAACTTGTCCAAAGAATCATTAATGGATTAGATAGTAACTATGCTAATCTTGTACATTCCTATTCTATTTTGATGAACCTTCCTAACATTGAAGATGTGTAGGAATTCCTAGTAGCCAAGGGTTGCAAGAAGGACTACATGCTTCATAGGCTTGGGAGAATGATGATGATGTTGACGAAGCTATGTTCATCAAAGGGACAGGCAAAGTCAAGGCAACAAAGATCAACAATGATCAGCCAAAAGAATATGGAGACTCATCTTCTGCTCCATTCTCAAGCAAAGGAAAGACCAAGAAAGATAAAAGCAAAAATCAAATGCTTTTTTTGTGGCAAGATATGCCATTATGCATCAGAATATTTCAAGAAGAAGAATGCACAATCAAGCCAGGTAAATGTTGCAAATCAAGAGGCTAAGGAGCATGAAGATTTCTTGATGATGTCTTCATTTTCATCATCAAGTATAAAAGGTGAAGATCCGTGGTGGATAGATAGTGGGTCCTCTTCCCACATGAATAGCCACAAAGAGTAAGTCTCTCAACTTACTCCTTCCTTTGGTGCTAGTAGATCTATTTTCAAAGCTAATGATGTTGAATGTCAGGTAGAAAGAGTTGGTTTTATCCCTATTTGCCTAGGATCTTCCAAGAAAAGTAAATTTGATGGAGGTTTTTATGTGCCTTCTATCACGAAAGATTTGCTAAGTGTTGGTGGTTTTGTGGTAGACTTTAATGAAAATTCTTGTAGAATCAAGAGGGATGGCAAGGTTGTGGCTTTTGGAGTGAGATTTTGAAGACTTTTCAAATTACATGCAAGTGTTGTGTCTAACAATCTTGTGATGAGTGCCAAGGGAGAAGCTTCTCAAGTGCAGATATGGCATAAGAGGCTTAGACATGTCAATTTCAAGTCCTTGGAAACAATGGCAAGGGATGGGGTAGCTCTCGGTCTACCTGCAAGCTTGGTAGACGTCAATATGGTATGCAGGTCTTGTGCTTTGGCTAAGGCACACAAGCTTCCTTTTTCCAAATCTCTCACAAGGAGATCATCTCCTCTAGAATTGATTCATTCTTATATACATTTTTTCTACCACACCTGGCATTGGTGGAGCTGCTATGTTCTTATCTTTCGTTAAAGATCATAGTAGATACGATTGGGTTTACCTTCTCACAACAAAGGCAAAAGTTCCTCAATGCTTTGTATCTTTCAAGTCATTAGTGGATAAACAGTTTATCATAAAATCAAGATTCGTAGATTAGACAATGGAGGTCAACTTATCTCTAATAATTTTATAGCTTTTTGTGAGTTAGGAAAGAGCGCACTTGTGCCTATTCTCCTCAACAAAATCGAGTGGCTTACAAGAGAAACAAGACACTTTGTGAATGTGCCAAGTCTATGAGATTGGATGCATGCTTACTAAGATTTTGGAGTGAAACCTTGTTATGTGCCAACTACTTGTGTAATAGACTTGCTTCTAGTGCTATTGATGGAAAAAGACCTTTTGAGCTGATGTATGTAGATAATTGTTGTTGGATAAATCTTATGATTTTTGGTTGTTTATGCTATGTACATGTGCCTTTGAAAACTAGAAGCTAACTCATTGATTGGCATGATGGTTGGCTATGGTGAGTCAAGCCAATGTTATAAAATCTTTATTCCTTCTTGCAATAAGATTCTAATGTCTCAAGATATCATCTTTGATGAGTCAAAGATGTGCATGCTTGAATATAAGTCAAATGTTCAATCTAATGTGGAAACAGTTGTTGAGATCCAAGAGGATTCAAGTATGGATGAGGAGGAGCAACCTCCACATGCATGTGTTCCAAGGAGATCTTGTAGAGCAAGGGTCGAGCCTATAAGGCTCACTTATCTTGAGAAAGAAAAACAAAAATCAGATGGTGTACATCCTTTCGTGCTTTCTTTACTATTGAAGAACGATCTTGCATAGAAGAGGCATTAGACTCAAAAGAATGGTAAGAGGCCATGTTAAGTGAGTACAATGCTTTAGTTGAGACCAAAACTTGGTTGCTTTTTGAGTTACATTTGGACAAGAAGGCAATAGGCTGTAAATGAATTTTCAAATTGAAATGCAATCAAAATGGCTTGGTTTTGAAGCATAAAGCAAGGCCATAACAAGATGGCTTGGTTTTGAAGCATAAAGCAAGGTTAGTGGCCTTGGATATGCTCAAATCAAAGGGATTGACTATGAGTAGACCTTTGCTCTTGTAGCCAAGGTAGTAACCATTCACCCAAAAGACACAAAACTTTGTCAGAATCACCCGCAAAAGTCAACAACTTTTTTCAACTTCGCCAATGCAAAAATCTCTCTACTCAATGAGAATTTGACGTCATCAACAACAACAAAATTTGAATTCCCAAGTTGGCAAGTGCAACTTTTTTTTACGTCACCAATGTAAAAAATTTACTAATGACTCAAAATATGACCTTGCCATTATGACATAAGGTCTTAGAATTGTCCAAACCAAACCTTGGTATGTTAGCGACAACTATTTTTCACCTCACCACACATGTGTATGCCAAATCTAATCTTGCCGTTATGACCATTGATTTTTTTTTAGTTTTTTACTTACATTTGTGTTCTAACATTTACTTTTCCAATATTTTTAAGGGGGGGGAGAGGATATATAGTGTTGGGAACATACTATTTTGTAATTTTGCTAAGGACACTGCCAAAATTTCTTTGGATTTTTTCAATAAATCCAAAATCTCCTTAACGAGCACAAGCCCTCACAATACTACCTACACACTCGCCTAGTAAATTTGGCAATTAATCATTACTATTTTTAATAAGTTTGCTACATTCACAAAACATTTAACTACTTTTGGGATCTAATGAGGAAGGCCAGTGGTGATTGCTTTGTGTGACATTCAAGATGTTAAAGTATGCAATCAAGGGACGAGTTTGAGAGGAGGAAGAATGTGTAACAAAGGGCTGCAGGATTGCACCTGTATGCTCTTTAACATTTTGATCCAATCTTTGCATCGTGTTTAATCTTTTTAAAAAGGGTGAACTCTCCATGCTCACATACTCATCATTTCATGCTGCTTTTTAAAAGCATAAAATATTCCTTCACTACTCTGCTTAACTGCTATATTTTTCCCATCATTTTCTGCAAATGAGGCCTACACAAACGCATTTTTAGATATCATTTCATCTAGTAAGCTTCATTTGGTGCATGTTGCTTGATAGATGGGTTGTAGAAAAGGGATATGGAGTAGTTTACCTTGCAGGATCACAATCTTGACACTTGAAAGTTGCCATGCTCATTTCATTCTGATGCACGTGAGTGTAAACTTAGCTTAAAGATTACAATTTCAATACAGTAGGAACCTTCCAAAGCAAGATTGTTGCTTCTGACTCGACAGATGTAAGATAACCATATGCACATTTTAGGTCAGTGCTGCTTCACAAAAATTCTGATGAACTCTTGTAGAGATGGTTGGTAGGCTTCAGCCTGCAAAAAGAACAATATTCCTGTATAAGTTAAGGAAAGACAACAGCAAGGCGATAAAGCTTTTTCAAAAATCTACTATTCTTATCTCATGCATTTAGATCTATGCTCAGCAACTAAATGAAGGACAATCAGTTCCACTTGCCCATATTTCAACTTGTAGCACCTATGAATATACAGTGACACAAGCTTAATGCATAGAAAACAAGGATGTCTATGGTTTCCTAATAAATAGGATGCGGACAACTGTATGAAGGGCAAAGTAAAAAATACAAAAAGTCGAACTCTATATCGAAACATAGCATAGCCTCAACAACAGCAGCACCACTTGTTGAAGTGACAAATACATTATCATGAAGCAAAAAGACAAAGTACATTGGGACATGATAAATAAATTGAAAATATGTTTAAGAAATAAATAAATTTGAACAATAAATCAATCACAGAAGAGCCTCCCGTACGTAATATGAGCCCATTTTTCCATGTTCCCTACAACACTCGAAATGAGCTCATTCCATATGCCACAGAACTATGCTTTTAAGTGAATAATTGATGATTGAGATTCTTGTTGCCAAAGGTTGACATAACATTCTTACAATGTCCAGATCTTACATCTCATCGAGTCCTTTAAGTTCTGGAAGCCCCTATGATGACATGGTTCAAGCACCACTTGACCTGGGCCCTATTTTGTTCCAAAGACAGAGAAGTCATTGGAGTTGCATCTCATTCTCTGATAAGGTCACACAACCTCTGGACATCAGAAATGAACATCATATTGTGAGAGTTTTGATGAATATGGATGATCGGCCACAAGGACAGTGTTAAAACAGACTCCAGAGCCTCCACGCTTTCTCAAACAATTTAGTTCTAATAACGAGGGCCAGCGCAAAGGTATCCACAAGGATGCTGTTTAAAAAGAGCCTCAATGCTTGTTCAAACAATTTAGGTTTCACAACTAAAGTCTAAGGCCAATAAAAAGGTACCTTATTGCTAAGGAGGGTTGACTAGGCTTAGGCTTCATAGAAAGATCGATTGACGGATATCTTTAAAAGTTGAGCCTTGCCCTTATGAGAAAACTCCTGATTGTTTTTCATTGAAACAAGCACAAAACAAAATTACTGCAAATACTGGTCACTCAAGATTGATTAACAGGCATGTATTTTACCATTTTATAGCAGAAACGAAGAGCAATCAATACCAACAGCTGATGGACCACTTTTTTCTGCTTACAATTTATCCTGGGTTGAAAGGGTCGAATGAAATAATTTCTGCAGATTTCATAGCTGAATTCTATGGAACTCTATCAAATGGCTGTGTATCTTTGTAACAAGTTGACCAAACTGCATCAATTGCTGACTCTGCATCACTTTTTGAACAGTTTGGGTTCATAGCCACAGATAACAGCGCCCTTCGCTTAACACAGACCTGTCAAGTAAAAAAACGTTATTTTCAATCAAGAAACTACACCATAAAACTGAAACCTGCAGTTAAATATAGCAATCTGAGAGATAAAGGCATGAACTTTGCAAAAGACCGCAACAGGCCTTCAAAAAATTAGAGCTGATATATTGTGAAGGAGCAAAAAAATGTGACTCTGGAATCTTTAACAAATCACGAATTGCAAACTTTATGCTCTGAATTGTAGTAAAATTGTCAAATTTGTAAGGTGGAGAGTGGAAAGGCATATTTTGGTAAAATACAAGAAAATGTGAAGCTGGGGACAACGCGTCCCGTGAAAAAACCATCAAAATGACACTTCCCAAAATATAGTCTTGAAACAGAGAAACCCCTTTTCTAAGAACTATCTAAAATGAGAACATCTCACGAATGAGGATGCAGAAGCTCAGCACAGGTACCCCTTGAGAGATCAGCAAGAAGTATTTTAAAAAAAAAAAGTTTTTTAGTCATTTTGCAGTAGGTTGATTCAAGATTTCAAAACAAATTTGATTCAATTTAAACCAAGTGGGGAACTATGCACAAGAGACTACCCTATGCTTCCCTTTTTGATGGTCTTCCCTTTTGGATACATAAGTTTCAGGTTGCCATTTGTGAATGGGTGGTGGTCAGTGTCCGCCGTCAGTTGAGAGGTTTCACTTCTACATCCAGGCGTTAGTTCAAACGCTATGGAGAAAAAAGTTCAAACACTATGGAGAAAAAGTTAGCTAAGGGCCCAAAGGGTCATAATATGTCACATGCATAAGTATGTTTGTTCATTCATTCCAACGTCAGCTTGGATTTGGTGGTCGAGGGCCCCAACTTTGAAATAGCCTTGGAGAAGATCACATTTGTTTCACATATTAGCTCTTATCTCTACATTAGACGGGTTAGAAGAGATGAAGGACTGAGTTATGGCTCTAGAATGCAAATGGTTTTTCCCCTCGCCATCCTGATAAGTACCGGAACAAACAAGCAACTGCATGATGTAGTTTTGGTTCAGCAGTCAGCTAAGAGCAAACTTCCCAAATTGATACCAATGCCAAATGTGGCCAATATATGCAAATAGAGCTTATCAAGCCATGCCAAACTCTTAAGTCAACACAGAAACAGCAGAATAGGGACAAAAGAAGAGAAGTATATAGTGAAGTTCATTTGAATCAATTCAAATTTTATTTTTGAAGTTTAAATCATTCTAGTGCAAAATGACTCGAAAAACTGCTGCTTTTATTTCAATATTCCATAAAACGTGGAAAAAAGCCAAAATTTGACTGATTCAATCTACAATTCCGTAGCGTCAGCAACAAGCTCATTTCAAACACTTTATTGAACATGTTTCCTACAGAACGTGGGAATGTGTCCCACATTCCATACGGAACATACTTTTTTTCAAAACATTGTATTTTTCTAAACAGATGACCATGGCTTTACAAGAAAACTATAAAATGATCAGTTCACAGCTGTCATTTCGATTCCAGCCATAAGACAACCTACAAGAAGTCCATGATCTAAAAAGTTGTGTAACTTTGACCATCTTGATCGTAATCTTGTGTAAGTTTCTTGTGATTGTTCCCTCCTTGTATCACTCTAGTCAGTTTCTTTCACTATACTCGCTCTTGGCTGAACATGTGACACAGAGCATCAATTTTCAGATTCTATCTTGCAGTTCAGGCTCTATCTTGGTAATGGCTCATGTGGGCTCAAGTTACACAATTCCAAAGAGATGGCAAGTTCTGTCATACTGTCATGCCAAGAATCTGGAACAATCTGCTGACATTTAGAATATAGAGCTCATAAAACTCGCCAGAGATTAGGGGAAAGGTTGTCATGTAGTGGTGGACTTCAACAACAAATAGAAACCACCATTTTCTGATCCTTATACCTCGTAGACGTTCAACTCTGATTGGATTCTTTCAGTGAACACAGCTGCTTCCTCTTAGTACAATAATAGATAGGCAAAACTGAAAAACGATAAGCTTACGGCTGGTTTCCTTTAAGAAAAAACCATGTATGTGCAGAACAGAACTTAACAGGGCAAGAACGGGATTCTATGATTCAGTCTCATTCTTAGTCTGTTACAAGAGATCTAAGAGATCAAAGCTTTCAGAAAGCAATACAGATTTCATAATTCTACGCCACGATCAAGGAGCACTCTTGGCTAACAAAACAAGTAAAAAAATGTGATAGACACAAAACCTTCAAAGAAGTTGAATTATTGGAAAAGTATATAGAAGAACATAGTCACTATGCATCTTGATTCAAAACTTTACAAAAGCCTTCAAATCCTTGTTTCTCCTAACCGAAATTTGAAAAAACATAATTCCTTAAGCAGTACTTCTAGAAGCTGGCAAGAGTCTAAGAGGTAACATCAAGGTGCCCAATGCAAATCTATGTTATAAACACATCATCCTTTCTATGTTTGCTTGAAACTTTCACAATAAAAAAAATTTAAATTTGCTCCTGGATATCTATCTAGATACACTATTGATAACCACAGGGTATCAAGAGAAAGGAAAAAGGAAAAAGGAAAAAGGAAAAAAAATCAAACGCCTGCACAACATTGATGCAAAACCTTGATTTAACCTCAAACTATCCTTGACCAAATATAGAGGTTATTATGTCCAGAAAAAATGGAAGCTGTACTACAAAGTCTAGGCAAGAGATAATAACTTATACCAATAAAGCCGCTCCACAACATATTGACAGGAGATCCAATCTTACTCCTTGTTTTACCTGACTCCTACTGTAGCTATTTGATACAATACACAGATTTTTAATCAGACCAGCTTGATAAATAATATGTGCATGCACAATACAAAAGTGTCAAGATGGGGACCACTCCCCCCCAAAAAAAAAGAAAGAGACTTTGGGAAGATTTCCACATTCCATGATGGACTACTGAGATACAAATGGCACAAACAAGACGGTATCCAATTGATCAGACCTTAGTTGCCCGTTCCGGAACGGAACGTGTTCTGGAATGCGTTCCAGAACGCATTCTGTTCCGGAACCGGACCCTCAAAAAAATAATAAAAAAATACGTTTTTTTTACAAAAGAAATAAAAAACCGTATCCTGAGAGTTAATATCTAAAGAAGCTTGAGGAGCATCTTGTTTGAATTGAGGAGCATCTTGTGTGAGATAAGATTGAACACGCAAACAGGATCGTCCACAAGGCACAAGATTGCAAACATGAATCTAGAGGCTGGCCAAGTGAACCGCCGCTTTCTAGGTAGGAAAAGCCGCTGTACTTATCTCGCCATAGCCGAGCCATCGCCAAAGGTTTCTGGAATTGTCAAGCTGGATCTTGAATTCCCTGGCAAAGATCCAGAAGATAAGGTGGTGTCCGGATTCATGCATGGTGAAAATTGCTATGGGGGAGAGCCTTTCTATGTTCCTCGAGATGGAAATGATGAGACAACTGCCGAGGACGATGGCTTCCTGCTTTCTTTCCGCCACAATGAGAAAACAGAGCAATCAGAGCTTCTGGTTTTGGACGCAAGCTCACCATCGCTGGAGCTCATCGCCTCCGTGAAGCTTCCTTCCAGAGTGCCTTATGGCTTCCATGGCACCTTCCTGTCCTCGCAAAATCTAGCAGAGCAGAACTTTTCCTTGTGAATGATTGATTATTCTTCACATTTGGACGAGCTCTGCTGCCGCTGCCCTGTTGTAGCAATTTATTTTCTTCGTCATTAGAAGTATGACAACTCGCTATCTGTGAAATGCACAAGTCACGGGCCAGCAGGGTCATATAACAATTTTTTTTTATTACACTAACTCGTTCCGACCCAGTACGTTCCGGAACGTACTGTACATTCCGACCCAAAAGGGTCAGAACGGGCTTCTAAGGATCAGACTATGACCTTAGCAACATGCCAGACTAAAGTTCTAGTGAATTGATTGAGATTAATATTCTAATGGCATGCAAAAAAAGTATACAATCCATGCTTACAGTTTTGCCTTGAAACATGCAAAATTCAATTAATCAATGCATGCACAAAAGCTTTGGCAATTATTATTTGATTTCCTAGCTTTCAAATCTGAACTTTAAACGTTACAGACCATCAGAATGAAGTTCTGACCCGCTACCTCAAAAAACTAGAGATTTCAACGCTTGGATTGGTAGAAGATTCCTTGTTACGAAATTCGAATTGCTAAAGAACTCTTTTACCCTCCCCAATCCCAAAGCACTGTAGAAGCTCCCCTTCTTGTTCATCCCCATAATAGTAAGAATTGGATATACAACAAAAGAACAGTAGATCTCTATGTACAATGTGAAGGTAATGCGATTATGACTCTCCAACCCATGAATCAGCTCCTCAGTCACACAGGATATTAACAAGCTGTCTTTCCTCTTCTTAGTATCTTACTTTAGATTCTCTCTTTCAAATATTGATGTACTAGGGCTCAATATACTTTCAAGAAAATAGACTGACAATGGTTCATCTTTCTGCCAGCAAATATGAACATAATGTTAAACTATGATTACATCCAAGAGATTAAAACTCACTATTGGTACCTGATGGTGTTTCTGAAAGCCAAAATTTCCTCGATTAAACTCTTGCTTGAAATGGCAGTCTCCACTTAGATTGGCAGCACGTATCTGTCATGAAAAAAAAACATCAATCCTTTTAACTAATTTTTCATAAAATCACATGTTCGTGCTGTCTGAATCAAACATCGGCTTTTCCTAGAGTCTTTTGGTACTAAAGATACATAAAGATAATCATTGATCTTGTGTACTTGAAACATGTTGTCTTAATTGGGATAGTTGCATTTAGAATCATGGGTTTTTGGTAATTGGCCCCATACATTGATGATAAAAATACTCTCTCTCTCTCTCTCTCTCTCTCTCTCTCTCTCTCTCTCTCTCTCTCTCTCAGAGTTTGCAGCTCCACCCATGTACCTGAGCTCATCACATATATCCAACGAGTCAATGAGTTCCAGGCTTCTGAGGAGAGACACACATAGGCTGCTCTCATCTCATCTCAGCGCTTACATAGTCAGGGCTATCAATTGGCTTGGTTCTCTCATGCCTCCCGTTCCCTTGACACACTTGGCATCTCTATCATTGCCCTTCCCTCACGTACCCATGATTATCTCGATTGACCCTAGCATGGTCAATTGGGGGTCAAACCCAACTTCTAAAGGCTTCACTTTTTTGAGACAAATGTATCAGGGATCCCACTTCTACCACACACATCCTGGAATCTTTTGCAATCCGAAGGTAGACCCAATCTCTGCTTTTGATTGACACAAAAATAGGCCCTATCTTGGCCTTTTTTACATTATCTCGAGCAACATACAAGATCTCCTACACATCTTGTAAGAAATCACCTTGAGACCATTGCGACCCACTTGAATAGAAGCTCTCAATTCAAAACCATACATTAACATGAATGGACTATAACCTGTCACTAAGTGCTTAGCGTTATTATACGCAAACTCAATCATTGGGTGGTACATTTCCCAATCCAACTATCTTCTGGAAAAAAATGCACGCAACATATCCTCCATAGACTAATTACTACACTCAATCTAACCATCCGACCCCAGATGATCAAATGAACCTAGACTCAAAATGGTTTCAAGTTTATCAAACATAGATTGCCATAACTTGCCAGTGAATTTGGTATTTCGGTCTCTACCAGTATCATTCGACAAACTGTACAACGTAAACGACTTTTCTACAAAAAGTTGAGCAAGTTCAAAAGCTTTGACAAAAGACTTGGTTGGAATGAATTGTGCCATTTTGGTTAGTCTATCAACTGCTACCCATATGGCATCATTCTGCCTTCCCATCCGAGGTAGCCCAACCACAAAATCCATGGAAATACTTTCTCATTTATTTCCAATGGAAGTAATAAACCGGCTGCCCTTAAGTCTTTCAACTTTAGTAACTTTGCATTGTGCACACTTACGTACATATGGCTCCACTTGATTTTTCCTTTTTGGCCAATAAAATTTCTTCTTACTAAATCAAGTGTTCTCTTTATACCAGGATGACCCCCACATGGGCTATCATGACATTCTAGAAAAATTTGGACCCTAATATTTTCATTACCTGGTACACATACTTTCCCATTCCAAAAAAGTAACCCATTCCTAATGGAATAATCTTTCTGTACATTCCCTTTAATAGAGTCATGTGCTCCCAACTGAGAATTTCCAACAAGACTTGTTGCTAGATCCAACTGAAAAAGGTATCAATCCTATACAAATCTCTAAAAAAAAGGTACAGTTCATACTGGATCTCAGAAAAGCTTAACTAATTAACCTCTCGAATCTAGCTTAAGGCATTTGCGATGATGTTTGATATACCTTTTCGGTAACTTAACATGAAACTAGAATTCTTAGAGCACCTAGGACCATCGTGCCTTGCGACTCCTAAGGTCAACCGCATCACAAACATACTTTAGTGACCGATGGTCAGTAACTATCAACAATCAGGATCCATACAAATAATGTCTCCAAATTTTCAATGCGTTAATGATAGCAAGAAGCTCCTTATCATAGGTGGAATATCGCCTTCGAGCAAGATCTTGCTTTCAAACACAACCGGTCTATCATCTTGATATGGGACTGCCCATACAACATAGTCACTAGCATTTGTCTCAAGCACAAAAGGCTTGTTAGTCGACTATGTGTAAAATTGGAGCTGTAGACACAATATTTTAGAGTCTCAAAACTTTGATTCATCTCTCCAATCCACACCACTGGCGGGTTGAATTTAGTATGTCAGTTGGTTTTCTTCACCCCTATGAGGACATTCGTCAAGGGCAAGGCTAAGATAGCATAGTCCTTGATGAATTTGTGGAAAAACTGATGAATCCTAGAAAAGACTTGACTTCATGCATGGTCTTAAGAATGGGTCAAAATTGAGCTATATGGTTCTTGTTGAAATTGATTTCCAAACCACGATCCAAAACAATCTGACCTAAGATACTGGCTCTCCTTATACTAATCTCTCCACATATAGTGTCAAATATACAGAGCAAGGCCACATTCTTCTCACTATGGAGGCTAAAAGTGGATCTGGCTGGACATTACAAAATGGTTTACCTTTTAAAAATTTTAGCTTAACAAATGGATCGATAAGGAGCTGAAATCTTTTGTACACATCATAAGAATCAAATTTACTGTTTTTTGTGATTGAACCTAATGGATCAAAGAGGCCTAATTGATAAATTTGATGGACATAACCTTGACTTGTCGTGTATCAAGGTTGTTAACATTTTCAAACGTCAACCTTCATATCTTGATAACCACAGGGCAAAGAGGAAGAGAAAGAGTTATCTATTGACCTCTTTGTTGAAGAAGAAACTTTGTTTTGAATTAGAGTCAACATGTCATTCTACAGGATATTGTTGGGTTGTTCTGGTTCTCATCACCAACCTAAAAGATGAGATGTTGGAGAGCCCTATCTCATCTATTGTGAAGCATGATATTTTGCATATTCACTTACATAGGAGCAAGAGAGATGACTCGTCATGTGCATGGACCTTGGATGTGTTATAGTTGTATACTTTTTTTTTATCATGAATGGTTTCTCAAGGGGGAGAGTTGGAGATATGACTTTCACGTCCATTCTTGACAACACCATGATTTTACAAGAGCTGTAAGCACGTGCTACTTCTTTAGTACTTTGGCTATTACAGTAGTTAATATCATGCTCTATAGCAAATTAGCAATGTTTAGATACCCGGTTTGAGCCTGCCGATCCAATGGTACAAACCGCGTTTGAATTGGACAGGGGTTTTCGTATTTTATTGAAATTTGATTCTTTATGAGGATAAATCATGATTCACATTACTGAGACAGGCCTAAACTGATGCATAAACTCTAAGTAATCAATGATCATTCAAATCGGGCAAGGCATTTACCTGGTGGACACTGGAATGGTAACTAAATGGTCATTGGTAAAGGATGCCACAGTTAGCTTCTAGTGGAATCTGGATGGATTGATCATTGTGGACACTTGCTGGTGGCTAGACTGGCAAATTGTATCTTATTCGGTAGGTAGTAGGAACCATGTCAGGTTAGTTATTCGTCACTAGTCGGAAGTCCTAACTCCTCGGTGAGCCTTTACAACTTCGGTCTCTTATAGTTAGTACAAATGAGAGCCAAGGGTTACAGATAGGTAAATGTCAAATGAGATACGAAGGCAAATGTGATCTAATATTAATTCATGAGATACAAAGTCGGAAGTTGACGATGGACATGTGTTAATGAGAGGCAAGACACTACACCTTAAGCTCGTGATTTTCATTAGTCCGACGGTTCGAACGGAACCGCGATTCGAAGGGCCGGTTCAAACCACAGTTCGGGCAAACCGGGCCTGTTCAAACCACGGTTTGGGGTTCGAGCCGCAATTTTATCAAACATTGCTATATACCTAATTATAATAATGTTTATCTTAGTCATGTACTAGCTTATGGTTAATTGAACATACTCAAAATGTACTCAATTGAGTAATATGACTTCAAGGGCTCAAGTGCCACATGACATAATTAATCAATGGTCCAATCCCTAAGGAGGACAAGCCAGTGGGCTAATCGTGAAGAGAGACACCTCTCTCGTGTGCATCATCCTCATTGTATCACATTGTGCCATTCTATGCAAACAATCTGGTTCTCTCTCCCTCCTCTCTCATATGGTGAATAAATATTGCATGCTCAGATTTCCAACACTTAGAAGATCCTAGAATTAGAGCCTAGGGGAGTGTTGGCTGATTCTGACGAATCCCCAAGATATTTGGCCAGAGCTACTGTCAAACTCCCTCTCTGATTTTCTCTTCAAACCTTTCTTATTTCCTGCACATACAAGCATCAACTTACTTCTACCACAAGATGGAGTTGGCTGCCTTGTCTCCTCCCAGCCTTTGCTGCATAGATTATGATGAGGAATCCTCTCTCTAGGCTCACTTATCCAAAATCCTCAAGCACCCCTTAACCCTGACCCTTCCTAAATCTCGACACATTGCCAACTCCATGCACAGTCGACACTTGCCACTTGGCAGTACCTTGACACATAGGCAAGTGAGTAGGCTGACATGTGTCACTCATCCATTGGACCAAATGTCCTAGTGGGCATGTGACACGTTGACCGGTCAACCCTGACATGTCACTCATTGGAAAAGAAAAGCACACAAAGGATTCACAAAAACATAGCTATAGAGAATGGAGAGAACTAGAGCTTTGATTAGCAAAGAGAGGAATTCTTCTCTTAATACAATGTGTACAAATGTCATACATCATGCTTTATATAGAATAGCAGATGACTCCCCAGTTCCAGAAGATGGATAGCCAAAGGTTACTACTAGACAAGAGTCACCAAGAGGCAGGAGGTCAACACTCACTGGAAAGAGAACAACCAATTTTATTGAAAACTATGTCTGATAGGATAACTAGTTAAGGGCACGTTCAAAGTTAGCTACTTTGCAATTAGGCCTCTTAGGCATTAAATTTCACATGGTACATTTCACCTATGCCTATGCCAATAATGTAGCTTAACATAATAGAATTAGGCTTCATTAGACTAAGTGATGGGTGTTGTTACAGGCTCCAATCATACTCTGATATACTCTAATGTGATGTCACTCGACATGGATAAAGGGCAAAATTCCAGCAACATTGTGATTAGAGGAGGAAATAGAAGCATTTTCAAGAGAATTCACCGCAATAACAAATGAATACATGCTTACGCTATCCAGTGGTCCATGAGCACAAATGGCAGAGGTAAACAAGAAAGAGTGAAAAACAAAAGTTTCACGAATTAGCCAGCTTAATTGGTAGAAGTGATACCTCACTGCAAGCATGATGCTCACAATTTGACCAATCAAGATTTTTGGCCCGACAATGGTCATAAGCATGAATGAGCTCATGAGTAAGAATCATATCAACTTCCTTTTGGAAAAGCACGTGATTGCAACATATCACTACCTAGTTCACACAATTGCACAAAAAATTCAGTCATTGTCTCAACATCAGACAACCTCAACTACAAATTTGAATATGTTCATTCAAAATATGAGATCATCATTTGAGCCTTATCATAATAGCATTCTGAGTTTCTTTCATTTTGACAACTTACTGGCTATTAGAGCAATATATAGAAGTACTCTTATTTACAAGCTCTAAACACAGCAGCCTTGCCAATCACCATGATCGGTTGACAAAAAATTGTCTACCAAGTAATGCAACAGAATTCAGTAATCAAAAAAAATTTCACTAGTGTGACTTTTAGAATTTAGCCTACAAACCCACCAGTGCAACTTGAATGCATTTACTCTTTGAAGAGCATTTTCAATAATCATTAGAGTAGCTAGAACAGAATGGAAAAGCTAATCGAATCTACTCATAAAACATTATCTATCAAACCAGTAAGATTCTCATGTTTCGACTAAACAATATGCTATTGGTCCTCCAAGATACTTGCAATAACATGCTTCCTATATTTTTCCATAACTCATACCTTTAAACAGCTCTAAAAGACTTGCTGAAAGAAAGTAACTTGGCCAAGACAATAGTGCATTAAGACCTATATTTCGCATATCAAAACTAGTAGACAAATCTCTCTTTATTGATGAGCAAGTATCCCCTGCTTGCGAGTTCGAAGAGTACAGAAAGTAGATCTCAAGTAATTAGATTAGGTATTAAATGATATGAAATTTACAAACTCGAGTGATGTCCACAGATCTCAGTCATCAACAGCCTGTGCGAAACTGGTAAAGCTATCAAAAATACCAAATCAAGTTAGGAAAATTGAATCAAAAGGTTCAAAGGATTAAAAATTTTCCAAAAACGCTCAAATTTTATAAATAAGAAACTCAAAAAATCCATCGAAATCGATTCAAAACGTTTTGCTCAATAATCTTTGGAACTATGGTGATGTCACTAGCTATGTGTGAGTGGTCCCTGACACCAATCAGGCATCATCGGATTCAATCAACTCTACATACTAGTAATGAAAGGTATTGAGAAGTGCTAGCTGTTGCGCAAGTGATTACAATTATCAACTGCTGCCCGAACGATCATGGTTCACTTTTGCAACATGGCAAGAGGTGATTTTTTTTGGAGTGTTCAATTAAGTTACTGGGCAAGTAGTTGTACTCTAAAGTGATTTAAGCTTGAGTATTCAGATCAATTATGCTGCAGATAGATTTTGCTGCGTAGGACAGTGATAATCTGCCTACAAGTATTATAACATAACAAAAGTCAAAGTGCTGAAATGCTGACATGTTGAATAATACAGAAAAACAGAACTTTCAAGTGATGGAGAATACCGAACAGTAAGTGTCAAGTAGCAAAGCAATGTCAAGTGGTAGCTGGGTGGACATGACATGTCAACACTGGCATTCACTACTGGCTACTTCATGGTTTGCCACCAATATAGAAGAGTCTCAAAATGAAGGGGAGACAAAAAAGGATACCCTCTAATCTTTGAACCCTACGTTTATTTATAATGTATAAGCCAAATCATAGCAGCAGTTCCTAAATGTGACATCAATTGACATTGAGCATTACAAGAACAAACAAAATTAAGAAATTTTGGATCAAACAACCCAACAAATGCAAGAAAAGTGAATGCAACTCTTTTTTAAAAACTTATCCAAGTTTTGCCAGCAGAAGCTCCTGTCATACGCATGGAAGACTTAAATGTTTGAGAATATATGCATGTACCAGCATTGAGCATTACTTGTCTCACACAAGGTAGTATTAGAATTATAAGTATGATTCATAAGTGAGTGACCTAATCTTATTAGTACTCACACACATACAACAAAGAACAGATAGAGCATAAGAGAATTGTCAGATTCAAATCACAGATCAGAAGCTCACTACAATGGAATAAGGAGGGTGCATGCCGTCTTCAGATAATATTCGACTATCTCTAACTTACGTGAAAGCAAAAGCTAAAGCATAAAGCCTATTCCTAAATCTAGCTCCTACACTTGGTAAATGTCGAAGTTAATTTCTACGTCAAAATTTAAGTCCTACAATAGTCCTTTAGCGCCCTATTACATGCTTGGATCTATAACTATGGCCTATTAACATTAGGTGTATAATGAAGAATAATTTCTATCATTCCCCATTAATGTTTATTTGGCATCTATCACTCCTAAAAGTTCTCAAAATTTTCTCAAATTTATTCTTATCAAGTCCCTTAGTAAACATATCTACAACTTGCTCTTCTATAGGACAAAAAGAAACTTCAAGATTCTTAAGTTTCTCTTTGATGAAGTGTTGTTGTACTTCAATATGCTTCGATCTACTGTGGAAAACCGGATTCTTTGCCAACTTGATGAAACTATGGTTATCACACATTGTATGTGTTTCTTGTACCATATGAAGATCATGCAGGATCCTTCTTAACCAATTTGACTCACATGTTGCACTCTTAGTAGCTTGGTACTTTGCTTCTATAGATGACAATGCAATGGTAGGCTGCTTCTTTGAACTCCAAGATATAGAACCTGACCCAAGACTAAAGACAACTTGTAGTCAATCTTTAATCTTCCACATCTCCAGCCCAGTGGGCAAACTGCAAAACATCTTGACTTCTATAGAAGATACCAGATTGTGATGTGCCTTTAATATACCTTAGTAGTTGTTAGATAAATCAAACTTCCAACAGGTTGTCTATATAATGTTTCGTCTACATCTTGATCTTCCTCAGTTTTCGTAAGGTGACATTTGCAATCATATGGGGTTGAAATTGGTTTAATTTCTAACATCCCATATTTTTCAAGAAGTTCATGTGCATACTTAGATTGAGAAATAAATAGACCATGTGCTACTTTACATAACTCAATCCCAAGAAAGTATTGTAGTGAACCAACATCTTTCATCTCAAACTTTGATGAGAGATCTTTCTTAATATTTCAAATCAAAACTTGACTAGAACCTGTAATGATAAGATCATCAACATACATCACTACAATAACAATCTGATTATCTTTTTCCACAACATAATATGTAGGCTCCGCACTACTACTCTGAAAACCAAGCTCCCCAAAGGATGTATCAATCCTCATGTACCATGCTCAGGGTGCTTGTTTAAGTCCGTATAAAGCTTTTTCCAACCTACAAACCATGTCTTCATGTCCTTTCCCTCTAGCTGCTCCATAAAGACATTTTCCTCTAGAAATTCATTCAAGAATGTACTCTTAGCATCCATTTGTTGGATATCCCAACCAAACTGAGCTGCCAATGACAAAAGCGTCCTCATAGTAGTCAACTTTGCAACTAGTGCAAATGTTTCCTCATAGTCAATTCCTTCCTATTGTGCATACCCTTTTGCAACTAGCCTTGTCTTGTGCTTATCAATACAACCATCTGATTTGTACTTCGTTCTATAAATCCACTTACAACCCATGGCCTTTTTCCCTGTTGGTAAATGCGCATGCCTCCAAGTGTCGTTCTTCATAATAGAGTTGTGTTCCTCATCCATAGCCTCATATTTCCTCTTTTTCCCCATGTCAATCCTCATGTCAATCTTGATCTTGATCCTCATGATGCTTCTCAAGCCTTGCCGATCTTCTAGCTCCTTGTTTACTTGACTCTCCCTGTTCCAAGATGACTCCATCTTTGATAGCCTCATAGTACCACCTAGGTAATTTTCTAGTAAACGGTGTAGGATGCTTTCTGCTTGGTGAAGTCGAATGTGAATAAGTATCCTAGGTACTTGACCTATCTTTCCTTTTTCCTGTCTCTATTAAAGCTTCTCTAGACAAATGAGTTGGTATAGGCGATTCGTGTGTTGATTCAGGTTCTTGTAAAGGAATGCCATCATCTTGCTCCTCACAAGATATTTCTATATCTTTATGAGACCCCATCTCGTCAAAGACAACATCTCTGCTTATAATAAGCTTCTTTCCTTCAATGTCATAAAGCCTGTATCTCTTTTCTCATTATATCCAACTATGAAACACTTTGTTGCCTTTTAATCCAACTCACTTCTCATGTCCTTAGGTGTATGAGCATATGCAATACTCCAAAACACTCTCAAATGACTTATATTGGGTTTCTTGCCTGCATAAGCTTCTTTTGTAGTTCAATTCTCTACCACTTTAGTAGGACGCCTATTCAAAAGATAAATTGCTCTTTTAACTCCACCCCAAAATGAATTTGGAAGATTCTTACTTTTAGGCATGCTCCTAGCAGTTTCCACAATCGAAAGGCTCTTTCTTTCTACAACTCCATTTTGTTGAGGCATATCCATGCTTACAAACAGTCTCTTTATACCATTGTCCTTGCAAAACATTTAAAAATCTGTATAAAGATACTTTCCCCCTTTATCTGAACGAAGTATCTTTATCTGTCTAGCTGTTTCTTTTTCCACCTATGCCTTAAACCAAGTAAAAAATTTGAATGCCTCACTTTTGTTCTTGAGAAGATATACCCATATCTTCCTAGAATAATCATCGACAAATCTAAGTTGCGTCGGAATGACGTTCCAGAAGCATAGCATTCAGAAACAAGTATTCCAAAACACAACATTCCGGAATGTTGAAACCTAGAAAAAAGAAACTTTTAATTTTTTTACAGCCATTGGAATCCCAAGTAGGAGACCACAAACTAGGAGCAATAGTAGGTTTCAAAACCTAGAGAGTTCTATTGTACAGCCGGCAATTTGTTTTAAAGCAGCAGGAACCCTTTTCCAGTTGACCTATGGACTTGTAGCATTTTGTGAACTGTGATTCGATGTAAGTGATCTTCCCTGGATTTGGAATTTGATAAACAAGAATTTCAGTAACTTGATCTCCGTTTTTGAAGATGATTCTTCATCAATCCGGTCTACAAACGATAGTGATTGTGTTAGAGCCCAGTTACGGATCTATCATGACCTCGACACGGTCGGTTACCAGAGGGCCCGAGGCCTAATATTGGCAAGGCTCGATGACCGACGAGGACATCTATCCCAAGTAGGGACTGGTGCGTCACAAGTAGTGATCCGGTGTGGCCGCCTGACAAGCTGTCAGAGATGCGGTGTGTTTTGACCGTCGGGATCCTAGCCGTCAGTGACGAGATGCTACCCGGCTAGTAGTCGGGGTGACCAAGCGGGTCACAGGTCTTTGAAGGGGCACGGGGGTGGTACCTTATGAGTCACTCAGTATTCACAGGTCACAGGGGTCATGCATGCCAAACCCATAGGTGGATGCCATGTGCCAGTTGACGGGAATAGCAGGTAGAAGGACTCAAAGAGGGGGTGTGTTACGAGCTCGTAACCAGTGCCGAACCCTAGGGAACACATATAGGTCAGATACCACAGTCAGGGTCGTGTCCAGTGTACATGACCAACAGGGCAAGACAGTGTGAGTAGTGTGCCCCAGCACGGTCCATAGCCATGGCGGGCCTAACACAGCCTAGGGACCCTGTCAGCAGGATAGGGCCCCCAGTTGGGTCCCGACGTGCAGTCGGCCACGTCAGTGCCACGTGGCCGACACTTGGCAGTAGCATGCTACCAGTCCTCACACTGGGCTAGGAGGGGCTTACTCTATATCAGGGAGTAGGCAAGGTTGGGTGGATCAGTGAGTGTTTGCCCTACTGTGGTGTTAGGATCTATTACACTGGTATCAGAGCCATCTCCATCCTAGGGAGTTAGGAGCAGCAGTAGAGAAAGCTATCATAAGATAGGAAGTGTTTCTCATATTCTCAGAGAGGAATAGAGGAGGAGGATCGCTGTAGGAGCAGCCTTCAAACTTCTGATTTCCACTGAGAAATCACAGTAGCAAGGAGTCAGATTCCAAGTGTAGGTAACTCGCTGAAAAAACAGCTGTTTCTCACTGAGTTCAGAGGATTCTTCGTAGTTTTCCCAGCGAAATTAGAGAAGGAAGAAGCCAGCACCTCCATCGTTGTACAGCCAGAGACCTGCATCTGATTTCCAGGGAAAAATTTACTGGTTTTCAGCGAGTTTGAAACCAAAAAAGAGGAGCAGGGCCAGCGCTGCCAGTGCTTCTGAAAATCTGGTTTTTTGACAAGCTTTTGGGCCCCAACGTCAGAGATTTGGAGCAAGAGGATTCCTACCAGATCAGCGAGTAGGAGACTTCTGAAATTTCAGAATTCAGAAGGGTTTTTGGACTTCAGATTTGCCATTTTGTGGACAAATTGAGATGCTGTCAGACCAGCGAGGGGGGATAGCAAAAGTTTCAGATCTTGTTGCACATTTTCCAACCTCAAATCAGATTGAGAAAGAAGCTGAGAAGGGCTTTTCTGTATTCTCTCTGTGGAAGTACAGTTCTCAGAAAGAGCTAAGTTTCCTTTCCCTTGTACAGTTGTAAATTAGTCTTTTAGACTTTTTTTTCCTTCAGAAGTTAAGGTAACTCTCTTTCAGTTCCGAAGATGACCACTCCTCAGGGACCTGATCAACCCCCGGAGAGAGGCTTCGACGAACTTGAAACAGAAGCCTTGGCTTACAGAAAAGGGAAGGAACCCATGGAAGTAGAAGAACAGGAACAGTTCGCCAAAGAACTCGACGAACTGGTTACGAAGGAGCAGTTCCTCCAATTAGTAACAGAAGTGGATGAACTGAAGTTGGCATTAGCCAATTTCAAGTCCAGTGTGGACGACTCGTTCGCTGAACTCAAAAACTTGATTTTGAGTTCCGCGAAAGGAAGCCTTCCCTCCACTTCTCAGTTATCCCCTTCTCCACTTCCATCAGTTTCGGGTGAGACCTTACGGTCTCACCCCAGTGTTTTTAAAGATTTAAAGCCTCCTACTTTTAATGGGGAAGAGAAGGATAGAAATGCAGATATTCTACAAACCTTCCTCAGCAAATGGAAGAACATTCATGCTCTTAAACAGACCCCTGACCATTTGCAAGCTATTGAGGCCAGTCTTTCCTTAGGGCCCATGGCCTATAAGTGGTGGTTAAATCTCCAGGAGACTGGGCAGACTCCCCGGTCATGGAAAGCTTTTGAAGAAGCTTTCCTAAGAGAATTTCTACCAGAGAATGAACTGGATAGAGCCTGGGAAGCCTGGGAAAGAACAGTAATGGATAAATCCCTCATCCAATATATCTCGCAGTATCGAGAAGCAATTTTAAAGATTAAAAATATGGATGACTATCAGAAAATCAGGGGATTTGTCCGTGGCCTCAAAGATGAATATAAAGTAGAGGTCCAGAGAAACTCGCCTACTACCCTTGAGCAAGCTCTCAGATATGCTCAAATCTATGATGATTCAGTGGGTAGGAAGAGAGCGAGACAGCAACCACTTTCTGAGCAGCTTCCTCAAAAAGACTTTCAATTTAAAAAGAAATTTTTAAAAAAGAAAGAAAGAAGATAAATTTAAAGGTGAAGCTCCTCAGAAACGCCCTTCACTCATACAGCCCTTAAAACCAGATGATTTTGAGAAAGCCAAACAAGAACGTTTGTGCTTTGTGTGTATGGGCAAGGGACACACAGTCAGACAGTGTCCCAAGGGGCCTTTCACTAAAAAAGATAAGAAAGATAAAAAACAAGTTCATCTTGTTCAGACTGTATGTTTCCCCAGTGGAGGATATGCTTCGTGCATACGTCAGCAAGAGGCAGACTAATTGGGAGGAGTATCTCTCGATATTAGAGTTTGCTTACAACAGTACCAAACATTCAGCTACGGGATACAGCCCATTTATGCTGATGTACGGTTTTCAGCCACGCTCACCCACAGCTGTAGGGTTTAAACAAGAAAAAGTTGAAGCAGCCAGAAACTTTTTAGAAGACCTAAACCAGATGATAGAACATGCTAAGCGTAGCATTAGACAATCCCAGGATCGAGCCAGGCATTATGCAGATCCACACAGACGGGATGTGCAGTTCTCCACTGGTGAGAAAGTCTACTTGAGAGTCCCAGTTGACTCTAAAACCCTCAAATCAGGAGTGTGTGCTAAGTTGTCTCCAAGGTATTGTGGTCCCTTTACCATCAGTAGGAGACTAGGCGAGGTCACCTATGAACTAGAACTCCCACACAGCAGTAAGGTTTTTCCAGTCTTTCATGTAAGTCAGTTACGAAAAGCCTTAACCAGATCAGATAATCTGGTAGGGGACAGTGTTCTAGTTCTCCCATTGGATCCTCAACAACCTCCACATGAACCAGAGGAAATTCTTGATAGTAGAGAGACGCAGACTCGTCATACTCTATACCGAGAATATCTGGTTAAGTGGAATGATCAGCCTGTTGAGAATGCCACTTGGGAAAGAGGCAGCGTCCTTCGCAAGATTTTTCCAGACTTTGTCTTAGAGGACCAAGACGGTTCTTAAGGGGGAGGGAGTGTTACGAGCTCGTAACCAGTGCCGAACCCTAGGGAACACAGATAGGTCAGATACCACAGTCAGGGTCGTGTCCAGTGTACATGACCAACAGGGCAAGACAGTGTGAGTAGTGTGCCCCAGCACGGTCCATAGCCATGGCGGGCCTAACACAGCCTAGGGACCCTGTCAGCAGGATAGGGCCCCCAGTTGGGTCCCGACGTGCAGTCGGCCACGTCAGTGCCACGTGGCCGACACTTGGCAGTAGCATGCTACCAGTCCTCACACTGGGCTAGGAGGGGCTTACTCTATATCAGGGAGTAGGCAAGGTTGGGTGGATCAGTGAGTGTTTGCCCTACTGTGGTGTTAGGATCTATTACAGGGTGCCTATGGTTGGGAGGTTCATTCTACACACCGGCCTTCTAGGATTCACGAGCTTGGAGAGACTTGCTTTTGACAATTGGTATCAGAGCCTCGTTCTAGAGAGAGAATCGTCCGTTCTAGAGAGAGAAAGTGTGGAAATCTTCAGAATCAAAACATTCCTCCCACTTGCACTGATCTACTATATCAATATTGCGTTGGGTAGTTAGTGTTTCCTACAAAACGAGTAGGCTTAATATCTTTGTCTTCAGGATAGGGTGGAGGTAACACAGGACGAACAACAGAAGACAGAAATGGATCAGGATAAGGCGGAGCATGCTGTGAGGAGGATGCATAACCACCAGCTACCATCATCGCTCGCATCTTTGTGACGGTCTTCTCCACACTATCCATGCGAGCTTGCTCAGAAGGGGGAAACACTAGCAGGCGAACTAGCAGCCACTATAGGCGGATTACGGTCAGGGCTAAGCATAGGGCTGGGTGGTGGTGATTGGAGAGCAACAGGAGGGCTAAGCAGAATATCAACTCTATCATCTTCCGTTATGGATCAATAAAGGACAGCACAAAATCACTTATAGAAAACAATCGAAAGAAAACAAATCTAGCCAAAGCTTTTAAAACAACAAGATAGACAAAAGGAAATAAAGAGTGAGCTCTCCCTGGAAAAAAACAGCAAATCTTTCCCAGACTGAATCGTTTGTTGCGCGCAAACAATGAAAGTTGTTCACGCACGATCACTTCGGGTGCCACCCCCGCCCATCAGGCTCCATCCACCTGGATTGATTTCAAGCGGGCTTTTAGAGCTCAGTTCATTCCTCCACATGAGCATGTGCGTGCGACGATGCTTGGCTTTTGCATCGTCAGAGGCAGTACATGGTGCAGGAATATGCCGATAGGTATCATGAGACGCTTATCAAGATTCCAGAAGAGATTCCCGAGTGGCTAGTAGTCCACAAGTTCATATTTGGCCTTCATGAAGAGTTGAGGCCTTCAGTGCTTAATGAAGGGTGCAAGACCTTAGAAGAAGATTTCGGTGCAGAAGCCTGTTCCAAAGGCACTAGTTTGTTTTTTGTCCACCAAGGCGCGTGAAGCTTATCAATTTCTAGATAGCGAACTGATACGCATGAGGGGAAAGCTGGACGATCAGGTCGTGAGGGTATGCCTCATGTCTTAAAGGAGGAGAGACCATCTGTTGAGGGTCCTCTTGTTACCTGTATGCAAATAAAGAGAATGGAGATTCAGTATTTGTGGTTGTGTTATTTGAATGTTGATTCCAGTTTTAATTCTTATTTTGGTAATAATCAGAAAAGCACACTCACTAATAAACCACAAGAAGCTTCATTTACTTTTGCATCCCCTAGTGCACATGCATTTTCATTACAGTCAAGATGTGACCCAGCAAGTGAGTTGGAAAAGTCCATTCGCACTCAATTTAAACACGTGCTAATTAGTAATATGCCAGAGGGATTGCCGCCTAGACGGAACGTTGATCATCGTATTGAGCTCGTTCCAGGGGCAAGTCCAATATGTAGGCCTCCTTATAGGATGAGCCTAAAAGAGGAAGAGGAAGTCAGAAAGATGTTGGAGGAGTATCTCAAGCTGGGGTACATCCGGCCTAGTTATTCACCCTTCGCCTCTCCTATTTTACTTGTTAAGAAAAAGGATGGTAGTTTCCGGATGTGTGAAGATTACAGGGGATTGAATAAGATCACTGTAAAGCACAAGTATCCGATGCCCAGGACTGATGATCTACTGGATGCGTTGCAAAGTGCAACCATTTTCAGTAAGATAGATCTCAAAAGTGGATACCATCAAATATGGATTCGAGATGAAGACGTCCAGAAGACGGCCTTCCGAACCCGTTTCGGTCATTATGAATTTTTTGGTTATGCCATTTGGGTTAACCAATGCCCCAGCCACGTTTTTTCTTGTTTACGTCTATTGAGGTTCGCATAGCTTTTTATTTGTTCTATGACGAGCATAGGTTGCAGTTAAGTTTGTGGAGCACATTTAGTTTTATGTGTTAACTATTTTAACGGGTCTATGCTTAGCATAAGTACATAGTTACAATTTCTTTTAAGGTTACAATGTCAAGTAGTTCTACCTCTTCTATTCCGGTAGTTGTAACTCAATACGTTGCAACAAGTGTATCATTGTCATCTGATATTCCCAATGAAAGCTTTTTTTATAAAGCCACTCCTAATTCTTAACATGTTTTCATGAATGATGTGGCATCATTATCATTTACCCGTTCATCTTCTGAAATTCCTCAAGCAAGTACTTTTGAAAAAATGACGTCTATAACTCAGCTTGTGTCAAATCTTTCGACCTCGTCCTCCTCTTCAGATACAGGCTCTGCACAATTAGAACATTGTTCTTTTGAACAAGTTGAATCGTTGAGTGATGAGTCAAAAGCTTCAATTCACTCAGTTACTGATTCTAGTAAATCAACAGATCCGCATAAGTCTGTTGATCCGCGACGTTCAAGCTTTTCTCATGTTTGTAGGAGACCTTCTCAAAGTGATATTCATTGTGCTAAATCTAAAAGGGCTATATTCGTTGAAAATTTAGAGCCTTATGAGGGTCTAGAACATTCTAAGGTTGGAGTCAGAATTCCGAGTCATGAAATTCTAACACCTTCTCAACTAGTTCAAGCACCTACTAGTGTCATAGGTTCAATTTATAGATCATCAGACTCCAAACAAAAAGAAGACAGAGTTGTGTAAGACTCGTGTTGAGTATTTGGGTCACGTAGTGACAGCTGAGGGTATTTCGGTCTGTGGTTAAAAAATGGCCGAGGCCTATTGATACCCGCATTGTCAGCATGTGTGGCCTAATGCACACAAGGTAGTCGACCAAATGGAAGAGTCAGTCGAGGCTGTCGCTTCCGTAGAGGCACATACCAGTACATATCTAACATACACCGTGAAGGATGGTATGTTATTGAGAAATGGAAGAGTTTTCGTGCCAGACGTGAAGGATCTTCGTCGTAAGATACTTCATGAATGCCATGATGGTCCGTGCGCAGGGCACCCGGGTATTGATAAGACTAGTGAATTTTTAAGAAGGCATTATTTCTGGCCACGATTGCAGTGAGATGTAAGAGAGTACGTCCAGCGTTGCACGACTTGTCAAGTGAACAAGGCCGAGAGAGTAAGTCCTCCCGGCTTGCTATATCCACTTGAGATACCTACAGGGAGGTGGGAAAGCATCTCTATGGATTTTATTGTTGGGCTACCCAAGACTCAGAAGGGATTAAATTCGGTTATGGTAGTGGTCGACAGGTTTTCCATTGATGCACTATCGCAAATACTGCATCAGATAGTGATCTCATGGAGGAGATTAAGAAGGCTCAGGAAAAGGACCCGCATTGTTAGCGTGTGTGGCCTAATGCGCGCAAGGTAGTCGACCAAACAGAAAAGTCAATCGAGGCTGTCGCTTCCGTAGAGGCACACACCAGTACATATCTAACATACACCGTGAAGGATGATGGTATGTTATTGAGAAATGGAAGAGTTTTCGTGCCAAACGTGAAGGATCTTCGTGGTAAGATACTTCATGAATGCCATGATAGTCCCTGCGTAGGCACCCAGGTGTTGATAAGACTAGTGAACTTTTAAGAAGGCATTATTTCTAGCCACGATTGCAGCGAGATGTAAGAGAGTGCGTCCAGCGTTGCACGGCTTGTCAAGTGAACAAGGCCGAGATAGTAAGTCCTCCGGGCTTGCTACATCCACTAGAGATACCTAAAAGAAGGCGGGAAAGCATCTCTATGGATTTTATTGTTGGGCTACCCAAGACCCAGGGATTAAATTCCGTTATGGTAGTGGTAGACAGATTTTCCAAGATGGCTCACTTCATCGCAATGACCAAGAAGGTCACAGCTCCGCAAGTTGTTGAGCTGTTTATTGAGAATATTGTCAGGTTGCATGGCCTTCCAAAGTCCATTGTGTCTGACAGGGATCCCAAGTTTACGGGAAATTTCTGGATTGAGGTGTTTGCCAAGCTGGGAACACAGTTGCGGATAAGTAGCTCTGAGCATCCTCAAACGGATGGTCAGATAGAGCGAGTGAACCAGATCTTGGAAGATATGCTTAGGGCATATGTTAGTAGTACGCAAACAGACTGCGTATTAGAGTTCGCGTACAATGATAAGAGACATGCGTCCACTGGATTGAGTTCGCGTACAATGATAAGAGAAATGCGTCCACTGGATTGAGTCCATTTGAGCTCAATTGGTAGAGATGGCACGAGATAACTTGTCCAAGGCTGTGGCTAGGGCAGAGAGTTATGCCCGTGAGAATTGTACCTATCGGGAATTTGAGGAAGGAGAATGGGTGTATTTACTGGTCCCTTCGAAGTCGAAGGTGCTACGCACAGGAAGGTGCGCCGAGTTATCTCCTAGGTATTGTGGACATTGGTTGATTATTAAGAAGGTGAGCCAAGTAGCCTATAAGCTACAGCTACCTGAGGGATGCAAGGTGCATCCAGTATTTCATGTTAGCAAACTGAAGAAATCTAGGATTCACGAGCTTGGAGAGACTTGCTTGTGACAGATTGACTACAAGGTTTTCTGTTTTGTAATCGTTTGTGTTGTAGTGATCGTTTCGAATAATCCAAGTTAAATGATCCACCTTGCAAATATGGTCCTCAACCAAATCTTCCAATAATCTGCCTTGCAGATTTACAACAATCTAATTGCTAGAAAATGATCCCACTAGTAGCGATCCAACTCCTATGGTCAATCCTCCTTCAAAAACACTTCAATCAATGGTGATCGAAACCTATGCTCTGATACCATATTAAAATTATAAGTATAATTTACATGAGTGATCTAATCTTATCAGCACTCACACACACACAACAATGAAATGATTGAACAAAAGAGAATGACTCAGATTCATATCATAATCCTGAAGCTCGCTACAATGGAATATGGAAGAGGGCGCTGCTCCTATTTATATTATAATTGCCTATCTCTAAAAAGCATACAGCTTATTCCTAAATCTAGCTCCTATACTTGGTAAATGACCAAGTTAATTACTAAATCAAAAGTTTTAAGTCCTATAATAGTTCTAGTATTGATTTGTCCTTTGCTGATAATTTTGTTTGTGAGCATCGTTGCTTTAATAGAAAGTATTTGGCCCACACGACCTAATTCGGATGAATGGGGCCGTACGTGGCCAAGCTTGACTCTCTCTATTTATGCGATTCTCTTTTTTCCAAGATGACTCCATCTTTGATAGTCTCATAGTACCACCTAGGTAATTTCTAGTAAACGGTGTAGGATGCTTTTGGCTTGGTGAAGTCAAAGATGAATAAGTATCCCAAGTACTTGACCTCTTTCATTTTGCTTGTCTCTATCAAGGCTTCTCCAGACAAATGAGCTGGTGTTTCAAGTTCTTGTAAAGGAATACCATCATCTTGCTCCTCCTCATAAGATATTTCTTTATATTTATGAGATCCCATCTCATCAAAAATAACATCTTTGCTTACAATAACCTTCTTTCCTCCAATGTCATAAAGCCTATGTCCCTTTTCTTGGTCATCATATCCAACCATCAAACCCGTTGTTGCCCTTGAATCCAACTTACTTCTCAAGTCCTTAGATATATGAGCATATGCAATACTCCAGAACACTCTCAAATGACTTATAATGGATTTCTTACCTAAATAAGCTTCTTTTGGAGTTTGATTCTCTACCGCTTTAGTAGGACTCCTATTCAAAAGATAAATTGTTGTTTTAACTGCTTCACCCCAAAGTGAATTTAGACATTTCTTACTTTTAAGCCTGCTCCGAGCAATTTCCACAATAGAACGGTTCTCTCTCTCTGCAACTCCATTTTGTTAAGGCATTTCCATACTTGCAAAATGTCTCTTTATACCATTGTCCTTGCAAAACATTTGAAAAACTGTAGAAAGATGCTCTCCCCTTTTATTTAAACGGAGTATCTTTATCTGTCTACCTCCCCTGAAGATTGCCCTGCTACTGATGGACTATGATGGCCCTGCTGCTGATGAACTAGGCCGTGATGGCCCTGAGCCGCTCCTGCCAGCCCTTGATGTTGTGCCAATAGAACCTAACTGCCCACCAATCTATACCTGGGCCTAGTCGCTGCTACTACTCCTCCATATGTGCTCAGTAGGCGCTCTCGCTCAGGTGCAAGAACTGCCACGCATGGGACAATGCTCATGGTCCACCCATCTAGCCCGCTCAAACCAAGCAAGGTGGCACCACAAAACAAGCAACACCATCTGCATGCACCTGAATCTGTAAAAACCAACAATCATTAGAACAGATGTAGTCTTCCTAGAAGACAAATTTTATGACTTTAAAATGAAGAAGTATGTATTTATTTCTAATTCAAATTTTGAACCCGTCTGCCAATGTTGAAGACACTGATGTCTCGAATCCATCCACTTTACATGTTGATTTTTGTCATTCTTCTTTGGAATCAAATCACGAAGAAGTGCCAACTATTCGAAGATCTAGTCAAATGACAAATCCACCACAAAGATTTACTCATGATTTTTAGACAACAGTCAAAGAATGTCTCACTATTCAAGATACATTGTATAATGTGGATTTTGGGAAGTGGAACGCAACAATGAATAGTGAATGTCAATCCCTCTTGAAAATAGGAAGATCATTCAATGCAAGTGGATCTTCAAACAAAAGTACAATCCACCTCCAACCACACACCTCGTCCCGCCACAGGCATGGCTATAGAAACTCTAAAGATGCTATAAAAAAAGGTCAAAAATTCAATGGAAAGCGGATAGGTGGAAAAAGGGAGCTAAAACAAGCCTAGAGCTGCCTAAGACCTAAACTGTAATGCCAATGGAGGCCTAAGACCTACCCTAAATCCTTAAACCCTAACCCCAAAACCTAGAAAAAAAAACCATACCAAATGCCTCATGCACACCATCCACATGAATGCTCATAGTGACCACTTATGCATAAAGAAGGTTGGCAACATGCAATCACTCTCTCCTTAGCAACCCTACGGCCAATCTTAGCAACAGGAATCACCCAAAATGATGCACTATAGACTCCAGAAAAAGAAAGGAGAAAAAGGGTGAAAAAAATCTTCAAGAAGTTGCTTTTGCTTGCAAATCCCCTCATAATCACTCTTGCCCTCTTCTATGTGCTACATTCACCTTGCACTCATCATGGCCTCCACATAGAGTGCTCACACTCCCATTTGACCTCCTATTCCTCTCCACAAGCCTTTGAAGGAAGTGCGCTGGAAATAGGGGCTTCATGGCTGTAAACAAGAGATTTACAATCTTTTGAAACAGCATTCCGAGGTTCCGAAACGTTGTTCCAAGGCAACTTAGACCCCTCCCCTATGGATCACACCTACAAGCATCTCTTTGATAGCCATCAATTAGCCAACATGTGTCGTCAGTAGCCACAAATCCTCTGTGGACTTCCCCTTCTTGTTGACAGTCGCAAACAATTCCTTACTACGACCTCCTTGTTGCTATGAATTCTTTTACATCCACAGATACTCTATCCCCTTGTTGCAGACCTCTCCTTGCTACAACCTCACTTGTTGTTGCACCCGCCTCACTACAATTCTTTGAAGGATCCTTGTTGCAGATAAGCTACGTTGAGTTTGTTGTTGAGGCCCTTCGCAATCCCTTCACATTTGCTTTATTTAGGCCTGCCTCTATCCCTATTTTAGGGCTATCTCTACCCCTCTCTCATTGGCAAGGCTTTGGAAGAGGCGACAATCTTTATGGCAATTTCAACTCTTCGTTAATCCTTGTTTATCACCTACCAATATGTAGTAAGAGTACAAGAATTGAATTTCCATGATTGAGACATAGGCATAGAAGATTTGAAAATGCTATAGCTGCCTAATCCATCACCCCTTGTAGCCACACCCTCATCATGGCCCAAAAGGAGCGATTTATCCCCCTACCAAAGACCCTTTGTTGTATCAATTGGGAGAATTGAGAAAGTTGTAAGAACCACTCCAAGAGCTCATTACAATTTAATAAAAAGACATTTAGACATTGCATAAAGAGCACAAAGAACGTATTCAAGAATTCTTGGTTCAAGACAAGAGTACAAATAAGGAAAATTGTAGCCTTACAAATGGAAATGAAGAGCTTGACCAATGGATCCCACAAGTGGACGCTTTCAATACGATACAAGCTCTTGAAAGCAAGTTAGAGAAACATAAAGAAAAGACCAAATCGTGGGCTTCAAGGGCAAACACTAATTCTGCGACGAGGACCCCTATGGCAAAGCTTATTTTCAATCACGTTATTAGAGGAGATTGAGGAGAAGTAGAGCACTCTTCTTCAACAATAAGGGATATATGAGATTTCAAGAGGATGGTCACATTTTGTTTTTTTATGGAGACCCATGAGAGCCATAAGAGAGGAATACTTTCGTTTCATGGACACACATGGGAGTCAATTTATAGAAAGGCTATCTCCAGTAGAGTTTAATAGGCAGACATACGCATGTACTCTAGCTTTATCCGAGAAAAAGCCTATTGGTGTTGCCTTCCTATAGCAAACGACACAAAATACAATCTCCAACTTCAAGCAACTCATTTGTGGATGCCACCAAACAAAGAAACATGAATTGATAAGGGTTCTAAATCATCCACAGATTACTTTATTACCAAGATGATATTAATGAGCTTCTAACAACGCACTTTGCAAGGCATATAGAAATCTTCTCCACATAAAAGAACATATTCAGATTTGCCTCTTAAAATTAAGGTGTGAACTAATCTAATCACATCTTCTTGGCTTGTCAAAGGAGCAGACAAGCCTACTCATCTCAACAATGATATTTTCAGTTCAAGAAAATAAGGTACATAAAGCTTCATCAAAATGCCCAATCGTTCAATACAAATCTATGACTCTCTACTTCGCAAGCATTCTACTTGCCTCGTGTTCTTGTGATCTAGTTTTCGTTGATGCTTCCTTAGACTTCATTATGCAGATGCTTACTTGCATCTATGAGATTCTCTACAAAAATCTTTCGTTTGATAATCACAACTCACTAAAACAACTCTTACATTGATATATGTTACAGGAGTCTCCAAGGGTGCATCAAACGTCGAATTGTATTCTTATAAAGAGAACCTTTTGAAGATGAGTTTCTAATTGAGCTACCAAGAAATGTTCGGCTACACATAACACCCAATTTTGAGAGTCATGAGAAACACGTGCAAGAAAGTAGGACAAAAATGATTACAGATAACAATCCTATCCTTCCATTAACATGAACACATGTGCTTTTATAAGCAACTGTTTTGTTGAGAAAGCATCAGGTTCATGCAAAAGACTACAAGCCCTAACTCTATCCACATGGCACAAGTACATTCAAGAGATATTGATTGTTCATAGGAATGATTAGAATTTTCTTCTTGAGGAAGAAACAACTAACACCAAAAGCTACTTACCCCAAGATCAGATTGAAACCCACCACCCACAACTTTCTCACAAGTTGTTGCCTTGAAGAACTTATCACCCACAGGACAGCCTGCTGTATCAAGAGCTTGCCTCATGAACTTCACCATTGGATCTGTAATCAAAAATGAAATGGATATTGAGTTAGTCTCTTTTTTGTCTTCATATTATATTTCATCCATGCTTTAGTACTTTAATGCTTTGGACATATATCTACCGTTTCCTTTACTGTTTTCGAGACCTGTCATATGCTCCCATTGATACCACACATTCGACATGCACCTTTTCGTCTTATATGCCTTTTTGCATGGAAAAGATGTCAATTAAGCTCTCTCTCTCTCTCTCTCTCTCTCTCTCTCTCTCTCTCTCTCTCTCTCTCTCTCTCTCTCAGCTAAATGGTCAACACAAAGTGTGAGGAACTAGTTATCACCTTAAGAGGAGAAGAAGAAGAAAGACAAAGAGTGCTGAATCTTCAAACAGTAGGGCTAAAGGAAGAGGAAGGTAATAAACTAATCAAACATAAATATAAAACCTTTGCTTACATTTGACCCTAATCTAGGGTTAAAATAAAATTTGCTTTCAATAAAAACTCTAACTTACATTTACTATGAAACCCTTGGCTTTCATTCAACCTTAATCTATGGTTAATGCAAAACCTTTGCTTTCATTCAACCATAATCTATGGTGTGCACTGTGATAATACATGAATTGAAGAAGAAAGAAAGGCATGCATACACACTCTTAGACAGCGAATGGTGAATCATTTTTTGGCAGCGTTGGTGGGTGGTGCCGTAAACTGAAGAAAGGGGACGATCTGCTGAACGGGGGTCTCCAATTTCCTCCATCGCCTCTCTTCTCTTCCTCTCGTCTTCTTCTTCTTACGATCCTCTCTCTCTCTCTCTCTCTCTCTCAACTAACATTCTCTGGACGTGTTCATCTTTGATAGGCGTGGTTAGGGTCACCGATCAACCGGCCAACGCAAGTCAAAAACCCTAAACATTTTAACCAATCAAAATACGGTATTTGCATTTTGTCCATCATAGCGTACATTTTCTCACTATACTATATGGCTATTTTCACTCCCACAAACCCTAAAAATGTAACCCTAACCCTAAAAGAGTCCTAGCCCTAGATCTGACCTATTCAATCCCAAAAGCCGCAGCACTATTCAAACAAAATTTCAAGTCATAGCTCCAACCAAATCTCAGATCTCATGAAGCATTCAGGACTAAAATCACAAATTCCTACATAATTGAAGCATTTCAAATCACACTTGCACATCCTCCACTTGCAACCACAAAATTAGTGAATGGAACGCGTCAAATCTCTCAACGAATGAACGCATTTGATTCTCTCTCTCAACGATTGAAGCATCTTCTCTCTCTCAATCAACTATCTTAAGTCGAACGAATCGACTTCCCTCTGTGTGCTAATAAGTCGAGATCTGTCTCTCTCTCTACTAAGTCGTAATGCCAAGTCTTCAATTTTCCTTTGTGTTTTTGATGCACCTCCAGAGGTGGAATTTGATTGCATCATGACAATAATTGTTCTTTTGCCCATATCTGTAGGTTTATTAATTCCATTGATTCCCTCTTATAATAAAGGAAATAAAACTATTCGATGGTATACATTGGGCATTTGTTTGTTGGAGTTCCTTTTAATAACCCATACATTTTGTTATCATTTTGATATTAACAATTCATTCATTCAATTGAGAGAAGATTATAACTGGATAAATCTCATTGATTTTCATTGAAGATTAGGAATCGATGGATTCTCCATCGGGGCTCATCTTACTAACATGAGTCGTCACTACTTCAGCTACTTCAGCAGCTTGGCCAGTTACTCGCAGTCCACAAGTATTCCATTCCTCGATGTTAGCAATGTACAATGGCCAAGTAGGATTATTTGCTTCTCAAGATATTTTAATTTTCTTTCTCATGTGGGAATTGGAATTGATTCCCATTTACTTACTTCTATCTATGTGGGGAGGAAAGAGACGTCTACACGCAGACGCAAAATTTATTTTGTACGATGTTGTGCTCGTGTGCTATGTTGCTTCTTGAATCTCGAATTACATAGACTCATAATCATAAGCACATGTACATAGACTCATAACATGCTTTGTTTCTATAGATACAGATAACTATGTTAGGAGATCAATTCCTTGATGACTCGCATACTAATCTGAAGACAAACTTTGGGCGACAAATGAATGTTCTCAAAAATATAAAATAAAAAGTCATTGCTTCAATGAACATTGAGCGAGCTTTGTAGAATATTTGACATCTTTCAATATTGTTAGCAATTGTTAGGAAAAGTCAGTTGTTAGGGAGCCATCTTTTTGATCAAATATAAGATGGCAAATGAAGAGGTGGCGATTTTCCTCTCAAAATTATAAACTAGGAGATTCGCCTTTCTCCCAAACAATAATGAAATATGAAGAATGAAATTGCATTTGTCGTTTGCGAATTGCCATGAAAAATTTCAAACACTCTACAAAGCTCGCTTAGTGTGCAGTGCACCAATGTTTTTTTAGTCATTATTTTTGAAAACGACACCATTTCTACATTGGCATACTAGGTCGATAGATTTGTGTCATCTATGTACGTGGAATAACGCGTTCACTAGACAACTAGGATGTGTTTGCATAAAGTATATGTCACATGAAAAGACAAAGGTGCAAGCGATTGTTTAATAGCTTGCAAGCTTGCTTGGGAGATGGCTTCTATTAATTCCTATGTGTGTTCAATCTTGTCTCTTATGTGTGTTCATTGCGGCAATGTCTTCATTATTTCTTGTGCAAACACTTGATTTCATGCCAAACAATCATAAACTAGAAAAAGCCATCAAGTCTTATGCAAACATTGAATTCCACGCCAAAGAATAGTAAAGTACAAGAAAACACCTAATGAAAATCATGTTATCAAAAAGCATCAACTGACCTGAAAAAACACATGCAAATTTCTATCTCCTGTTGTAATTGCTAGCCCACCAATGCAAAAGGCCACAAAGAAGCAATGTAGTTGCTATGCAAATCTCGTTCAATGTTTTGTTGCCTTGCAATTCTGATTACAAAGATACAACATGAAGTGGAATCAATACAAACAGTTTATTGCAATCTTCCACAAATATAAGATTTAAAAACACAGGTGTATTTCCTTGCATGAAACCTATACGTTCAAGACAGAAAAAGCAGCAGAATCATTTAAATAATAAAACATCGTTATCTAGCAATTTTGTACTTCATTGCAGGAATAATTTTTACTAAGGTCATAAGGAACAAAAGTATGAAAAGAAACTTAGTAGCCTTTTGCTACATTGTCCAACTGTTGCATGTCATTTTTCATCGTACATCTATTCAAGCATGCCATCTTCTTCTCCTCCAATGATTTAGTTATTGGCGTCTACAATGAATTTTGTCAAGCTATCAAATAGTGACTTTGTAAGATGTTTGCAGATAGCTTGTACTAAACAGATAGCTTGTTATCTACCCAATAATTCTTCTTGGGTCAGTCTATCATGTTTACAAGTGCCAACAATGTTCTAGAACTCAATTGGATCCTGAGTGATGATATCTCATTATCCATTTAGATGGAAATTATGGATGTTCTCAAATAACAATCTGGTCTTACTTTTTGTATTCTTATCTACTACCGGCGATTTCCATCCTTAAGCTTGGCAGAAACGTGTGTTGTCTAGTAAGGAGAACTGTGAGCAACTCTTCCTTTTATTGGATTGGTCAAAATATTGTGCTATGACCACAAACTAAAAAATTCTTTTGATCGTAGCTGGCAATTTAGGCAGGCGAAATATCCTGATTGCTTGCAAACTTGGTCGGCATCAGAGCTAAGATGTTGAATGCATGCGTTGAAGTATATTCTGCTCTTCACTAGAAAGATGTGTTATTGCTAATAAACTACCACGTTCGATCACTTTCATTCTTTCCAAAAGAAGATTTGCAGTTGTTTTACAATTTACAATTCAATTATTGAACCTTGCTACATAAGAAACGCAATCTTGAAAATCAATATGCAAACAAGTGATGATTTCATGGCAGAAGAAATAGATGACCAACTAAAAAAATTTACGTATTGTGGGAAGAATTTCGTGTTGATTTGGTACAAAAAATAGATAGCATGAAGGTTTAAAGGCACTGGAAAAGAAATGCTCTCATTGATGAAAATCCAGTCTACTCACAAGCAGAGGAAGGTTTCTGATAGTTACAATCGGCTACAATCGTTGGAAGAAGCCAACACTAATCACGACCAAGATGAGACTTGCTGGTGAGTAGTGCGCAGCACGAGTGGGTTCTCTCCAGCTACTGGAATTTTTTTTACAAGTCTGGAGCTTTTCTGTAGTTGTTGCCTCGCTTTCCCTTATGGGCACACGAAACCAACAACGATCTTGGGAATATGTGCAACAGATAATAGCAAACCAATCGAAACGAACAACATCACAAATCCAGAATATGACGGAGATGAATTGTTATCTTCCTATAGCTCTGCCAACTGCAAATAGAAAAACAAGACAACTTCAGGACCACATGGCTAGTCTCTTTGAGCAAGGAGCTCAAAGTTGCCATAGGACAAAATTGTAATTTGTGATAAACTTACTCACAATATTAGAAGAAGGTAAGTCGACATCCTTGGTGTTTGAAGATAAGTATGTCAACAATACAACTAGAAATAGAAGTACTCCAAGCATGAAGTTTATCAAAATCATTAATCTAACAATGAGATCTAGTACATGTGCACAAGACCAATAACAACTTCAAGAGTAAAGAGGAAAAATATCTATGGTACTCTCTAATGAAAGCTCTAGGAAATATTAGTAGTAACAATCACAATGATTGTTGTGCATTTCAAATTTGACAATAAAATAAAATTATCAAAAGTGGGGACATACATGATATGACAATTAGGCTATGTTTCACTTAAAGGAAAATAAATGTATACTAAAGAGTAAGTGTTATATGCCTACTATTGATCTCTATGTAAGATATCAAATTGGTTTCCAAAACTTCAGTATGCTCCAAAAGTTTGCACAATCTCTAATCAATTTTGTGTAATTAGGACACTCTCTTCTACTAAAACTTACCTATTCTTACCAAGTCTACAACAAATTCACTTGTAGATATTCAAGTTTTTGGTTTTTTGTTTTTTTCTTTTAATATCCATTATGTGGATTAACCTGCAGCAGACAGAAACAAGCATTTAACTGTACAAATGATGCAATTTAACTATGGAATTGAAGTACAAAGGGCATATTCTGAAAGAGAAACTACATACTAGTCATGCAAACAATACTATTGAAAGTTTTCATTTCAGCTCTCTTTATTCATATACCTTGAGAATGTTCCCCTTATTTGACTCATCCAATAATTATAACTTGTCAATTGAGCTTTGCACTCCATTCGATTTTGAATGCTGGAAAGTTAAAAGGTTGTGATGAATGTATCTATTAGATCAATCACCCCAATCTGACCTTATTTTTGAAGCCAAACTACTTACTAATCATACAAGCAATACTAGTGAAAGTCACCTTATCATCTCTTTTCATATCATATAGCTTAAAGGTATTGTCATTATATGGTTAATTTGTTTTCTAATAGATCATTTATTAGGCTTTCCACATACGTCAATTTTCAATTCTAAGATTTATATGATAGTAATGATTTTATTTATCAAATCATACTCCTTTTGTCAAAGACTCCTACAGAACTACAAAGATTTTGGAGCTTGTACATTCTAACATCTGTGGACCTTTCAACGTGATCTCAGTAGGAGGCTCAAAGTATTATATAACCTTTATTGATGATTACAGTAAGTTTGCCAGAGTCTATTTTATTCACAACAAATCAGAAGCATTTGACAAATTCACAGAATATGTGAATTGGACAGAAAGATGCATTGGTTATAAAGTGAAGCAGATCTGAAAAGATCAAGGTGGAGAATACATCTCGAATCGATTCATTGACTTCTGCAATGATCGTGGTATCATTCACAGAAGAACTGCATCTTACACACCGCAGCACAACGGTGTTGCGGACAGAAAGAACAGGACTCTAATGGAAGCTGCTAGGAGCATGATGGCCTATTCAAAGGATCCAAGAGTGTTGTGGGCTGAAGCAGTAGCCACAACTGCTTACATTCAGAACAGGACAGGAAAGTTTGGTGTTCCTCACATGACACCACACGAATTATGGTGGGGTAAAAAATCCAATCTGACTCACATTCGTATCTTTGGCTGTGAAGCTTATGCACATGTTCCTGAAAAGCTTCAAAAGAAGCTTGATGAGAAAGCAGAACAAGGATATCTTGTAGGATATGACAATCATTCGTCATACTACAAAGTCTATATGTCAGAGACAAACACAGTGCAGACAGTCAGAGATGTCAAATTTGATGAGAGCAGAACGATGGCCAACGATGATCCTATCAGTTATGAAGTCCTTGGAAGACAGTACTATGATCTACCAACTATGATAGAGAGAGCAGAGGACGAACACTCAGACGAAGATATTCGAGTCGCGCCTCATTCGAGTGACCAATCAGACGAAGAAAGATTCGCAAGCTAGCCTATTGCTACAATACCTGTAAACCAAAATGGTTCCGGACCTAGCAAAGCAGACAAAGGCAAAGGCATTGCAGTTCTTGAAGGATCTCCTAAAAGATCGACAAGAGAACGAAGAGCGCCAGCAAGATTTGTGCCAGGCAGCTCAGCTTCTACATCAGAAGAGTTTTGTGGATTCAGTGGAGAACCAAACAAATGGATCCAAGCCATGAACGAGGAGATGAAATCCATGAGGAAGAATCAGGTATGGACGTTGCAGCCATTACCTACTAGATTACATCTTAGAAGGAAGTTCTTCACTCTTAGCATGTCTAATTCTTTTGCCATCACTTCTCACATCAACAATTTCAAGTCTTTATTGGATCAATTATTAGTTGTAGGATGTTCTATTCAAGATGATGATGTCGTTATGACCTTGCTTTCTTCTCTTCCAAAGTTATATGAGCACTTTGTGGTGATGATCTCCACACAACCCGACCTCACTCTTCAAAAGGTGATTGGTCACCTACTTCAAGAAGAAATGCAGAGAAAGACTAGCAGCCTTATCAAAGACAAATCCATGGCTCTATACACCAAGAAGAAAGACTACTCCAGGGGCAAGAATCAAGTGCAGCACCAACAGCAGAAGCCTCACACTCAAGGTGAGCATGGCGGATCGCGCAAGAAGCTCTTCTACAAATATTGCAAGAGAGCTAATCATGACATCAAGGAGTGTCGTATCCAAATCTACAACGAGGCAAAGAAGCAGCAACAACAGTAGCAGCCAGACTCCTCCAACGCGACGGAATTCAAGGAGCAAGATACACACTTGTTAATGGCTTACAACAGCAGCGAAGACTGTGATAGCTGGTACTTGGACAGCGGCGCTACCCAACACATGACCTCTCGCAAGGAATGGTTTACCGAGTATGCAGCTTACAGTAGAGGTCAATTTATCTACCTCGGAGATTCATGCACCATACACGTGGAAGGAAAAGGAACAGTCGAGATCACATTCAACAACGATCTATCCATTTGTATTTCCAACGTCCTTCACGTTCCTCAGCTATCAAAGAACCTGTTATCAGTCTCTAAGATAGCTGATGAAGGCTACACTATTACTTTCTCATCTGAACAGTGTACAATATTCGAGGAAGATACTATTCTGACTACATGCACTAGAGTCGAAAATCTTTACGTACTGTCTAATTCAGTTGCATTAGCTAGTGTCTCTAATGAAAATGTAAATGATAGTGCTGTTTTGTGGCATAGTCGATTTGGACACGTGAATACAAGATCACTTTCCTATATGCGTTGCAATAACTTAGTTGATGGATTGAATTTTTCTTCTTCATTAGATAGGAAATATTTAGTTTGTGAATCATGCGTCTATGGCAAACACTCTAGAAGCAAGTTTCCCAAATCACATTCCATCAAAACAAAGCATGTATTGGATCTTGTACATAGCGATCTTTGTGGTCCTATGCCAACTCCATCATTAGGAGATGCAATCTATTTTATCACTTTCATAGATGATTATTCTAGATGGTCTACAGTCATGTTCATTAAGCAAAAATCTGAAGCCTTTGACTGCTTCAAGAGATTCAAGACCATGGCTGTATTACAAAAGTGAAGGCACTCCGAACTGATGGTGGCGGCGAATACATCTCTAACGAGATGTCCGACTACATGGCTGAACATGGTATTAGAAGATAGTCCACAACTTCCTATTCACCTCAATAGAACGAGATTGCAGAAAGGAAGAATCTAACTCTTCTCAACTCAGTTAGATCCATGCTACATGAAGCACATCTACCTGCAAAGTTCTGAGCAGAAGCTACTGCCACAGCTTGTTACGTGCATAACAGATCCAGCGCCAAAGTCGTCAACCACAAAATTCCTTATGAAGTTTGGCATGGACACAAGCCTAGTGTCAGCCATTTAAAAATCTTTGGTTGTATATGTTTTGTTCACATTCCTAAACAGCTTAGGAAGAAGCTAGATCATAGGACAAATAAATGTATTTTCATTGGCCATCCTAATGAGCATAAAGTTTATAAAGTTTATGATCCATCCACCAATGTAGTATTTGTCTCTAGGGATGAAATATTTCAAGAACATACATACTATGATTTTAAACAACCATCGATAAACGATGCTATGTCATTTCATCCTATTTTACGTAGCATGGATTCTTCCAACATTGATGTTCCTTCTACAAAACCTTGTTGGGGGTATTCCCAACAAAGTGTAAATAAATAAAATCATCCAATAAAATGTGTTGCGAGGGCATGGCATCCTGCGTGCATAAGCCCATGGCCCAATGAGCATGCAAGTGAAGTTGTAAATAAAATAATAGACTTGGGCCCTTTGTAATTTAAATAAAACTTGAGGCCCAAAGTCAATTCTAAACTTAGAGTTTACTTTTTATGTGAATATCAGCCAATAGGATTGAGGGGCAAGGGCCTTCCCCATTTTATAAAAAGGCGCCAGTTGTACACTATTTTCATGCTTAATAGAGAGGAGGAGACTCTACCATTTTGAGAGCTCAAGCATCCTCATTTGCTAATCAATCTTGCTTATGCTATTGTTGTGATTGCTTGTTATTTTCATTTCACATGCTTTTTGGTTATGCTAGTTAAGGTTTTTTCGTAAGCAATGACATTGAGCATTTGAGCTAACCTTCATCTCATCTCTCTCTCTCTCTCTCTCTCTCTCTCTCTCTCTCTCTCTCTCTCTCTCTCTCTCTCTCTCTCTCTCTCTCTCTCTCTCTCTCTCTCTCTCTCTCTCTCTCTCTCTTTGTCTTTGTCTATCCCTTTCCTTCACCCAAATCATGATGAATGTTAGTGTAGAGGAGTAGAGTTAAGGGAGAGTAGTGTTAGTGGTGAATAGAGTTAGGAAGGAAGTAAGAAACTAACTAAATTTAGCATCTATGCATAGTTAGGTACCTATCTAGTGATCTAACCCTTGTTGACAGGCGGGAGGGCTATACTACGCAAGATCTTCGACCCTACAGTGGCGTCGTTGCCAGGGATAGATTTCCACTAACTAGTTTAGCTGCATTTTAGCTATTTTGCTTTTTAGAGCAGTTTTAGGTTGATTTTTGGGAGTTTAGAATTAGTTTTTTGTATTTTTTTTGTGTTTGGACTGTTCACAGCTAGCAGAGGAGGTGTGAGAGGGTAGAGGAGGCCCTGAACAGCCTCTAAGGGCTTGAAACCTAAACCAACCAGCCAAAAAACCCGAAAAAAACACACCAATCTGCATTTTGGAGGGAAAAAGAGCCTAAAATCTCATCAGATTTTTATATCTCCAAAACCAGTGAGAATTAACCCTTGCATGACTGGCAGCAGCTCCAAGGTACTGTCCCAGACCTGCATAGAAGCCTGTGAGAGTCAGTTCCAAGCATATTGTAAAAATTAGAGAAAAATCATAAAAATTTCAAAAAACTCTTGAAAAAATCCAAAAAAATTCAAATCTTCATAAGAACTCTTGCAGATTTCTCTAAAGTTCCATATCAGTAAAACCATGACACAAAGAAGCTTGCGAGAGTTAGTTTGATGTCTAAGTGCCTGTACGAGGGTTTCCAGTGAAAAAAAGACTGGAAAGTACCAGTGAACCCTCACAGACACCAAAATTTTCAGTTCCAGTGGGCAAGAACTCTCGTAAAGGATTCTAAAGTTTCATCTCCGTGAGACCAAGACACAGAAGAGCTTGCGAGAGTTATTTTGATTCCAGTGATCAGAAAATTGGGTTTAAGTGCTAAAAAAATCACTAAAAAGTGAAGATCCAGCAAATCCTTCTAGTAAGAACTCTCATAGAGGCCTCTGAAGTTCCATCTCAGTGAGACCATGAGACAGAGAAGCTTGTGAGAGTTAGTTTGATGTCTAAGTGCATGTGCGAGGGTTCCCAGTGAAAAAAAGATGGGAAAGTACCAGTGAACCCTCGCAGACACCAAAATTTTCAGTTCTAGTGGGCAAGAACTCTCGCAAAGGATTCTGAAGTTCCATCTCAGTGAGACCAGGACACAGAAGAGCTTGCGAGAGTTATTTTGATTTCAGTGATCAGAAATCACTAAAAAGTGAAGATCCAGCAAATCCTTCCAGTAAGAACTCTCGCAGACCATCTCAATCGATTCAGAATGATGATTTCCATCAGTCATTAAGCCTGCGAGAGTTAGTTTTGAGATTTGGTGAAGATCAAGCCAAAAAAGTGGTTTTGAACCCTCGCAGACAGTTAAATTTTCACTTCTTGCAAGAGTTAACTCTCGCAGAGAATTCCATAGTGAGATCTGACCCAGATCCAGCTACTGTGAGCCTTGCGAGAGTTACTTTCCAAAGATCAGAGAGATATCAGATTTTTTATCTGCAAAAATAGCTAAAAAACCCTCGCACAGCCAACCCTCGCAGACTAGTTTCGTAGAAAGATCTGCATCAGATCCGGCTACTGTCAAAATCTCAGGTCAATCAGTGCAAGGAGTAAAACTTTATCAAGGAAAAACCACCGTAAAAGGCCTAAAATTCACTTCCGACCGATCAGATCAATCAGATCCTTGAGATCCAAACTGCATCCTACTGTATAAGCAAGATCCAATCACTTTGGAATCCACCATCGGATGAATTTGATATCGATACAATCAATAGCATGAAGGATAACAAATCAAGCACCACACCTTCCCAGATTAGCAACCGTGCAACAAGAGGCAAAACCGGAACCAGCACCAATGGATCCAATGGGCCAACCCGTACCTGTCGCTCCCTTGCAAGCAGTTTGGAGAGCACCACAGATGGAAATACCAAAATACGACGGATCATCAGATCTCATCCGATTCCTCCAAATCTACGAGCAAGCTTGTGAAATCTACGGCAAACGGACACCTGCAGAGAAGCTGATGCTGTTTTCCATGTCCTTATTGGCAGTGGCTCAGGATTGGTTTTTTAACTTGTAAGAGAAAGAAAAATCCACCTGGGAAGTGGTTAAAGCAGCTCTCATTACGCGCTTTAAACCAAGAAAGTTTCTGGAAGACCCATTTCTCCTGTTGAGCAAGGTCAGGATGGGAAAACGAGAAAGGGTCAGGGACTATATTAAATGGGTCAAACACCTACGATCCGAGTGCAGTGCAGCCCTAACTCCCAATCATGCAGTGATCATGTGGTTCCTAGCCGGACTACCACGAAGCATCAGAAGATAACTGAAACGACCGGAGCAGTATGCTACTCTGCAAGAAGCTATGGAAGATGCCATCAGGGAAGAAGATGAGGGATCTGATGACGAATATCCATCCACCCACACCCCTACTCTCTCGATCACATCATCATCATCAACCACATCTGCTCTATCCACAGAACTGCTGTTGGAGCAAATGACGAAATTACACAAGTAGCAGATGGAGCAACTTACGGCGCAGTTTGACCAGAAACTGAGGCCTTACAGGGAGCTGTAGCAATAACGCCACATCAACCGGAACCAAAAGGACCACTGCCAAGTTCCTTTATGAAAATATCAGTGTACGCTTTGGATGCCCAATAGAGCTAGTCAGCGATCGTGGAAGCCATTTCATCAATGAGACCATCAAGGTCCTGTTGGAGGAATTCTTCATGATCCACATAACCAGTACGCCTTATTATCCTCGTGGTAATGGGCAAGCAGAATCATCCAATAAGATCCTGTGTAGCGTGCTCATGAAAACAATTGAAGCTAGCAGATCAGATTGGGAACATAAGTTGCATGCTGCACTGTGGGCATTTAGGACATCATATAAAGCAATCATTGATCAAACACCCTTCCAATTGGTATATGGTCAGGATGCTATGATGCCAGTAGAGTTTTTAGTTCCTTCATTAAGGATTAACGTCTTAGTGAGTCCAAATCTCTACAGCTACGCCACGAAGCTCTGCATAAACTCTGTGAAACACGCTTACTAGCTGTGCATGCACTGGCAGCTGAAAAGGAAAGACGCAAAGCATGGCATGATCGCAGGTTACAAAAGAAAGATCTTCGTTCCGGAGATCTGGTCCTGATGTATAAAACCAAGGCGATCAAAGGGAAATTAAAATTCACAGGTGAAAGTCCCTATCGGATCAAGGAAATTCTTAATCATGGAACCGTGAATTTAGAAAAATTCAGCCAGATGTGACAAGATCGGGAAAATCCATCAGAATCCAAGAAGGATCCAGATCCAGATAGGATCAAGAAGGAAACAGATCATCAGATTGATTGAGAGATTTGTTACCAAGTATTCATCAGAACTTCCAGAGAACTACCAATAGTCAGATCAAGCCTAGATGAAGCTGATTACCAGTTTACAAAAGTTGAAAAACAGAAAATCTCAAGATCTCATCAAAAAACACTCTAAAAAAGCACTTTTTCATGATTTTTTGAGATCCCCTAGGAGATAGCTCTTGAAACTTGGACAGTCACCAGATCTAACCCAGATGCATCCATGAAAATCTCTGCAAGAGTTCCTGATGGAGGAATCACCATTTTCTAGTGTGTGCGAGGATTCTCATAAGCTGAATTTTTAGAACCCTTGCATAGCATCAAGATCAACTTACCAACCCTCGCAAGGTGCCTAAATGGAATCAGAGCAGTGAAAATAACCTGCCTACATGGTCTAATCTTGAAAATCCAATCACAAGAACAAGTTGTGCGAGAGATCACTTCCTGCAAGAGTTGAACCCTCGCAGAACCTTCGCATAGTAGTCAAATCACCTTCTGAACTCTCACATACTTCCCTAAGGTCTTAGAATTCTATGAAGAAGGTGCCTGCCAAAATTTGGGTGGAACTGAACAAGGGAAAGTGAATCTCACCTAATACGCACTCTAAATTCCGCTATATAAGGGCTGAATTCGAGTCATTTGTCACCTTGACTAGCGAAGTTCTGTCAAAATTTACACTGAAATTACCAAGTTCTCCGTTTGCAACCAAACTTCCTACCAGCTATCATTTGATCATACTAAACACCGATCTGCACTCTGAACTACACTTCTTGTCATCCAACACTCATTATTCACAGTTTTGTGTCGTTTCCACACCTTCTTTTTTTTTTTTTTTTTTTTTTTCATTTTTCACCGTTTTTCCTACTTTTTCGACCTCCAATCATCACTGCTAGCATGGCCTCCTCATCCTCTGAAGACTCTGGCACCAAATAGGCGATCCCGCTTGAAATCGCCGAGGCCACACAGATTTGGCCTCTACCCTCGGATGCTTTGATCCAACCATGGCTGCAGACAACCGGCCCACTTCTAGAGGCAATGGGTTTTTGCCCGGCGCTTTTCCATTCTGAGATTAACATGGGCCTCGTCCTTCACGCTTACGCCACCTGGGACGAGAAAAAGACTCGTTTCCACTTCTTGTACCAAGGTACCATGTACAAGGTCAGGATTAACGCATACTCGATGGTCACCATTGGCATTATGTCCGGTGATCGTTAGCCCATCTCCCATCGCCACGCCAAAACTTTGATAAAACCTTTCGTCATCCAAACTGCACCGTAAATCCCAATTCAGACTAACAATGGTTACCTGATAGATGCTATCATGGAACCCGTCATTCAGGCGGCTGCGCATCTGTTGAATAACTTTTTGGTTATTTCAACATTTCGCAAGGACAGAATCCAGTCTAAGCTGCTGAGTCAGATAGTGGAATCCTTTCTGGAATTTTCTAGCCCCTCCGTTGTGCCATACCATCAAACCCAACAACCATGAGCGTATCGCAGCAGGCCCCCTGTTGTGTAACTTTGCCTGCGCACTTCTCGAGACGAAAGTGCGCAATTTCCAATGCTCATCCCTTTTGTCTACCCTCGTGCCACACACTAACCTTTATCTGCCATCTCAAGCATCCACCTCTTCCCAACCTGCAATTATTAACACAACGACCAGCAAACGAATGTGTGGTGCTGCCTCTACATCCACATCTCCACCTGCTACCCAAAGACGCGCCTCCACTATCGCACTAACCACTCCATCAACCACCGCCACTTCTTTTTTCGTGCAATCCCCCACTCCGATCTCTGTTGTCGCTACTTCTCTTCTTGTTCCATCCACATCTGTTTCTATGTCCACCCTCGTTTCCTATGTTGATACGATTCCTATCTCTGTTCCGTTATCCACTACTCCGTCCATCACCATCGCATCCTCCATCACTCCTGCCGCCACCGTTGCTTCCATTCTGTTCAATCCTTCTGATTCTCAATTGTCTCCAGCCTCTGGTGTGGATGAAAGTCATCAATTTTTCACCCCCACGCCATACCCTTTCTGCTCCATCTTCACCTTCTTCCATACTCCACACCACCCTTCAGTTCCCCTCTGTTCCTCCCATCCTCACCCCTATTTCCACAGTTGCTTCTCAAACCCCACATGCTTCACCACCAAAGGTTGCCGAGGGCAACCAACCATTGTCTGATGATGCATTTATTCAAACAATTTTCGTACCATCGCCAGATCGGTCTGAACCTAGTGCCCCAGATGGCATCAGGTCCAATGAGAACCTGATAGATGATAATGATGACGACATTCCACAAGTCGTCGGGGCCGATACAACACAAGCCCCTATCACTACCAGTGTACCCGGCTGCTCCCACAAACCTAACGACAGCGTACCAGACTCTGGGAAAATACATCCTAGATGCGGTAGCGGCCAAAGCCATTCTGGAAAGCAGGGTACTACACCTGGCGACGAGTAACACACAGTTGCGAGCAGACCTCACCAAGTTGTAGCACGAACTGACTCGAACGCACCAACATGAACAAGAAGGGCACCAGGAGATTGCCAAGCTGTAGCAGAAGGAGGAGGGCCTCAACAAATATATCCAAAGACTCTCCAAAGCGCTGACAGAGGCCTCAACAAAGGTGCGAGAGCTTCAATCTGAAGCGTCCCAACGGCTTGCTCCCATCCAGGCGCAACTAAACCTTTTGGAAGCAGAGAATACGTGCCTGGGGACGGAGGTCAAAGCCCTACAAGATGAAAAACTTGTCTGGTTAGCTCAACCTGCACCAGACTCAAGGCCACTTTCTCAATCAGAAATGAATCTTCTTCGGCATCAAGTGCAGGTTTATAGCCAAATCTTAAACAGCTACTAGGCAGAGTTCAACAAATATCGGTCAAGCGCAACTCACGAGCTCGCCCAGGCCAAGCAAGCCCTCAAGGCGTGCCAAAAATTTATGGACACGAAGGCCCAGCCCACCCCCGTGGTAATTCCACCGCCAACAATTTTTTACGCTGCACAGGCCAGTACCAGCCAAGGCCAAAGCCAACAGGCAGCAGAGGAATTTAACCAAGATCAAGAGTTTGAAGGCCAAGATCAAGGGCAAACAAATACGGCTGCTGCGACGCGAGACCAGGACCAAGGCGCAGATACCAGCCAAAGCCAAGCCACATCATCTAGAGGTTTGCGCACGATATCTGCCAGCCGGACCTTTCGAAGACCCAAGTCCATGGAGGAGAAAATCAACGAATTCCTATCAAAGTATCTCTACGAGTCATCAAGAGGCGGCTGGCAGATATCGTTTTCAGCTCAGACCATAAAGGGCAAAGAACTGCAAGCATTACCCGCCCTCCAACCACAACCAGAGTGGCATCAACAGTTGTTCGAAAGAGACCCTACGACCATCAGGGCCTACGTGACGAGTCCACAACAATTACGGGTGAACGTGCACTTCCTGCCATGTACACAAGATCCAAATGGGCAGAATGCGGCACCCATCTGGACAAGATCACACTTCAGAATTTTAACTGGCCGATCATACAGTTAGAATATGGGTGGACTACAGATGTAGATGCCAGAAGGGCTCTCACCATGTTCGCAAACCATTATATCAATTGCCCTGATCCAACAATCCGCGCGACAGCCACTTACACCCGGGACTTAGAACATCTAATGAGGATCGAGACTAAATGGGACAATTTTCTCCCATCCATATTCTTTGACGTTAATAAGGCGCTACCTTCAGACAAAGTCAGAGATCAGCTGCCAATCGCTCGTGTGTATTACCGAGCTGCGCTTCTGGGCAATCCATGGACACGCAAATTCCAAACATGGGTCGACCAAGATTGGCTGCGAGGAGTCCGCAAGTCCCTTCACACGCCCAAGGACTTGAAGATACTGGATCGCCTCAACTTTATGGAGGACGTCACCACCTACCTGATCCAGCAAAGACGGGCAAAGAAAACGCTAGACTAAACCGGCAGAGTGCCGAGGGACCGGCACTACTTTAGGTCGTGGGTCCTGTTGGGGGTATTTCCAACAAAGTGTAAATAAGTAAAATCATCCAATAAAATGTGTTGCGAGGGCATGGCATCCTGCGTGTATAAGCCCATGGCCCAATGAGCACGCAAGTGAAGTTGTAAATAAAATAATAGACTTGGGCCCTTTATAGTTAAAATAAAACTTGAGGCCCAAAGTCAATTCTAAACTTAGAGTTTATTTTGTAGAGTTGGGGGTCCAATTTTGGACTCACATGAATGTTTCCAATGATGTATTGTGGGAGATTGGCTCATGTACCTCATCCAAGGAGGCTTGGGACACATTGAAATCCATCTATGAACAGAACACATTGAAGAATGATGGAGTGGTGAAAGCTTACTTCAAGAAGGGCAAGCCAAGAGGAAGGGTCAAAGAGCAACATCAACATTTCAAGAAGGACAAGTCAAAGGAGGGGAGTGATGAGGATTCACCACAAACACCCACAAGTTGCAAATCCAACAAGAAGTGCTTCCTCTGTGGTAAGAAGGGGAATTTTGCTTCTAATTGTTTCAAGAAGGAAGGATGGTGATGTGGTAGCAAGTGGGGCTAGATGTGGTAGTCTTTTCAAGATTGATGCTAATGCTTGTGGAAGTGTGGCCAAGAGGAGCTTGGATCATCTCAAGGAGGAAAAGGCAAGTGATCTACCTCAACCTATGTTCCAAGATGGTAAGGCTCATGAAGAGGGTGCTTTGGCAAAAGCACATGGCTCTTTATTGCCAACAAGGTGGTCTACTTCTCATTAATTCTCTTATCTTGTTTATTTGGATGATTTCATTTCATCATGTAGAAGCAAAGATGGTGCCATTTCATGTGACTTCTTATTTGAAGACTTCAATTGGAGGTATCTCTTATCAAAGATGCTTGATATGAAGATTGCAATAGTTGATACTTTGGGGATATCTAGATCCATATGCTTTGTCAACATTACTTTGCAAGTAAGGAATAAGGAGGATCTAATCTCAATCAAGAGGATGATGGTAGGATTCTCAAATCTACCAAAAATCCAAGAGTATGATGAAGATTTGCCAAGGCTTGAGGAGGAGTCTTCTCAACACATGGTTTCATGGAGATCTTCAAGAGGCAAGGCCAAGTCTTTGTGGCTCACATGTCATGGCAAAGAGGGGAAATTTTCAGGTTGTATCTACTTCAACACATTCACTTATGCTTCTCTTCCATTATTTGATGTAAAATCTTGCTTTGTTGAGATTTCTACATCTCAAAAGTGGAGTAAGGCAATACTAGTCTTGTATGATGCATTTTGTATGGACATAATTCTTGTCTCTAATGACTTAGATATGTTTCCAAAATATTTGGAAAGCAAGAGGTTGTGTCATCAAATGTATACTCTTGGATTTAGTAAGAGCAAGAATGATTTTGTTACTCATAGTTTGAAAAATGATGTTTTTACATGTTATGAGCCATTTTGTAAACTTCTGTTGAAATTAAGTCAATCATCCTTGAAGGACACTTACATCCTTGAGCAAGTATTTAGCCTCAATAAGATCAAGATAGTGTTTGATTTCAAGATTAGATTTATCATTGAAAAAGTTCATAGTATATGGACTAGTCAAGCTAGAATTTAAAATCTCGATAATCATTACATTTGCTCGTCTAATGATCTTGATCTTTATGAGGCATGGAAGTCTCGGATTTATCACTTTATGGTGCAGCCATCTTCATGCAAGTGGAGCTTTCAAGTCAAAGATCATCATCAAGCATGGAGGAAGCACAAGGGTATGCTTTCAATTGGTGGAATGCTCTTCAATGGAATTGGCAAGTGATTTCTACCAAAGAAATCTTATCATGGATATGGTGAAGTTGTTGCTATGGAGGATCCCTTGGCTGGTTTTCACATCACGTGCATACCAAAGGATCCACTCAACAAGTTTCACAAGCTCCTTGATTGATCTAGTACCTTACCAAGCTAGTTTTTGAGGAGTGTGAAAAATTAGCAAAATCTAGCTTGGCTATTTTGTATTTCCTTGTTTATGAGTAAATCTCACACGTGTGGAGCATGTTCCCGCGTGTGGAAAAAAGTCAAAAATAGCTTAGTCACGTTGAATTAGGCGTACATAAAGTTCAGAGACATCTATCCAAGTGTAAGTAGGTGATTTGGCCATTTTTGGCATTAGAGGCAAAATAGGCAAGTACACATGGCAAGTTGTGATTAGGCCAAAGTCAAAAGTGATGTTGCTCGAGTTAGGTTAGGCTACTTACATTTTTCATGATTAGATTTGGTTAGTGACACATCTCCATGTGTTGTCATGAGAGCTAGTGACCCAATCAAAAAGCTAGAATCTCTCAAGATGGTCCAATCAAGATTAAGGCCTCATATGTCACTCAACCAATAGGATTTTGAGGTGGGAAGGAAGGGGTCTAATCATCTTACACTCCACTCTACCTCGAGTAGCTACATATAGGAGATCAATCTACTTGTATTGTAAGTTATATGGAGTTATGAGATTTCTACACTGTTTGAGTCAACATTGGTTTCTCTCTCTCTACTCGAGTTCTTGATAGTACATTCTCTCTCTCTCTCTCTCTCTCTCTCTCTCTCTCTCTCTCTCTCTCTCTCTCTCTCTCTCTCTCTCTCTCTCTCTCTCTCTCTCTCTCTCTCTACCCGAGAGCAAGGCTGAAATTCACTTGTATTTTCTTTGCACAAGTCTCCACACGTGTGAATGTACTTGTCTTGATGATTTATGCATGGTAGAAAGTGCTCTTGCCTTAGATTGATGGAATAGATCTTGGTTTTCAATCTGTGTGATCTATGTGCAATTACCACATCTTACGAGATCGAAACCACAATTTGTGGCATTCTCACACGTGTGAGTTTTCACAGCAATGGACAATCTTCTGATTCAACAAATCTTCTTTGCCAAAATCTACAACAATCTTCCAAGATACAGCGAGCAGCGGTCCAACTGATGTAGATGCAGTGAGCAATGAGCTTTCATCTTGTTGAAGATGGAGTGATCTACTCAACCTTCTTGCAATATGATCCTTCACTTCAGAAGTTGGTTAATCAACAATCTTTTTTTTTTGAAGTGTTGAAATCATCACCGTAGCATGCACAATTTTGGCCCACAGTATCTCCTTGCGTTAGGAATGATCACTGAGTGCTAAACCTTGTTGTCCAGTAGCGATATCCAACAACAACGTACTTTGCTATCCAGCAACAATCTCCAACACTAGGAGGCAACAATTTTAAATTTTTTTTAACTTCCATGATCCTACTACAATAATCTCTCTTAGAGAGTCTTCGAAATCAGACTTGTAACACATGGTTGACATGCAACTTTTGGGAGCAATGGAAAGGCAAGGCCAAAAATCTCATGTGGCTACATTAGACCAGGCTGTGAGAGAGAGAGAGAGAGAGAGAGAGAGAGAGAGAGAGAGAGCAGGAGAGCAGGAGAGCAGCTATGGCGGACGTGAAGGTGGAAGAAGCAGCAGCAGGAAGAAATGGGGATTGTGTTATGGCGTTTCTTAGGGAGAACGGCATAGAAGAAGCGGTGTCGCTCTCAATGCTCAGCAAATGCGAGCGCCTTGGCAGCACAAGCGTGGAGCAGAGAATCAGGCCCAATTGGTTGTATCTGCAAGAGATCGGCGTTGCCAAGCGCAAGCTCCCCTCTGTTGTCTCCCGTTGCCCGCAGCTGCTTGCCTTGGGGCTATGCCAGAAGCTGCAGCCCATGGTGGAGTCTTTGAGGGGGCTTGGTGCATCCAGAGCAGAAGTTGTGAGGACTGTTGTGAGATTTCCTGCGGTATTGGCTCACAATGTTGAAGAAAAGCTTTGCCCACTACTTGCTTTTCTTCAAGCTGCTGGGGTGAAGGCAGATAACTTAGGCAAAATCATCTTTTTGTGCCCCAGATTGCTTAGTTACAGCATTGAGAAGAAGCTTGCTCCTGCGGTGGATTATCTCAGTAGCATTGGGGTTGGAAAGGGGGTTGAGATGGGTAGAGTTATCGGCCATTGTCCTCATATATTAGGTTACAGTGTTGAGAGAAGATTACAGCAGACGGTTCTCTTCTTAGAAGGGATCGGTATTAAGAAAGATGATCTTAAAAAGGTGGCCGTTTTCCATCCAGATATACTTTGTAGAGATGCAAACAGAACATTGAGACCAGCTTTGGAATTTCTAAGGGCTCAGAGTTTTAAGCCTGATCAGATTGCGGCAATGGTGGCTCGCTTTCCATCAATTTTAATTAGAAGTGTGACTAATTCCTTACGGCCTAAGCTGGAATATTTGACACGTGAAATGGGGAGGCAAAAGGAAGAGGTTATTGATTATCCACAATATTTTGGGCACAATCTTCAGAAAATAGTTGTCAGACACAGAACGCTGAGTTCACAGTCTATCAGTGTTTCTCTGGACAAAATGCTGAGCTGCAATCAGAAAAAGTTTGCTTGCACATTCTGTTCGAGAACGCTTGTTTAATTCTTTTCTAGCAAAACTTAGGTTCCTTACATCGAATAGCTGAAGCTACGAAGGTTTTCCAGCATGAAGCTGAGCCTGAACAGGTATATCTTGATTTTTTTATTCTGAATCATTTGTCAGCAAGCAAGAAGAGGAGAGGAGGTATTTTTACTCCAAAAAATTGAGATTAAAAAACACATAAAAAGCTTTTGCAGTGTTCTCAAAACAATTAATGGTTGTTGTAGGCTACAGCGCATTGTTAACATGTTAACACATGATATTATGTAGTTAATGATTTCAAGTTCTTGGAGTTTTATTTTCATGCATTTTCATGTCTTTCTTGATACTAGGATAGCATACAGCGTCTGTCTGATGTAAAAATATGCTCACTTGTTGCAGAGTCTTCACATTTATTAATCGTTTCTGTCTTTTAGTTAACTATTTCTGGTTAACATTTGATTTAAAGAACGGTGAATGTCTTAAATTTCCAAGGAAGAACTCAAGTTTTGCATTTGAAGTTTTTTTCTGCTTTGCAGGGTTTGAAATAGAAAGTATTTCCTCTTTGACGAATGTAGGCTATGACGGTGAGAGGGCAATTAATCCCGGTATATTTTCAAGTCCGAGATTGACCATAGTTCGTTGCTGTTCATGGTTTATCCCTGTTGCACGAATCAAGCAATTGAGTTTGGTTTTTTTATTTTTTGTCTATTGCTTCTCTAGGGTTTTCTGCATCTAGATTTTTTGCTCTAACTTCATTATTCAAGAAAGGAATTTTGTCCCTTGTCTTAGTAGTAAACAGAAAAGGAATATTCTCGCTATGCAAAGGAGTATCAATAACACTTGAATATGAGTTTAGTAAGGATTAGGGTTTTGGAAGGAATATTCCTAGGCTCTAGAGGTCTATACATACCTATAGAAACTCACCCTACTCCGCTTCCAGATTTTGGTATTTAGTTGCTAGCATAGTAGCCCGTTCCAAAACTTGACCAAATTCTTTTTTCCAAAAAATACGTAATTTTTTAACAAAGGAATCGAGATAAAGAACGAAATAACGATTCTAGGATCAATGTGAGTTTAAGAACGTGGCTCAGACAGCGATTCTAGGATCAACATGAGCTGCAAGATTTTCATTCATTTTTGCCAGATTGAGCTGGTCCTCGTGACCGCCCCAATGCTGGCCGTGGATTCAATTCTGCCATTTTACCCAATATAGCCCTTATGCACTTTAAGATTTTCTCTATGAATGTCTCTGAGTACAATGACAAGGTCGAAAAGTCAAAATTTAGGTCGACCAAATTTTTTAGGCCTTCTTGCCACCATTTGGTGATCTCTTTTCTCTCCGTGAAATCAGTTTTTAGATTTTTACAAAGGAAATGGTGATGCCTCACAGAAGGTAATCTGTGGGGCAAATTTTCTTTTGACAAAATTTTTTTACAGGCACCTTCCAGACACCGGAAGGTGCACGTAAAAAAATTTACTTTTTTTCACATGCACCTTCACCCCGGAAGGTTTGTGTAAAAAAAAATTTATGTAAAAAAAAAAAGAAAAAAAAATTTAAAAACAGAATTCATGGGTGGGAAGGGCCGGCTCCTCGGCCCTTCCGCCCGCGGAATACTGTGCGCCCTCGGGCCTCTGCCCTCGGGCGCACAGTCTTCCGGGGCGGAAGGGCCTCGGAGCAGGACCTTCCCTCCCCCTTGACGGGTCAAACTCTGTTTGGAGCAAGTACTTTTTCCTTTTCAACCCGTAATCTGGAGGAAATAGGCTTTTGAATGACCCTAAATGGATAGATAACGCAAAAACTAGAAGGCAGGCAATGTTTTGTCCAATTTCTTTGCTGTAAAGAAATGATGCCATTCAACTCGAAATTCACTATTCAGGCCCTTTTTCAAAGCTTCAAATTATTTTATTTTTAAAGAAGTTGAACTCCAGTCTTCCCTTCGGGCCCCTTCAGCTTAACTTCAACCACATCCAATGGCTACTGTAAATTGTGTGGTCCACGCGATCTAGGTCTCCACCGTCGATCTTCCTTAGCTCAGATCCTGCGACTGTTCGCTGGATCACGCGTTGAAGCTAGTTTTTGGAGACGTACGTATGCACTTGTGCCGCTATAGGTTCCTTCTGACTCACCTGTCCCGATCCTGTCTCTCTCATTCTTAAAAAAGACCTAGCTATAGCAGCTTGGATTTTCTTGCATTGCACAATGTCTGGTCCACGGCCATCCACAGCCTCCTAGGAGTTTGATCACGTTGCTAGGGCATCCACCTTCAATGTTATACAACTCCAAAAACCATGAAGTATAGTGCAAGATCCATCATTTTCTTGTTTGCAGAAAGCAGCCTATCTTGCCTGATTTTGAACTTAAAAATGTGCAATTACAAGCTTAATAATGGTTAGGGCTCTGATTAGGTACTACCCCTGCCAGTCTACAAGTTTAGAGGAGGGCCCAGGGTCTCGACATCAGTAGATGGTTTAAGAAATCTGGCTGCATTTTCATATGGTTTCAGAAATTTGGACATCAGTAGATGGTTTCAGCTATTCCACAAGAAGTGTACAATTCCCGCCAGTCTAATTACCTATCGTTTTCTAACAGAAAACGGAATCAGTAGAGCTGCAAACCATTGGCATCAGAACACCATTTCAAAACTGATTTCTGATATCATTGGAAATTTGAAAAGCATGTCCACCATTCAATTACGGTTTAGCTAGTATCAAACTCAAAAGAAAAAAAAATTGGCCATTACTCCTTTTTGCACAAAAAAAAAAAAAAAAAAAAATTGCGATCCGGGTCGCAGATCGCTGACGTTCCGGATCGCACGATCCAAAACATTTTTGCAGCGGATCGCGATCCGCTGTAACTAAGGTTTCAGTACATGAGTTGAAGCTACACTGGTGGAGGGCTAAATTCCAAGATAGAGTGTTCTGTGGACACGTATGACATATTTTTATTCTCATTGCTTCATTCAGTTGTTAGATTCTTTTTGTCCTCTATAATAAACCCTCTCTGTCCTGTAAGTTAGTGGTTTGTCAAATGTGTTTCTTTGAGCTGGTGGAACTACAAACCCTCTGCAGGCTGTTTTGAGAACGAAGTGGTGAGAGACCTGGAAAATTTTGCATTCATTAGGCCATCTAATGCACTCATGGTCACAAATTTATGTTCCGGGGAACCTGAATGGGATTTCCCGGATCGCGTTCCGGAACGGAACGTGCAACGTTGATGTGGATGTATAGTGTAAAAGTTCTGCATATTGATGCAGCAGCGGTTTACAAATGATCTGTTTGAACCTTTTCGAACCACAATTTCAGCTCGAATTGGAATTGGCTGGGACTTTTTTTTTTTGAGTTGGTCTTCAAAGGAAAAAGCTAAATGGATGGAAATTTTTACCTGTCCAACCTTTGTTCTTTTTTCTTTTGAGAGAGAAGTTTCTGATATGTAAATTAATGTATTCATTAAAGTGAATCCTAGTTGCTGAGGTGTGAGCTTAGTACCCACAAAACACAATGGACTTTTTTCATGCAAGAGGAATGAGAAGTCTTTGGGGGTGGTTGGCGTCTTCCCACATTTGGTCCATTAAGAAGAAGTCATTTTCTATGTGGAGGATGGGTTTTATGAACTTACGGTATTTTAAGGCACTTTGGCTTCCTATGCATGCCAAATTGGCGTTACACATTTGATAATTCAACAAATATCCAACAAAATACTTATAGTAGAATAATTCAAGTATCATCATCAGATATTCTATCCAAAATTAAGCTTCAAAGATGAATCCTTTAGCCATTGTCTGCCTCCAATTTTAGGCAATCTACCTTATACTTTTGTACAAAGAAAAAGTGTGTGAGCTAATATTAGGTGATGTGTGGAAGTTGTGGTTCATGTATTTTTAAGGCCAAAAAGGTTATACTTATATAAGAAATTTTTTTGGCAGCATTAGGTTTTTTAAATGTCGAAATTTGGACTCCCAGGCCTTTGAGGCAACTTTGAAAAAGACTTACAATGTTCAAAATTTGTAGAGTTTTTGGTAGGCAAAAGAATTTTGTTTTTTGCAATTGGTGGTACTTTGAATCACACTAATTTCAAATTTGTAGGAGAAGATTATGACTTTTATGGTGATGACTTTCTGCATTTGCACATTTAACATATCTTTAAAAAAAAAAAACGATTGTTATTGTGCTAGTTGCCTTTTGTCATTTTTTCATAGAGATTTTGTTAGCTGTGTGCATTTCCAGGTGTATCTATGGGGAAAGTAAGGAATCATTGTGATGGGATCACAACCTCCATCAACCAAGTTTTCCCAATTTTCCTTTTCTTTTAGAGATGATTGAGACTAAGCAAGTTATATTTAAATGTATGGAAGTTAAAATGGCCTATTTTTTTGCATTTAATGCTCACTTACTCTTGGTCTCTAATGATGCAAATAGGATGCTATATCAAACAATTTGTGCTACATATAATGACTTGGATGGGCCAAAGGTAGATTTGCCCGTGCTATATTGACATCCAATCACACAAGCTTTTAGAGGTTTTTAAGACTACGATGTAACCTATAGTAAGTTCATACAACTAAATTTCGAAATTCATTTGTATGATAAGAATATGTAGTCACTTTTGTGGATGTGTTGGACAAAATTTGATTGATGGTGTTCGCTTGTTGTGTTGAATTGATATTGTTGCCCAATTTTTTGTTTTTTTAAGAGTTATAAATAGTTATTTATCATGGATGAAAATCACTTGAATTGATCCAACACTATTTGCCAATGATAAAATTGTGAACTATGTAGGGATTATTGTGCAGATGAGATTTATTTCTTAATGCTTATATGAACAAGTCAAGCGATTGTTGAGAATGAACTACATAAGATGGGAACATTGTCAAGGTCTTAAGCTGAAATAGATGGTCAAGTAAAAATGAGAGAAATGACGCACGATTATGCTCATTTCCTATTGAGTTTTTTTGAATAACTTGTTTTTTGACTTTTGTCCAAGTTACAATTCAGATTTTTTTATTTTGATATGAAGCTTGGTCAGTGGAGGAAGCACCACTAGGATCATGATGACATTTTTTATATTATGCAGCAAGCTAATATGACATTCAAATTCAAATTCCTGATACTGAAAAAGTGCTTAAGGTATTGGGATCACTAACCACAATTTTATGGTAGGTAGCACATCATTCATATTTGAGCTCCTATTCCACATGGAGTTTCTGATCACATGTAAAACTGCAATTTCTTTATTTCTTTCACAAAGTAACAATTTCATAAAAGTTTCAACTTTTGCAAGAATGAGATCTATTAGAATCTTGGGATCTATATTGGATGCAATCGATCCTGATGTAATAGATTACAACTTTTTAATCAAGAGCAATTGATGGCCTTTCCAATCAAACATTCGAGGAATTTCATATGTTAAAAAGACTTTATAAGGAATGCTATTTAGGATAAAAAAGAGAAAAAAATAACAATATTGTTTATTTGCTTGCCCATGCCACTTCCAAAGTAGACATTATTCCCAAAGGTCTACCATCTCATCTACAATTGCGGTGATGGAATCTTATTGTTATTATGATTGAGCTTATTAATCATGACAATTATTGGTTGCATTTTAATTAACCATAGTTCAACTTATTAAATTTGAATGTGCATTCTTTCCAATGGTAAAGATGAGTGCCATGTTTTATATTACAATGAAAATATGAGTGCCAATCTTAACATTTGAATCAAGAAGAAAGCAACACTGTGGAATCAATTTTACAAAATTATTTGAATATTTTTATGATATATATATATTTTGAATACTCGGGTGCTTGTGGTTGCTTTTGTACTCTTTTTGATGATAACATTGTATCATTTCCATCTGGATATTCCCATTGATTTGGCATCTTCATAGAAAAGAGGAATCAAATGATTGTCATCATATGTTGTTTTCTTTATAGAGTTGAAGGAAAGAAAAACTTGGACTTGTAGACAGGTGAGACTTTGTATTCTCATGATCCTAATGGTCTAAAACATCTTATATTCTCTTCAATAACTCAGCTAGTTATATGAATGTGCCAGTTATATGGGTGTGCCATTTGGACATGATAGACTATTAAGATATTGTGAAAGATTGCAAATTTATGGAAGTACATTTTCAATTTAAAAAACTTATTTTTCAAAAAGTGGGATTAAGTGCATATATTTTTATTGTCATGAGAGAGCTTGTGTTCCACATAAGACATTGTAGAAAAAGACAGAACTTTTGAATGAATCAAATTATTTCGGCTATTAAAATGGAATCTGAGCTATATCGCATTCTATTTGTTCTGAAAACTTGCAATTATTGAAAGATGTGAAATTATTAAACAAGAAGATTAAAAACAATAAGTAAAAGTGACAAACTTGTAAAATGTATGTACAATGTCTATCATGGGATTACATCCAAAAATCATTGTCTATATTGCATGAAAATGGAAAAATATGTTACTACAAGTACAAATGTCACGAGAAAATGTTGATCCAAGTTAGAAAACCTATTTTACCAATTCCTTTAAAAAATGTACATGTTTTCACTCTTCATGCAAATATTAGAATCGTAGAGAAACTTGTTTATCTTCACATATTATTTGCTTGGATTGCCAGGCTAACATCTTCAAAATAACTTATCTCTAGATTAGAAGATGTCATATCTAAAGGAGGGCTTCACAAGGGACACAAAACATATCGAAAGGATAAAAAGCTTTTAGGAAAGTAAAAAATTATGGAGAAAAAGCATGTCAAATCATACAAGTAAAGCTTCTAGTATTTAGTACTCAATTTGGAAGGATATCATTGCTGCTACTCTTGATTTTGATACGAGAGTCACAACTAGACTACAAAAAGTTGATGTGCACAAAAAAATCTTGACAACATAGTCAAAATCTTAGGAAAAGATATATTTACAGATACTAATAAGTTCTACAAAAGTCTTGCGTGGATTTTATTGATGTAGCATCAAAAGCATGGGGGCTAGATCACATCACGCATTACATGGCCAGTTGTTGTAAATTAACTTTCTTTCTTTGCATTACTTATTTCAATTTCAATATTAGCTTGACAATATATTTTCTTTTGTCCAACATATCTTGAGAAATCATACAACATTCTTTGCAAATACATATGGCTAAAAACATGGTTTGGTGGTACCAAAAAAAAACCCATTTTTCATTTTAATTTTTGGTAGAACATTTCACTTTTTGGGGATTTTATTACTCATAATTGTTTTGAGTCCACATTAAAAATGACATCACTTTTTAGTGGTAAGTCCAATTTCAGCGAAGATTGGTGCGTTAGAAAGCGATGGACAAGCACTTTCCAATGATATGTTATATGACATATTTCCGAGCTATAGTGAAAAAGTTATGGCAATGTTCTACCACCAAATCATGCTTTTAGCCATATGGAAGCTCGAGTATCTAGTCATCACAAGATATGGAGAAATCACATTGGCAAGCAAGTGCAACATGTTAAAACTAGTGACTAGGACCCTAAATGGATTTACAAAAGATCCTCAAGAGTGATTGGCTACTCCTTTCAATCAATCTATTGCAAAACTAGCACTCAAATCTTGATCTAGATTGGTAATTCCGATCTAATCAAGCAAAAACAATAATATTATGATCAAAACGCTTGAAGGTGTCACATGTGTGGTGTATAGTCGTCTACAGTATAACCTAATATCATAGAATTGATTACACTAATTTTCGATTGCATTCAAATAAAAAAATCACAACACAAATGGCGTGAAAACTCGAGATTAGCAAGAACTCCAAAATCTTGATCTCTCATCAAATTGAATGAATCTTTGCAAGTACAATGATGATCCTATCCTTGGCTGGCCCAAGCAAGTTTGGTGTGTGTTCATATGCCATGTCATCATCAGGTGTACCTACTCATCTCTATTTGACCTAACCATTAGGTATACCATCTATGGTAGTTAAATCAAGACCAATTTTTCTAGATTTGTAGAGGTAGGTCCTAGATTTTAGGAATCTTAACCCAAATTGCTATCTAACTTCCATGATTGGGGTGTAACTAACCTACACCTATTCTTCACACATGGGAACATGCTCACACACCTGTGGATTATAATAAACTATGTGCTTATCAAGCTAATATTTGCCAATTTTCACATAACATCCCATCAAAACACTCGACATGGAGGGACCAACAAAAAGAAAAACTATATTTCTCAATTGTTTTAATGTTTCTACCGAAGATTTTAAATTCAACATATACCCAAATCTTCTAACTATAACAAGTCCAGAAAAACATGCAAATTTATACAACAAGAGACACACTAGAAATATATAGAAAAATGTTGGACACATAGTGGGTCCTGCCACTAAAGTACTATTTGGCTTACCAAGTGGTCCCTGCCACAATACATTGTACAATTAGAGTAATAAGTGCAAGGGCACTGGCTTCCTGCGTGTATAAGGCCACCAATCCAATGAGCCTGCCAATAGGTTGTGTAGAACGTGTAGAACTAGGAATAAGTGACTTGGGTGTAAAATGTTTAAAAATACCAAAGTCAAGTTCACATGGTTCTAAGTTGGAAGAACTCATATAATTCATGTGAGGACCCTCTCACTCCAAATTGAACTCACATGATTCATGTGAGGGGCACCTTCCCAATTTAGAACCATTGAATTTCTTATGAAGGGCTTGGATTAGAATCCTTGCCAATTAGAATTAGCCAATCAATGATCAAGAGCAAGGCCTTCCCCAATAAATAGAAAGACATCTCTTGTACCCATTTTCCATGTTTATATAGGAGGAGGATAATGCTCATTTGCTAATCAAAACATCCTTGCACCTCATCTCTCTCTCTCTCTCTCTCTCTCTCTCTCTCTCTCTCTCTCTCTCTCTCTCTCTCTCTCTCTCTCTCTCTCTCTCTCTCTCTCTCTCTCTCTCTCTCTCTCTCTCTCTCTCTCTCTCTCTCTCTCTCTCTCTTCCCTTGCTTTTGCTTTTACATATGCTTTCTAATTAGTTGCTTTTGCTATTTCTTGTGTCAGAGAGAGGGGAAGGTGTAAGTGATTCCCTTGCTTATTCTTGTTTTCTTGTGTGGTTAATCTAAGTGTAGTTAAAGTAGGTGTGGTTAACTAGGAGGGGTGAGGGCTTGTAAGCTAACTTCGCAAGGGAAGCACTATTCTCTTGGGAATGAGACTTATGTGCCGTGATAGGTGAATTAGGCCGCTACAAAAACAAACTTTGTAATATGTTAAAGTGTACAAAATACATTTCTAATAATACAAAAGATTTATTTATCTTCATCAAAATTTTCATCCTCTCCAATCATTGTGTTATCATGGATAAACTCTCCGCTTGAAAATGGATCTAGTAGATAAGCATCATCTTTTTTATTACTTAACTCTATGTATGTAGCATATAATGAGTATTGAGAGCTCCTTAAAGGAACATCTCTTGTCCATGGCCTAAAATATTCAAAACATACATCCCTAGCAAATTTGATTTTATTTGCTCTAATAAATTTATGTCCTCCAGTGTCAAAGTTTAGAGTTTTGGACTGAATTTGATCTACAAATGATCACAAAGAGTGATTGGTAGCTTGGGATCTTGATCTATATCAAGACTAGCTTCCAAATCTAGCTTCTACTTCTTTGTGATTCCGAACAAGAACAATCAAGAAATGATGATCCATGGCTTCACACGTGTGAAGTACAGCTACTGTATGGCTTGATAACATGGAAATAGTTTACTTATGATTTACTAAGCATTCATTCACAAAGAAAGTGCTATAGAGAGTGAAAACACCAAGTTTGCTTCACAAACCAATGTTTCTCATCATTAGGTTTACAATGGATCCATCATGGATCAAGTACACAATCACCATAATCTCTCTCTAAGCTGCATCCAGCACATGTGGGACAGCTCATTGTACTCATCCATATCCACTTTGCATAAGATATATCAAGTTTGCCACATCATCCATTGGTGGTTTGTGTTGACCTTCTAGATTCCTACAATCTAGGACCTAACTCCTATAATTTAGGAGATGTCATATTTGACTCAAATGAAAGCTAATCAAAATGGATCTGAATATTACAAGTGTCATTTCACACGTGTGGACAGGTCCTCACACATGTGGATCCCTAAGGCTAATCTTAACTTGATAAATGAAGCCTTTGGCAAGGCTTTAGTGAGTAGACCATCAAGGCAATATGACGAAGATAGATGATGTAGCTTGATCTCCTTTGCTTGAATCTTTTCCCTCACAAAATGGTGAGCAATCTCTATGTGCTTGCTCCTTGCATGGAATGTGGGATTGGTTGCTAATGTTGGGCTTGATTCCGGATTGTCACAATACATTATTGGTTGCTCCTTGGCCTCCATGACTTGCAATTCCACCAAAAGCCTCTTCAACCATAAGATCCTTAACCGAATTTGGCCACTTCCTCCCTTAAACAGGTTCTGTCCTCAGAACGGGAAAAAGAAAACATGAAACTATTCCTTAAGCTTTCAAATCTCTCCCATGAATCATTGTTCTTAGTTTGATCATTGTACGTGGAAGGAAGAGAAATCCAAGTTTTACATCACCTTCTAAGGAGCCACACACAAGGTGCGCGTCACTGAGGCCGCACTTGCAACTATAGGAATCTCATCCAGTACGCACGCCTCACCCAATCACAAGCACGCCAAACAGGCCATCAAGCCATACATTGACCTCACCAACGATCTGCATTCGACTAATGATGGCTACCTTCTGGAAGCCATCACTGAGCCTTCCATCCATGCCGCTGCCCAATTGTTGAATCATTTCCTGATGGTTGGCAACCTCAAGAAAGACCGCATCACATCCCAAGTCCTTCACAGGATAGTGGAGTCCCACATAAAGTTGGCCAGAGCCCCTCTTGAACCATATAACTCGTTCAAGACTATTTCTGGTGAGCTCAAGCGAGCTATTAAGGCCAATACAAAGCAGCAGTTCGCCGTTGGCTCTCTATTGTCCCTCTTAGCTGCTTCTCACTTACAAAACAGAATCCATGGCTTCCACCTGGATTTCGTGCTTTCATTTTATGAAGAAGCGCCGGCCGAGTCATATCATCAGGCCTCAAGTTCTCATAGTCGTCGTTGTCCACGCAACGAGATCATAATTCTTGACTCGCCTTCCGCGTCATGACGTCCTACTAGGCATACCTCGTCAGCTGCGCTTCCACCCCCTGCTGCTGTTCACACTGAACTTCCCATTCCCCTCGCCTCTGATACCACCCTCGCCTCTGCTCCCATACAAGGATAGTATGTGACCATTGGGCCTACCATTCCATCACAGCTGCCCAGGCTGCCTCACCCCCGCACACCAAAGCAACCTCACCCAACACACAGTTCTTCATGGATATGTTCGATGATTCCGACCCCCTTGGGGCCACCGAAATCTTTGAAATGCCCCAGAGCCCAGCACCCTTTGAACCCCAATCCCCTGGAAGAGGATTCGGGCATATCCATGAAGCTACTGTTGGTGTCAAAGATGCCAGTCAGCAACCACCTACATAGGGTAGCCCAGCCACACTTCCGGTCGACACAGCTGTAAAGTCACCGAAGCAGTTCGACGCTACGGTCCCTAAAGGGTTTGAAGACGAGGATATTTTTGAAGAAGAAGAGACCTTGACACCTATTCCACGCCTACCCAGGACAATACCATCAGGGTCTCCTGCTACGGCCACCTCCACGACTGTCGATTCTGGTGATGCGCTTAGGTTAGTTTCAAGCCTTGGGCAAGTGATCTAGTCTATGCTGGATAAGAAGAAGGAAATGGAACAGAGGATCTCTGATTTAGGATCCGAAAACACGCTGATCAGCCAAAAAATTGTCCAACTGGATCGAGAGGTGAAGATAGCCAAGCAACATGAAGAAAAGGCTGAAAGCGAAAAGACATTGGCCCAACAACAAGCTGATTGCTTGGAAACCTACATCAGCTCCCTATAAAATGCCCTGACAACCGCACAGGATCAGGTAGATAAGGCAGTGCAAGATGCCAAGCAACAGGTGCAGCTGCTGAAGGGGCAATTACAAATGGCCGAACAAGATCGCACACGACTTCAAGGTGAATTGGATGCGACCACCCTTGAGCGTGATGCATATCTGCAAACACAAATACCCGATCATCCGGTCACACCGACGGAGATTGCATATTTGTTCAAGAAAGTGGAAACATACAAAGTGGCCCTTCAGGGATTCCAAGGCCGCTTTGATAGGCTCAAAGGAGCAGCTTCAACCGAGTTGGCAAAGGCAAAAGAGATCATCAACGCCTATGAAAAAGCCGCCGCTCAAGTGTTGGAAGCCGGACCACAGATCTCCATCCCGGTCATGCCGCAATTCTCCCCTTCGTGCCAAGAAGCTGTACAGATGGATACAGGGGTTGATTCGAGTATGGACCAAGGGAGAGCTCCAGATCTAGCAGATCAACCGCCAACTATACCGGCAGTACAAGCGGGTCCATCCTCATCAAGGACAAGCCATTGATTCAGAAGGCCCATCAGCGTCGAGGACCAGATCCAGACCTTCTTACTTAAAGCAGCATCCACACGAGTCCTCGCGTGGTGGATGGGTTCTCAAATTTGAGACCTCCGAGATCGAGGCCGGCAAAGAATTGGATAAAATACCTGCACTGGGAGAGTAGCCGACATGGAGAATCACGGTTTTTGAGAAAACTCCGGAATCAATTAGGAGTTACATCACCAGCCCTCGCCAATTGCGGGTAGGTCCTTATTACATGCCAATGTCGTGAAGACAAAAATGGAAAGATTTGGGATTGGCTATGGATAAAATCACCATCAATACGTCCAATTGGCCAATCATCCACCAGACTTACAACTGGAATATCTCAGTGGATTTTCACCGGGCCTTACAAGCATATCAGAGAGAGTATGTCCACTCTTAGGATCCAACGGTACGACAATTGGCAATGTTTGCAAAAGATCTAACTCTGTTGGCGTCAGTGGCAACCAATTGGGACGATTGTCTTCCTACCCTGGCATTTGATCCAAATAAGCCGATGGCCTCAGAGCAAATCAAAGATCAGCTGCCGATTGTTCGATTGTATTTCCGTGCAGGTTTTGTCTACAAAACCTTCAGTTTGAAGGGCGAAGATTAATTCCCAGCAGATTTTCAGAAGCATCAGAAAAACCACCAAAAAACATAAAAAATTATCAAAACCCTAAAAAATACAAAACAAGAACCTTTGCCCAATTCACTGTGCTTAGATGTGATTCAGATCTATCTACTGCCAGGTCGGCGAAGAATAATACCAAAAATAGAAAGGTTTTCAGAGGATCAGTTGTCATATTGTCATATTTTTGCAAAAAAGTTGTTTTTTTGCAAAATTATCAGTATTACTTTTGATCCTTCGCCAGGACCTTCGTCGAGTTTTCAGAACATTCTATTTATATAAAAATACTATTTTTGAGTTCGACGAAGATTTATCTTGGTCAGATCACAAAAAATCTTGATTTTTACCCTCGTCAAATCACAAAAACTGTATTTTCTTGTGTCAAAAATCTTCGTCCGGTTGTCCATAGTTTTATCTGTGTCAGATCTTCCATCTGGGAAGTCGGTGAAGGTTATTTTTCAAAAAATTGCCAGAAAAGTGTTCAGAGAGTTTTTATCCCAAAATACCACTGTTGGACCTTCGCCAGTCCTATTTCTAGTTTCTGATTTTCCAGATCAAGTCTCTGTCAAAATTTGGATCAGACCTGATATATTCTGAAATGGACTCTGAGAGATTTATCATTTTTGAGAAGTATCGATTGATAGAATTTTGGATAGTTTTTCATCATATAGAATCAGATTCTTGAAAAGTGGAATAGAGCTAGCAGATCTAATCTGAGATAGATTTTGAAAGAATCTATATCCAATCACATTATCAATTTGATCTAAATTTGTAAGATGGCTGAACCTGGAGCTACTCCTAGAGGTGCTCCACAGGAGGTCAATCCAATTATTGTTAGAAGAGCACCCCAATTGGATCTACCCAAATATAATGGATTAACAGATCCAGTTAGATTTCTTCAGATCTATGCTGAACCTTGTGAGGTCTATGGTGAGATTTATCCTCAAGATAAACTTAAGCTGTTTCCTATGGCCTGAATAGGCGCAACACAAGATTGGTACTATAACCAAGATGAAACTAAGCGTACAGATTGAGAGGTTCTTAAACGAGCCCTTATCACACGGTTCAAACCGCGGAAGTTTATGGAAGACCCTTTCCTACTTTTAAGTAAAATTAAAATGGAAAAGCGGGAAATGGTTTGAGATTACATTGAAAAGGTGAAACGTCTTAGATCTGAATGTGAGCCTGAGCTAATTAATGAAAATGCCATGATTATGTGGTTTTTGTCAGGTCTACCTAAACGGATCAGACGTGAACTGAAACGCTATAATGAGTACGCACTTTTGCAAAATGTGATGGACGATGCAATTCGGGAGGAGGATGAAGATTCAAATGATGAGCCGAATGTCAGTATGTTGCCTTATACAGCAGGGCAGACTACTACGACATCCACCACTATTGCATCAACGAATGCCAATGCTACTGTAGAAATGATGCTCAATGAGTTCGAGAAACTTGGGAAGACCTAGCAGAAACAGATGGAAAAGTTGTAGTTGCAATTTGATGAGAAGATCAAAGCATTAAAAAATTTTCACGGAGAAGTGAACAAGGAACCTGAGAAGTTTGCAAAGACTTTTCCTACAAGGGAAAATGTCTGGTGTTCTATTTGTACAAGAAATCACACAGTGAACGAGTGTCCTCAATTGAAAAAACGAATGGAAATAAGTGTTTGCCATATGTGTAATTCACCTAACCATGAGACTGCCTTTTGCAATTTCAACCCTCAAATGATTCAACAACGGTATGCCCAGATGGGATATCGAGATCCATAGTATGGAGGCAATCCAGTAGCAAGACTACGACAATCTACTCTTGGATACCTGGAACGTCTAGCTTTGCCTGCCCCACCAAAGCACTCTGCTCCTCCTACCAATTTGATGGAACCAGAACCTTACGGAAGTGTTGAGCAATGGAGCTATGGTAATGATCAGGAAGGTGGATCTTAAGAACAATATGCCATTTATGCTGCCGCTCAACAACAAACCTCGAGAAATTTGGCCAGAGCACCACTTGGATGCTTTGCATGTAGAGAAAATCACAGAGTTGCAGAATGCCCAAATAAAGGAAAATTTGTACCATTTTCTCGTGACTGTGGATATGGGCATTGCTATAAAGACCGCCCAGCAAGACCGAAGCCACCACCAGCTACAACACTTGTAAATTTGATAACAATCAAGCAAGGATCAGTAGCTCATAATAAACCAAGTGCACCCTTGATAGTGGTCACCAGAGCACAAAAACGAAAAGAACCAGTAGTGGATTCATTACCTGCTGATTCTATACCATTGAATGATACACCAATAGCATCGGAAGTCTATCCAAATCTTAATGCAGAAAAATGAAGATATCAAGATATGAGACAGTGGATTAAGCATCTGCAAGAAGAAGAAGAACTTGAAGCTGCTAAAGTAACAGCTGAAGTTCGGTCTTCACCATTGCAACCTCCAAGAAATTTACGTACGGATATGAATGATCAATTATATCATCATGAAGAACCCTTCAAGATGACTGAACTGGAAGCACTGCATACAGAATTACTCATGAATATTTTGTCTAGCAAGATCGATATCTCATTGGGAGAGCTCCTAAAGTTGGTGCCAAAAGCAAAAGAAATCTTAGCGAAAAAGTTAGCTCAAGAAGAATCAGAAGACCATCAGGAGCCGCTTTTTTGTGCTGGATTTGAAGAATCTAACGATGTACTACATGTTGGAGCAGCTCAGGAAAGTGAACAAAAGAATATCACTCTGCCGATACAACATAGACAATTTTCCAAAGAAGCAGCCGTGATAGATGGCGGTTCAGGAGTTAACCTGATTTCTACAAAGCTATGTACAAAATGGGGCCTTACAAAGATTAAGCCTGCTACTTTTGCTATTAAGCTAGCTGATCAAACGACGGTTCGTCCACGAGGAATGGTGGAAGATATACCTGTCAGGATTGCAGGAGTACAGTTCATCATTACTTTCGTCGTGATGGACTTACCAGAAGCACCAAATGTCTACCGATTTCTCTTAGGACGTCCATGGTTACAAGTTGCGCAAGTAGTTCATAACTGGGGTATCGGCAAAATCACTTTTAAAAATCGTGAACGTGTAGTTAAAATTGATCCTACGACTTGCACTATCAAGCCAGTGGTTCAAAAAGCGGATGACGATTCATCAACAACGGATCACACTTGTGATCGACCAGAGAAAAAATTGAGAGTTCACTACGATTCTCAAACGGATACTGTCAATTGGAACGAAGCTCTTGCAACAATTCATTGTACAGCAGGATATATGTGTCAACAAGATATTCAATCAGAGATGAGCGAGATTTCCTTGTTAGATCAAACTTTGGATACGCCATCACGTTTCCACTAAATGTGCTGAATGTAGCCTGGATATCAACAGAACCTATATCAGATCCAATTGAGGATGATCTCATACCAATGACCCATGCCTTAACTTATGATGGCAATGCAAAACTTACGGATGAACAGATTCTACATCATATGGATCCGACCAGATTTGGAGTGCGTAATGTTTCTGATGAACCAACAATCAAATCGCCCAAAGCAGTTATATTGAAGGGAGACATGATGACAGGTTCGATGACGAAGAAACAAGCAAAACAACATTATAATACGGTCCTAAAATGGGAAAATCCCCCTCAAAAGATCGATTTAAAAGAAGTGCCACCTCTATTGGATAAAGGCAAAGGAAAAGTCAAGAATGATTCTTCAAGTCAGATCTCTAGCAAGACATCATCGTCTAGGAAGTCTTCACCTAAGAAGAAAGATTTATCATCCCGAAAGTCACCACCTCCATGATCAATTCCTGCTAAGAAGACTAAACGAAGATCCAAGACAAGTTCTTTCGAAAAAGAACAAGCAAATGTAGTCCAGCATGATATGCCAGAGCATTTAAACGTTATACACTGGATGATGTGGTTATCATGTTACCTAAAGCACATCGTGAACCTGAAGAACACATGCCGGAATCTAAAGAGGTTTACGATGGCCCAGCTAGGACGCAGCCAATGAATCTTGCAGAACCAGGAGCAGAAAATATTGTACAAGTGGGATCACAACTTACTCCTGAATAGTATCAAGCACTCTGTTTGCTACTTATTAAGTATCAAGATTGTTTTGCATGGACTTATCAAGATTTGAAGGGTATTCCGACATCAGTCATTGAATATACCATACCTTTAGTACCTGATGTAGTACCAAAGGTTACAAAGTTCTATCGCTGTAATCCTAATGTGGCAGATCTGATAAAGAAAGAACTTCAGAGATTGCTTGACGCCGATTTCATTTATGAGATCGAGCATACCGAATGGATTTCACAGATTGTCATTGTTCCTAAGAAAAATGAGAAATTGCGAATCTGTGTGAATCTCAAAGCATTGAATAAAGTGACAGGGAAGAATCACTTTTCGTTACCTTTTACTGAAAGCATTTTGGATCGCCTTGCTGGAGCAGAAGCTTATAGTTTCCTGGATGGATTTAGTGGTTACAACCAGGTTAAGATTGCACCTGCCGATCGCCACAAAACTGCTTTTGCAATGGGGCACCTATGCTTACAAAGTAATGCCGTTTGGACTCTGTAATGCACCAAGTTCATTCCAAAGAGTAATGCAATTTGCCTTTAAAGATTATCTGCAGAAATTCCTTGAAATTTATTTGGATGACTTGGGAGTTCATAGTACAGATACAGACCACCTGGATCGATTGGAAAAAGTCTTTGAAAGATGTCGCAAATATTAGATTTCTCTAAATCCAGAAAAATGTCAGATATGGGTTTATCACGGAGTGTTGCTTGGACATGTGATATCAAGACATGGTATTGCCACCGATTATTCTAAGATCAAAGTTATTGTGGAATTGCCTCCGTCAGCAACAATTCGAGGAGTTTATGTGTTTATGGGTCATGCGAACTACTATCGAATTTCTATTATCTTCTTTGCGGATTTAGCATGACCTATATACAAATTAACTATTGTTCCCATTTGGACAGTAGAGGCATTAGAAGCCTTTGAAAAGTTAAAAAAAGCATTATCTTCAGCACCAATACTGCGTTCTCCAGACTGGACATTAGAGTTTCATGTTCATACGGATGTCTCAAAATACGCCATTGGATCAGTTTTGACGCAGCTAGTTGACTATAAGAAGGATTATCCTATACGATTTGCAAGCAGACAACTTACAGATCCAGAGAAGAATTATTCAACAACAGAACATGAAGCGCTAGCCATGATTTTTTCTGTGAAATTTTGTCACTATCTCATGGAAACACACTTTGCATTTTATACGGATCATCAATCATTACTTTACTTGGTAAATAAGACGTGTAATACTGGACATATTGCAAGATGGTTATTATTATTGACTGAATTTGACTTTCAAATTGTGGTCAGAAAGGGGAAGCAACATTATCTAGCTGATCATGTTTCACAAATTGAATCCGCACCAGTTAATACTGAAGTGGATGATGAACTGCCATATGCTGCGTTGTTCTACGTTGAAGCGGTACCTGAGTGGGCGGCAGATATTGTGGAGTACCTGATGCTAGGACAACCAAATGACTCTTTGACAAAAGTATAGAAAAGACAATTGATTCATAAGGCTCAACCTTATCAATTAATTGCAGGACAATTGTATCGTCGTGGATCAGATAACATTTTACAAAGATGTGTTTTACCCCATGAAGTACCAGATCTAATCATGTTTTCACATGATGGCATGGGTGGAGGACACTTATCTACAGATATTACTGTTCGCAAACTTTTGCAATCTGGTTGTTGGTGGCCTACGCTTCATAAGGACATAGAAAATTTTATTCAGACATGTGATATCTGCCAGCGAGCACGACGACCTACTCGACAGAATTATGAACCCCTACATCCAGTTTTATCACAAGCACCGTTTGAAAAATGGGGACTGGATTATGTTGGTCCTATTCATCCCGCTGCTCAAGGATCTCAGGCCCGATACATTATCATCGCAACTGATTATATGTCCAAGTGGGTTGAAGCCAAAGCTGTCAAAGTAGCTGATGCAAAATCTACGGCCAAGTTTCTATATGAAAATATTATAATCAGATTTGGATGTCCGATCGAAATTGTCAGTGATCGGGGTACACACTTTGTTAATCAAACAATAAAGTGTTTACTGGAAGATTTTTTTGTTATACACAGATTTAGTACTCCCTATTATCCTAGAGGGAATGGCCAAGCTGAATCTTCCAATAAGATTCTCTGCACCATTATGACAAAGACGGTTGAAGCAAGTCGGTCTAATTGGGAACATAAACTGTATGCAGCATTATGGGCATTTAGAATTGCTTACAAAAATAGTACAGATCAGACACCTTTTCAACTAGTTTATGGTCAAGATGCTGTTATGCCAATTGAATTTTTAATCCCATATTTACGCATAGCAGCAACGGAACAATTAAATGATGATCAGTCTTTACAACTTCGTCACAACGCGTTGCACAAATTATGTGAAACCCGATTGATGGCAGTTCATGCCTTAGCAGCAAAGAAAGCCCGCCGCAAGGCATGGCACGATCGGCGATTGCACAAGAAAGATCTAGAAGCAGGAGATCTTGCATTGATGTACAAAACCAAGCTGATCAAGGGTAAGTTGAAGTTTACTGGGGAAGGCCTGTATAAAGTGAAAGAAATCCTGAACTATGGCGCAATAATTCTTGAGCACTTGGATGAAAGACGATTTGATACTTCGGTAAATGGCAGCCGATTACGCAAGTTTTGGTAGCATGCTCCACCAGTTCAGCAAGCCTGATCTCAATATATATTTTTATTTTATTTGTTTTCAATTTTTTGTTTTCAGTATTTAATTTGCTAACTTTTTTTGAAAAAAGACAGTTAAAAAAAATAAAATAAAATAAGGAAAGACTTAGAAAACCACTGTTTTGGTCCAATTTGGCCAATACAGTATCAGAAACCTTCGTTGAGCTCTCAGACTGTACATCCACCCTTGATTTATCTAAATTGAGGTGGGCGAAGGTTTCTGACAAGAGAAAATTCAATTTTTGAGTCAGGCGAATGTTCAATGATATGCCATTTTGGGAACCTTCGCCGAGCATCATAACGTCATCATGAACCTTTGCCGACCTGCTAGATGATCTTAAAATGTCAAAATAAGGTTGTCCAAGGTTCAGATTATGGAAAAAAACATTTATGATGATACTTGGACGAAGGACCCTCCTGGGCGAAGGTTCATCCTTCGCCAGCCCTGGAAAACATTCGTCTGATAGGTTCAGATCCCTAGAAACCTTCGCCGAGATTTTTATAGCCTATTTTTGCAGTACTGTACATGCCTGCAAATTTTTGTTCAGAACTGATCAGCCCAACTACTATTCAGTGTAATGGACCCACCAAATTCACCTATAAGTTGGCTGAATTTGATTCATTCCTCACTTGTGCTAGCGAAGCTCTTGCGAATTTTTCTTGTGACCAAAGCCTTCCAAATTTCCTGCATTGCCTTCTGATACACTCTCACGCGGTTATAATTCATTTCTGATCATCATGTCTTCTACCGATACTTCCTAGTCTCCGCGCTATACTATCCATCGTGATGTCCCATCTGCAACAGACATCATGATTCTTCCTAGCACAAGCATGGTCACTCAGTGGATGACCCTTGCGGAGCCTCTACTTACTGCAATGGGTATTCATGAGAGAGCCTTTTCAGGACGCATCAATATGGATCTCATCACTCTTGCCTTCAGTACGTGGAAGGAAGAAATCCAAGTTTTACATCACCTTCCAAGGAGCCACACACAAGGTGTGCGTCACAGAGGCCGCACTTGCAACTATAGGAATCTCATCCGGTATGCACACCTCACCCAATCACAAGCATGCCAAATAGGCCATCAAGCCATACATTGACCTCACCAACGATCTGCATTGGACTAATGATGGCTACCTTCTGGAAGCCATCATTGAGCCTTCCATCCACGCCGCTGCCCAATTGTTGAATCATTCCCTGATGGTTGGCAACCTCGGAAAAGACTGCATCACATCTCAAATCCTTCACAGGATAGTGGATTCCCACATACAGTTGGCGAAAGCCCCTCTTGAACCATATAACTGGTTCAAGACTGTTTCTGGTGAGCTCAAGCAAGCTATTAAGGCCAATACAAAGCAGTAGTTTACCGCTGGCTCTCTATTTTCCCTCTTAGTGGCTTCTCACTTAGAAAACAGAATCCATGGCTTCCACCTAGATTTTGTGCTTTTGATTTACGAAGAAGCGCCGGTCGAGTCATCTCATCAAGCCTCAAGTTCTCATAGTCGTCATCGTTCACACAGTGAGATCGTAATTCCTGACTCGCCTTCCGCATCACGACGTCGACTAGGCATACCTCGTCAGCTGCGCTTCCACCCCCTGCTGCTGTTCGCACTAAACTTCCCATTCCCATCGCCTCTGATGCTCCCTCGCCTCTGCTCCCATACAAGGACAGTATGTGACCATTGGGCCTACCATTCCCATCACAGCTACCCAGGCCGCCTCACCCCCACACACCGAAGCAACCTCACCCAACACACAGTTCTTCATGGATATGTTCGATGATTCCGACCCCCTTGGAGCCACCGAAATCTTTGAAATGCCCTAGATCCCAGCACCCTTTGAATCCCAATTCCCTGAAAGAGGATTCGGGCATATCCATGAAGTTACTGTTGGTGTCGAAGATGCCAGTCAACAACCACCCACATAGGGTAGCCCAGCCACACTTCGGGTCGGCACAACGGTAAAGTCACCGAAGCAGTTCGATGCCACGGTGCCTGAAGGGTTTGAAGACGAGGATATTTTTGAAGAAGAAGATACCTTGGCACCTATTCCACGCCTACCAAGGACAGTACCATCAGGGTCTCCTGTTGCGGCCACCTCCACGATTGTTGATTCTGGTGATGCTCTCGAGTTAGTTTCAAGCCTTGGGCAAGTGATCCAGTCTATGCTGGATAAGAAGAAGGAAATGGAGCAGAGGATCTCTGATTTAGGATCCAAAAACACGCTGATCAGCCAAAAAATTGTCCAACTGGATCGAGAGGTGAAAATAGCCAAGCAACATGAAGAAAAGGCTGAAAGCGAAAAGACATTGGCCCAACAACAAGCTGATCACTTGGAAACCTACATCAGCTCCTTGCAAAATGCCCTGACAACCACAGAAGATCAGGTAGATAAGGCAGTGCAAGATGCCAAGCAACAGGTGCAGCTGCTGAAGGGGCAATCACAAATGGCCGAACAAGATCGCACACGGCTTCAAGGTGAATTGGATGCGACTACCCTTGAGCGTGATGCATATCTGCAAACACAAATACCCGATCATCCGGTCACACCGACGGAGATTGCATATTTGTTCAAGAAAGTGGAAACATACAAAGTGGCCCTTCAGGGATTCCAAGGCCGCTTTGATAGGTTCAAAGGAGCAGCTTCAACCGAGTTGGCAAAGGCAAAAGAGACCATCAACGCTTATGAAAAAGCTGTCGCTCAAGTGTTGAAAGCCGGACTACAAATCCCCATCCCGGTCATGCCACAATTCTCCCCTTCGCGCCAAGAAGCTGTACAGATGGATACAGGGGTTGATTCAAGCATGGACCAGGGGGGAGCTCCAGATCTAGCAGATCAACCACCAACTATACCGACAGTACAAGTATGTCCATCCTCATCAAGGACAAGCCATTTATTCAGAAGGCCCATCAGCGTCGAGGACCAGATCCAGACCTTCTTAAAGCAGCATCCACATGAGCAACGGTGCGACAATCGGCAATGTTTGCCAAAGATCTAACTCTGTTGGCGTCAGTGGCAACCAAATGGGATGATTGCCTTCCTACCCTGGCATTTGATCCAAATAAGCTGATGGCCTCAGAGCAAATCAAAGATCAGCTACCGATTGCTCGACTGTATTTTCGTGCGGCTATGATGGGAGGCTCTTGGGAATCCCGCTTCACCTCATGGACAACTTCCAAGTGGATTGCCGGAGCCCACCGTTGTTTCCTGCCGCATAATTTGGATTTCAATACGGCACGCCTTGACTTTATGGAGAAGGTGCTGTATCATTTAATTAAGATAGACGTGAAGCCAATAAAAGTCCCTAATAACTGCATATTGCAGGTGTCGTGGGACCGCCACCAGTTTTGGTGGGGGATATTGTTGGAGGGTTTGCGGATCCCAAGGCAACTCTAACCCTAGCCCTGCGTGTGTAAGTCCAAACCAATGATCACTTAGTTATTTGATTAATTAGAAATTCAATAAAAGGACTTTAGGCCTTTTTGCGGGACTTTTAATGTCGCAGGGCCTAAATGTCAAGTTAGTGAATAAAGTTGGGTTTTCCTCCAATTTTGATGGTTCCCACACTTTTTTAAATTTGAATAAAAAGAGAGGCAAGACTAGACCAATAGGATTCAGAGGCCAGGGTCCTCCTCTCTACTATAAAAAGGGACCAACTCGAGTTGCTCCTCATGTTCATTTCCTCATTTCAATAAAGCAGATTGGTTCTCTTTAGAAATGGATTGATGAATGTCCTTGCTCTTCCTCTCTTCTCGTCCATTCCTCATGCTTTCTTTGGATTTTGCTAATTGTTGGATTTGATCATTATTGGGATTGCTATTTCTTATGCTTTTTGTGAGAGAGAAAGGGAGAGAGAAAAGAGTAAGTTTCTATCATTGTTGTGGATTTAGGGTTAATGAATGTAGTGTTAATGCTTAGTGTTAATGGATGTAGTGTTAGATCCTCCATTCATGTTGAAATCTGAACTATACTATCGCTCTCATGGGAACGAACCTACGCGTGACAACTAACTCCGTCTCTTTGATGCTAGATTGACTACATCTTGGATTCAGGTTAGGCAAGAAAAGAAACCCACTACAAATAAGCTATAAATCTTCCAAATGGGTAGTTCTTATCCAAAATAAATAATCATAACCTTCATGTAATCCCAATTACATGAAATACTGGGTGATTTTACTTTATTTCAAAAATCAAATCCAAAAGCTAAAGAAATTCCATGTCAATTTCTTGTAGAAAATAATGCTTCTTGGTACAAATATTCTTAGAATATCCAAATATTCTAAAATACCACAATTTAGTCATCTAAAATCTCTAGGAGATCCATCAAGTCTCAAACAATTATAACTCAACCAGAGTACTGCAGTTATTCTAATGAGTCAACAGTCCCATTTCTAGCATCATATGCAAGAAATCAGCATCTATCTGTATCTTAATAGATTTATCTTTCTCCTACAAAACTGGAGATATAGACTGAACTTTGTACGCAAGCACTTATAGACTACAATCTGTAAGGTAAGCAAATTCCTCATAAGTAAACAAATTCTTAATGAAAATGCCTGTGAAGACCATTATAACACATGTCTTTAACAAGATAAACTTTATACAATCACCTAGAACAACATCTAGAGATTACAAAGTTCTGCTGAATTCCCAAAATTCAGTTTACCATTCTTGGCACCATTAGGATCTGGTATCCAATTGAGGTCTCAGGGATACTATCACTAATGAATCAAGTTTATTTCTAAACTGAGAAATACTCATCCAAGAAATCAGTATCCTATGCACATAATTTTCTAATGAATCCAAATGACTCATAAATTGTGTCTTAGAAGCAATACACACAAAACAAACAGTTTCCGGTGAATTCTCTTCACACTGTCCGTTTTACCAATTAACTTCCACAAGAGTAAATCAAGTAGTCAAGTTAATTGCTCATGATTTAGAAATCTTAAATGTCTAGGTGCAGATCTTATTTATACTAGTATAACACCACATTTAGATCGTTATCCAAATCATTTTAAGGTAACCAATAGATCTATCAGAACAGATCTTTTAACTCTGCAAGTGATTGTCAAACACAATACTTGATCATATGTCTATGTTCAACCACTAGGTTAAGTGCACCAGATAACCTTAGCAACCAGGAATACATAACAGATCCACACAAGATTAATCGTGCACATATGAGAATAATCTCACTATGATCCAATACATAAACACATATGTCCTTATCTCGCAGATTCCTCCAAAATCCGCATATGTTACTCACATATATCACTAAGAATCTTGTAACTCAGCTACATAAGTTTCTATTTCTCTTGAGTAAATAACATATCTGGAAAATCTCTGAAGTGAATAAATCCACATCACAATTTTTCCGACCATCATACTTTTATCAACAAAATTCCTTCAACCAATCAACCTACTTCAGATCTTAGGACACAAGCTAAGATTAGGCTGACTTATACAGACATCTTTGGACAAAAGGTTCAGATTAAGTCTGTATTGCACTGATCCAATCCATAACTAAATGATATTTGGTAGCCAATCAGTGAACTCTTGAGGATCAGATTAGGATCCACTCTTGGTCCTTTTTGTACTTTTTGCACATGGTATCAGAGCCAAGTACAAGAGGTTTTATTGAAATTGATAGGGTTGATCCAAATCAAAGCCAAAATTAGCAGGTTTTAGGAAACTAGTCAAATTTTGGGTAGCGAGTTGGATTTGATAGATATTCTCAAAAGTTTTTGGACCAGAACTTGTTGTGGGATGTAGGAACACTTTTCACACGTGTGAGGCCGTACAGTTCCGATTTTGGTTGAGAAAATTCAAAAATTTGTACAATTTGACTCACACATCCAATTTGAGAGATTTTTAGTGCAAAAACAAGCATTTTCTATAGAGAATCTAATACCTTGATTAGTTCTTGGATTAGATCAGCCAAAAAATTAGAATTGAAGCTTGAATTAGGAGCATTAAATGATTTTCTCTGATTTTTTGAGTGCATGTTGAAGTTGAGAGAGATTTTGCCAAAAATCATAGATTAAGGAGTGATATGCAAGGTGAGAGGTTGAAATCCATTGTACCATCACTCTAGATAGGGTCAAGTTTAGAAGCATCAATTTTCTAGAAAACATTCTTGGATTTGTCCTCCAAGTGAAACCTTTGAGATTTTCTAGTGCATATAGAGCATCTATGCAAATCTTTTGTAGAATTTGGCATAGATTGGCTTAAATTGAGAGTTCTAGAATAGAGATTGAGATCCAAGTCACATTGTTCAACCTTACTCAATTTGTTTGAGTGATTGTAAGATTTGAAAAGATTCATTAAGGTGTCTATGGCAAATGTGTAGAGAGAGATCCAATTTTCTAACAGTTCCTTTGTAGAGGGCAAGATCTAGAAGCTCATCTTGTGTTGTTATTGGTGGAGAGTTTGTCTTCTTCTAAGTGATCAAATCTTTCTAAGTGGCATTAGCTCTTTGAAGCACAATATCTTAGTGAGAAAAATCACAAATTTTGATTTTGAATTTCATTCCAAGTCTTAAGAGGTAGAGTAATTAGTGGAATCCAATAGGAGTGATTGAATCAATTTATTGAGCAAAAATTGACATAGTATGTATGAAACTCAAATTAGTTCTATTCAACTTTCTTTGTGAGAGTGTGAGGGTCAATTTGAGATCCCATTGGATGTCTAGAATGAGGAGGAGTCCATATTTGAGTCTTCATTCATGGTTGAGATCTTTGTGAATCTCTAGTTGTCTAATTTTTTAAGCTTTGTGAAAAATTGGTGGTATAGTTTGTTGTCAAATCAAATCAAATTCATTCTAAATCTCAAGTGTGAGATTATTTGGGTCAAGAGTGAGTCCAAAAGAAGTGATTAAGTTTGATTTCCATGTATTTGAAACAAAACCCATCTTTTGTTCAAGAATCTCAAGTGTTGAGAGAACTAGTCAAGTGAAAAGAAAAATCTAGGTGTCAAATCTTTTCATATCCATTTCAACTTTCAAAAGAAAGAATCATTGGTATTTGATGGGTCCAATAGGAAATTGGATCTGATTTCTTTTGTGATTTGATTCAAAGACTGTGTGCTTTTGTCTTAGTGATCAAAGCAAAGTTTCCAAGTGACTAGTCATTAGTGTGAAGATTGATTCTTAGGTTTGTGAGCTAGATCTTTTGTAGATCATTCTAGATTATTGAAGATGTTCAAATCTAGTCTTTTGAAAGTCACAAATTACATTTGTAGAATCATATCACAGGCTTTTATTCACATGGCGTCAATAGGTGGCATCCTATTGAAGGAAAGAAAGGATCCTAAGTGCAACCTTTGTGGCAAGGAAGGATATTTTCCCTCAAGATGCTACAAAAAAAAGACCAATCCATCCAAGAAGAACCAAAGCAAGGGGGCCGAGGAGAAGGATGGAGCTTCAAGTTCGAAATGCAAATACAAGAAGGACAAGTCCAAGGAAAGGTGTTTCCTTTGTGAAAAGGTGAATGAGGCTTGGAGTCTTACAAGGACTTGCAAGATTTGTCTTCAAGAGTCCATCACAACACATGTCAAATCTTATGAAATTTTTCATTTGGAAGTGCATTGTTTGGTTCAAGATGCAAAGATAGATGTCACTTTCATGAAAGTAACTTGGATTTATTTTATGTCCTTGGAAAGTATTTTGCTTGGAACTTTAGATAAGTTCAAGCTTATTGTTATGATCCAAGAGAAATCAATCAAGAATAAGGAGCAGCAATCACAAAACGAAAATAGTTTCATTTATGCTATCATGTCAACTTATGAAGAACCATTTTGCTTTGAAGAGATTTTTGTATCTCAAAGGTGGATTAAGGCAATACTAGTTGTGTGTGATGCCTTAAAAAATAGCAAAATATGTTTCCTTGTAAGTTTACATTAGTTATGAAGTCAAGGAAATGGAAATATCTTCATGATGTAGGATCTTTTGGTTTCAATAAGATCATGAATGATGTGTTCATTCATAAAGATGAAAATTGTAAGTTTTCAATCTTAAAGGCAAGTTGTAAACTTCTTATGAGAATAAGTGAAGCATCCAAAGTGGACACTTATATCCATAAGCAAGTAGTTAGCCTTATTAAGATGAAAATACCTTGTGATTTTAATATTGGAAAAATCATGCCAAGTTGTGGTGATTTTTGGACTTATGTTTCTAGCATAAGTAATCTTGATAATCATAGGAAGTGCATATTGAATGGTCATACTTGTTGTGATCATTATGAGACATGGAGGTCTTGGATTTCCATCAAGAAGGAGCATCATGAAGAAGATCTTAAGGAGTCATCTCAAGGCTCAAGTGTGCCAAGGATTGAGGAGGAGAGTCCTTCTCAAAGTTCAAGTGTGCCAAGGATTGAGGAGGAGAGACCTTCTCAAATTGTGATTCCAAAAAGAAACTCAAGAAATATGGTTGAGTCCATGTGGCTCACATTTCAAGGGAAAGAGGAGCATATCTCATGTGGTATACATCACATACTTACTTCTCTTATGTCATTTGATAAATCAATTTGCTTTAGTGAGATCATTACATCTCAAAATTGGAGTAAAGCCATACTAGTTGAGTATGAAGTCTCTCTTGAGAACATAGATGATGTTCTTAAAAGGTTGAAATTGATTTTAAATCAATTAGAAAGCAAATGGTTATTTCATCAAATGTATGCTCTTAAGTCATGTGAGAGCAAAAGTGATATGTTCACTCATAGTTTGAAAATTTGTATTGAGGCAAATTGTAAACTCTTTATGAGAGTAAGTGAATCATCTTCTAAAGACACTTATCTCCATAATGAAGTATTTAGCCTCATTGCATCTGAAATTAGCATGGTAAACAAGCATGAAGATATGATGCAAACACTTTGTTATCATAGCATGCATAGTCTTGCCAATTTGGATGAGTCTAATTCTCTAGATCGTGGTAACATGATGTTAGATCTTTGTGATCCTAATAAATCAAGAAGAAATTTTTATTTTCTCATGAAGGAGCATGCACATGAAGAAGGAGCAAGCCTGAAGGTCAAGCATCTACATGAAAATTGGAAGGAATCAATTTTGGAGGTGCTAGGATGGTGCAAAGATCTCAAGCTCATCAAAGATGTCAACATCAAAGAAGCACTATCATGGATATGGTGATTTCAGATCAACATCAAGCTCATTGGCTGATCTTCACACCTTTTGAACCAGCAAAGACCAATTCAGCCCATGGAGTCAAGTTCAAGGTCATCATGTTTTCCATCAAGCTAGATTTACCAAGCTACATTTTTGAGGAGTGTGAAAAATGCAAAAATAAGCTTGGTAGAGGCCAAAAATCTTGTATATAGATAAACACACATGTGTGGAGCCTGTTTCCACGTGTGAAACTAGTGTACTTGTCATTTAACATAATCATATATGTTGTACATATGATTTAAATTAAGTTCTAGTGGCTAAAATGGTCAAAAACTAGTTTTCTAGACATATGACACATGGCATCAATCTATTGATTGCATGAGCCACATCCTTTGGTTAGGTGTCATATCACATGTGTAGAGGACGACTCACATATGTGGAATAAGCTGAAGTAGGCGAATTTTGACTTCTAGAAGATTTTCAAGTAGATCTCCATATAGAAGGAAAATGGACCAAAAGTGCTCAAAATAGAAGGTTTTGTCCAAGTGTCAGTTTTGCATCATGAATTATCATATGACAAAGCACCTTCACACATGTGGGATCAGAGGGATGATCAGTACCACGAGCTCCCACTTATTGTATATATAGAGCCACATTTGGCCGTAATCAATGTGAGACACCAATCTTGGTTTTGAAAGCAATTTTGAGTGATTCTCTCCATTTGTCTACATTTGTTTTGATTGTTTTGAGGTTCTATCAATGTGTACTTGATTTTCAGGTTGGATTCCGTACTCAGATAGTGTTTCACACGTGTGAAACCAGAAAGTACACCTACCTTCAATTAATGATTGTTCTTGTTAGAATTTTGTGTCTAGAATTGATCTAGATTGATCTTAATCTCAAGTAGATTGATAGATCAAGTAATCTGACAACCAATCCCTCTTGAGGATCAGATTAGGATCCACTCTTGGTCCTTTTTGTACTTTTTGCACATGGCCTACATATCATTCTCACACAAGAATTTCCTCTTTGAAATCACTGATGTCCCATACCACCAATTTTCTCTCCAAGAAAGTCCTTTGCTTTTAAATCCGATCATCAGAAAATCAAAAAGATTAACTGATCATCCTATATCCAATATAGGGTCCAATCTTTTAAAAGATCTTTAACCACATTATCTGATAATCCAGAGATCTCATAACTTTATCTGGATTTCCAATATCAGATATGCACATATCTATTCCACCAAATACCGGAGTATCCCCAAATTTGTTCCTAATGGATCGCAATAATCCAGTTCAGAATTGTGATTTAACAAGAATCTGTACATGGCTTTACCGTCACATAAACAACCCATCTGTAAAAATTACAGCAAATAAGGATCCTAAAACACTTGAAATGATGAGAGAAACAATAGATTATGATTTCATAAGATTAGCACAAGTTGAACCATCAAAATCCATCAAAAATCTATGCTTGAACCTCACTAAATGGCCCAAATCCTTGAAGAAGGCTTCACACGTGTGAAAGTACGGCCTCCCACAGTTTGAGTACTGTACACCAGACCTACGTTCAATCCTATAATCATTAGTAATCACGAGTACTCAAACAATTATGAACATAGAGAGCAATTGCACCATTATGAGAGAAAAATCATGAAATTGCTTGATTGATTTTGGTGAGATATCATCACCTATATATACATGATCCATCACGGTTTTGGGCAGGTATGAGTAGCCCTAAACCTATTCCTAATGCTAATTTTGGTGGATCTTTCATCCCTACCAAGTTAAGGTTGGAATCTTGGAGATCCCTCAACAATGCAAAAATTACCAAAAATAGCTCCTATTTTTTCTCCCTTGTATCTAAGCATAATTTGGACTCATTCCAAAGGTTCTAACACTTAGGTCTACTTGAGAACATCCTTATGAATGGAATCCTATGCTATTTGGCACGTGTGACAAGCCACATCATGACCATCTAACTATTTACAAGTCATATGACCAAAACTAGTCAAGCTAGAATTGTGAATTTTTAACACTCCTCCTCACTATCTAGCTTGGTTCAATCATTGCTTTACTAATCACTCCAAGTGATGATCTGAACTTCATAAAAGGTGTCTTTTGAAGTGGTTTAGTAAGTAGATCAGCTACACATTCATTGCTTGGAACATGCTCCAAAGCAATCTCCTTGGCTTGCACCATTTCTCTCACAAAGTGAGGGCATATCTCAATGTGCTTAGATCTTGCATGGAAGATTGGGTTAGATGCAAAAAAAGCATACTCCTCCTTGATCATAGCCTCCATGGAACCCGAGTTGACATGTCCAAGTCTTTTGTGCCATAAAGTAAAGGTAGATATCTTGTTCTTCTCGGCCAACATGACAACATTAGTATCCACAAATGCATCTAACTTATAAAGTTTGCCAAGTCTAGTGCCCTTAGCCACTATCTTACCCTTCTTCTTGATGAAACATTCATTTGAAGCAAAGTCAACATTGAAACCATTGTCTACCATTTGGCCAACACTTAGTAGATTCTTTGTTATTGTAGGAATGTACAAAACACCTTCTATGTTGATCTTTTTGGAAGATCCTAAGCAAAGGGGAATGCTACCAACTCCTTCAATCTTACAAGCTTCATCATTTGCTGTATAGATAGATTTTATAGGTCCATCATAAGATAAGAGAAAAGAGAAAAACTCCCTTTTACTAGTCATGTGTGAACTAGCACCCGAGTCAATCCACCAAGGATCTTCTCCTTTGAAATTTGACATTTGAAATTATTGCAGTCTCAGATGAATCCTCATGTTATAGAAGAATGAGAAAGCCAGATCTTACCAGCAGCTAGAAGGCAGGTTAGATGAATCCTCATGTTATAGAAGAATGAGAAAGCCAGATCTTACCAGCAGCTAGAAGGCAGGTTTGATTATTGACTTGCTGGTTTGATTTGTGCAGGTGACAATAAAGTTGCTATATACTGCGTAGGCATTCTCCATGTCACCCTCCACTTCTGGAAAATATATTGCATGATCCTTTCCTGGGTAATCCAGCAGTCTCACTTCCTGCCCACCTCTTCTCAATGCTTCCACGAACAGTATCTCTCGGTCATAGCATGGATCCAGGCGCCCCACAGCAATAAGAGAGGGAGGAAGCTGGAACTGACTCAGATCAGGAGCATCTGAGCTCCTAAAGTCGGAGTAAGGATGGCTCCTATCGGCACCAATAGGCAGTGAGAAAGCCCAGAAATCATCAGAGAGCTTCATCTGTAATACTCCGTCAACGTATGTGTTGCCAAACTTGATCTCTGAGTCTGTCCTATCCAGTCCTCCAAAAAATGGAATGTCCATTACAAGGCCGCAGATTTGAAGAGGAAGCATATCTTCTGTGGAGCATCTGAGTGCAACTTGATGCACAATTGTAGCACCAGAGCCTTGGCCCATCAGAAAACACTTCCCAAAATTTCCATAAGCAGCAAGCCATGGTTCTTTTTCAGATGCGGCTTCATCAGTGGCTTGAGACTGCAGCCACTTCAAGGCAGCGAATGTGTCGTCGAAAGCAGCAGGCAGGCGGTGCTCCGGAGCCAACCTGTAGTCCACGGAGACGACAATCACATTCAACTTTGCGCACATTTTACAGCAAATGTCATGCGCAAAGGAAGATGCTGCACTGGCCAAAATGAACCCGCCTCCATGTACGTAAACAACGATTGGCAAACCACCCACTTCATGCAATTCCCCGTTAATCTGAGGGCCATGCTTTGGTGCTCCTTGGGGAAGATAAATGCGAACCCATATGCCCGTGAGGCTGTTGATTGTGACATCCTTTGAAACCGCCCCATAGAGAGCCTGATCTGGATGTGCAGGTGTGGTAGGCAGATGTTGATCATGTGTTGATCTATCTACTGTGCCATCAGAGTAGATATTTACACCAGGAATTTCACACACTAATTCACAGGCAGCAGATTTGGCTTCTCCCATTTTTGCAGCGTTAAAACTTGGGAACTAGCTAGTGTTCCAGAGTCCAGACTCGAACAGCTACTGATCACTACACTCTCTCAATCTCCCTCTCTCTCTCTCCGATACCTCCTATATACATGCATGCAAAGCACCTTATCAAACACAAAATTGTTTGCTAAAAACACACTCACGGAGAAAACGTGGTCTCACAAAAGTGCATGATTGGACATGTTAAAAGAATTAACGGACGAACTGATTCCTCAAGGATCAGTGCTTAACATATTGAGGGATCAGTGATTAACATACTGGATTAACATACGCTTATAATTTGGCATGGATTAGTGATGAACATACTATAATTCCTACTGATCTATGTTTCCTGAACAGACATTCCTCAAGGATCAGTCCTTAACATATCGAGGGATCAGTGATTAACATATTATATTTTGGATTAAAACACGCTTATTTGACAGGGATCAGTGATGAACTTACTATAGTTCTTATACTACTCCTCAACACATGTTCCTCATGCTTTAGAAACAATCATATAGCTGTATGTATACATGTAGCCTGTAGGAATTTAGTCACAATCATATAGCTTAGAGCTATATGTATACATGTAGCCTATAAGAAATATAAGGGTACTATAATTAATGGTAATGGACATTAAGTATTAAGTAATGGCCATTGAAAGGGCCATTATCATAAATATGATAATCCTGCACGGACATCCCACCAATGGCCCAACCAATGACCCCCCCCCCTTTTTTTTTTATTCAGTGGTGTCTCTCTTTCTCTCCGCTATCTATGTCCTCCCGTGCCCCTCTCTCTCTCTCTCTCTCTCTCTCTCTCTCTCTCTCTCTCTCGATGGTCTGGACTCTTCCCGTGTCGCTTATTGGCAAGGGGACAGCTTTGGCCCCGTGCCGGTCGTAAATTAACACGTGGAGTCCGGGGACACGGGACAAGAATCTGTTCAACCTGGGACCCCACTGTTGCCGCAAAAGTACTATCATCGGGCGGCACCCGCCGCCAGGGCGCCAGGAACCACTGCACTGTGCCAGCGCCACAGCACCACCCTTTCACTCGAGCAGAGGGCGCTAGTGCCGCCAAGACCACCGGCCAGGGAGCTGACGCCAAGATTGTGGAGTTGACGCCAAGATTGTGGGACCGCCTGCCCACCCCGGGAGCCGGGAGCACCAATGCGTGAGGGAGTTGACGCCAAGATTGTGGAGTTGACGCCAAGATTGTGGGACCGCCTGCCCACCCCGGGAGCCGGGAGCACCAATGCGTGAGGGGGACCAGAACGCACGCACGCACACACGCCCACGCACACATGCACACACACACATATATGGGAGTGGATGGGCATTTTGAGTATATATGCATGGTGGAGTAGTTCCAAGAAAATATTATGGGATAAACCCATTAGGTCATGTGGCAAGCAAAGGTTCAATGTCTCTCTCGGGCAGGGCGAGCAGGGTGGCGCGAAGCATCATCAGGCCACCTGGGGACACATGTCACCTGCAGAAGTTGGTCGCAGCCAAACTGGCCGTGCCAGTAAGATACGAGGGGACTTTCGCTCTCTTTCCCCTCTCTCCCCAACTCTCTCACTCTCTTCATGCTCTACGCTCTCACTCTCTTTCCCCTCTCTCTTGCTCTCTGTGTGCCTCTCTCTCTCTGCGCTCTCTTGTTGCTCTGTACATTTATGACACTTACGGAAGGTTACATCAGTGAGCTTCGCGGTGGGCTCTTCTGCAGTGACACGGTTCGTTTGTTTCGATGGTTGCTTGAGGATCCTCATCATCACGGTGAATCAGCTGCAGAACCAAGCATCCTTGTGTTCGAAATGGCTGGAAAAGGGACTGAGGGGCGACCTTCACCTCTTGGAGAAGAATACGGCCATTACTTCTGATGTGGTGCAACTGTAAGCATGCTAATTGAGGAGGAAATTGCACGTAGCTCCTCCTAAGCAAAGCTGCCAAAGGTAGGGGAAAGCTTTCGCTTCTTCTATGCAGCTTCCTTGCCTCTTGAACACAGTTAGAATACGTAATCTCACTGCAAGCGCTGCCCTTCGAATCCATATCTTCATCATCCATTCGGGCAATCTTTTCCTCAATCCTCTGATTAGTTGTCCATAACTTTTCAAACTCTTGGTGATCATGTCCTCAATCATCATATGGGTTGTCCATAACTTTTCAAACTCTTGGTGATCATGTCCTCAATCCTCATACGGGTTGTCCATAACTTTTCAAACTCTTGGTGATCATGTGCCCAATCCTCCGATGGGTTGTCCATAACTTTTCAAACTCTTGGTGAGCACGTCCTCAATCCTCTGATGGGTTGTCCATAACTTTTCAAACGCTTGGTGATCATGTCCTCAATCCTCTGATCCTCTGATGGGTTGTCCATAACTTTTCAAACTCTTGGTGATCACGTCCTCAATCCTCTGATCCTCTGATGGGTTGTCTTGCAGAGTTTCGACAATGTATATGGTAACCATCAACATGTACAAGATGTAACCATGTGGGGCAACACATACATATAGTTACATTCATTCTTGTGAAGATTTTCTTACATAGTTTCTTAACTATGAGCCAGAAGTTTGGTGCCAACTTTTTTTATTGAGTCATTTTTTAATGTTTTCTACAATAATTGGTTTTTTTATCTCTTGAAAAATGAGAGATAATGAGAGAGAGATAATGGTTTGTCCTATTATCGATATCGGAACTAGCACCTCAGAATATACAACGACACCTGCAGTAAGTTAGACCACAAATTTTTCAGAGTAAGGCATGCAAATGAGGTCGATTTTGAGACACATACAAAGGCTTATTCCAAGGTCCATCTCTATTGTTATTTCGAGATCTGTATTTGTTGCCACTTCGCTGAATTCCAGATGAATTCTCATAGTAAAGCCGGTCTTATCGCAGACAAGCTGAATGGATCCAATTACTACTTGTGGAAATTTAAGATGAAGACCTTGCTAATCACCAAGGAGTTGTGGGATGTTGTCATAGATATCGAAGTGCAGCTTGAAGACGACACAACCGACTCAACGTGGAAGTCGAAGGATGGTAAAGCTTTCGCGCTTATCATTTTCAATATATCAGACACTCAGATTGGCCATATATCTGAAGCTCAAACTTCGAAAGAAGTATGGGACATCTTGAGTTACTATATGATGTGAAGGACGTAACTTACAAGTTACATCTACGAAGAAAATTCTTCACTCTCAAGATGTCGAATGGTGATTCACTTCAGAATCACGCTAACCAGTTTAAGAATCTCTTGCAACAGAGCGGCCATTGTCGGATCAGTCATAGACAATCAAGACCCAATTATGACATTGCTTTCAAGCTTGCCCTTTACATATGAAAACTGGGTGATGATCATATCGACACACTCATGTTTAACTCTTACTAGAGTTATCACTATGTTGCTGCGGGAAGATAATCGAAGAAGTCAGGATGCTTCGTCGACTTCATCATCTCATGTTCTATATGTCAACAAAGGCTCAAACCGACAGAAGCAGAAAAGCTCTAAGCAGTCCGCATCAAATCAAAAACCGACTCAAAGTCAAGAACAATTATCAAATCCACAGTCGAAGAAGAAGATGTTTTGTAAGTATTGCAAGCGCACTAATCATGAGATTGAGGATTGCAAGGTTTTCAAAGCGAAGAACACCAATAAGCAACTTGATAAACAGGCAAATGCAGTCACAACACCTCCCAACATCGACATGGACGAAGGAGCATTTATGGTCAAAGACCAAAAGACACTATTGGATCATTCTTGGTTTCTATATCTATCAACTTGAAGGTTACATCCTTCCAGGCGAAGAGCACGAGGTTTGCAAATTGCAGAAAGCTCTCTACAAGCTCTAGCAAGCTCCAAGGGCTTGGTTCAATTGAGTTAATCGATTCTTGTTGTAGCACCAGATCTAGTTTTGCCAATTCTACCATGTATCTCCAACACAAAGGCTCAAGCTATATGATAATAGCATTATATATCGATGATTCATTAATCATCAACAATTCAAATCAGCTATTGCATGAGACAAAAGCTCTACTTTCGAAGGAATTCAAATTGACTTATTCGAGCCCAATGCACCATCGAGATCACTCATTAGAACAAGGATGAAGTCTATGCCGCAGTAAAATTGTAGGTCGTCGCACCACCAAATGAAGACAGTGAAAATGATATAAGATCTGGATTGCTTAGAGAATGGAATTAGAGCAGTTCTGACTTGTTGAACCTCAGTATAGGTGTCATAGACAACCATAAAGAGAAGAATGATTAGGCGTTTGAGACAGTCGTGCACTTCTCTGTTACTGATATTCTGATATAAAAAAATGTGAATCAATTAGGCGTCTATGACAGCCATACATTTCTTCATTAGTGGAGTTATTGATAGTAGAGGAGAAAGAGTGAGAGACATTCAAAACATCTACCACGAATGCAACTGCAAATCTGTATAATAAGTGTTGTAGTAACAACGATCAGATCACAAAACAATAGCGTTGTGAACGCGTGATTCTATTTACAGATTCAAATAATTGTTATCTTTCTGAATACTCTTTACTCTCTCTATAATATCTAACTCTGAGGAGTTAGACACTAGAAGACCAATTTTGGTCGTTTGATCTTTGTCGTGGAGATTGATCTCTTGGATCTCTTCTCATCTTTTGTCTCTACTCGCTTAGTTCCTTATATAGTTGTTGGATGATCTCATGCTATTCTAATTACACTTACAAGATCATTAATATTTTTGTACTTAATTAACAAAACGTTTATCCAACGGAGCGTGAAGACGTAGACAGCAAAATCTCCTTCGCAAGTGACCGTGGGAGCGTGAAGCTGTAACCACAATCTCCTTCATATGTGAGCGGGAGCAATACTCAATATTCTATAATGATTCATGGACAAATGGTTGACAAATCGATTTAAGCGGGCTACAAAAGCCCTATCACCTTTTAAGATGTATGTGAGCAAGTTGTAGGGAACCCAAACAATGTCAAAATTTGGAATACTAACATTGTATGGATAGAGCATCATTGACATGTAATCTATAGCAAATGACAATTTGCTTGCATTTGCACATGCTAATATAATGATGGTCGCTGTAACCTAGGAAAAATTCTATGTACTTGGTCTTCGAAAAGAATCCCAACTAGCAACTTTCGAACAACTTCTCTAGCCTGCATCCATTGTAGCAAGCATAAATGTTCCAAGATTAATGAAAGTAGGGATAGAGCAATTCAAAAAATAAGCACCCTTTATATACACTTTCATTAAAAAAAAAAAAAAATTAATCGGCTATGTATTCAACCTCAATTCAAAATAGTGCAATCTACTTCTACTTCATGCTATTGCTACAAATTGGTGCGGAAAATAGATACAAATAATAAAACCAAAAGTTAACTTCTTGGTATCTAAGTCCCCTCTCCAATCTAAATTAGAATAGCCGAATAAGGACAATGAAGTGATAGCATTACCAAAATAGCAAAGAACTTGGTTGTTTGTTGATTGAATGTATTTCATCACTCATTTCTTGCCACAATTATGTCAATCCTCAATCTACAACCACCTCTGGATTCCCTATCCCTTTAGATTCTCAATTTTGCACGTATCCAAATACCAATTTTGAACTTAGAAATTGAAGAAGTCAACCTCATCACTAAAACACCATCCAAAAGTTCTCAATCTAATCAATTGTAGCCCCAATGCTTTGTTTGAGTAACAATGCAATATTTTCATTCAACCAATACATCATTTCCGACTTCCGGATCAATACATATAATGCCTAATTTATTTTCCTAAAGCAATCATTTCAAACATTTTAAGTGCTTCGTATCTCATTTCCTATCACAAACCTATCTTCAACAATTTTATGTAGAGTTTTCCTCCCATCAACATATCCATTGTCGACACTAATCCCTAGGCTAACAAACTCTACTTAACCAATCCTTAACAATCTCTCACAATCCTCCCATACCCTTCTAAAGTGTAGTCATGATACTATGGATTTATACAACCTCCAAGCTGAACTTAGGCACTCAACAAATTTATTGCACAACACTTGAAGAATGTGATCTCCTTTACATTCCCTTCCTCTTGTTGCCCTTAAGTTACAGATCTTTTTAAAGTCTAAGATAAACATCCACATCCTTGCCAAGTTATTGGACATGATTATCACCACTATGTGGGAGAGGTAATATTGGATCATCGCTGGTCCATCGTTGGACAGCCTACCATATATATCAACATTTTGATTCTCTTGCTAATGATAGATCGTTGCAGGTCCATCGCTGGACATCAACAAGTCTACCTTCAACAAGCACTCCAAAAAATGAGTATGCTTCATCGCTGGTCCATCGCTAGACAACGGAAAGTATATGAAGTACATATCAAGCCAAACACAAGTTGTATGGACCCTCATTGATCCATCGCTGGACAGCGGGTTCATACATTCCCATTCAACATTTAGAACAGCTGATAACCATCATACATATACATGAGATGAATGCACATATATGAAACCAGCAAAACCACATACCATATAGTTAAAGCAGATAACTTCAAGCTAGGGAGGGCGCCATCTCTTCCAACCTTCTTCTCACCGTATAGTAGAAGAAACTCCTTCGAAAACAGGCCACATATAGTGGTTTCATAGGAAGTATCGTGGAAGATCCCTTCCAGCCAAAAAAGGTGGGAAAATATTTTTGAAAAGTATGAAGAAAAGTTGGGTTTGCAAAAAAGTTTTAGGACCCTCAAACCATATATGTTTGTTTTTAGCATGATCAAGGGTGGTGGTTTTCAATAAAGAAGAGTCCGTGAGAGAGAGAGAGAGAGAGAGAGAGAGAGAGAGAGAGAGAGAGAGAGAGAGAGAGAGAGAGAGAGAGAGAGAGAGAGAGAGAGAGAGAGAGAGAGAGAGAGAGAGAGAGAGAGAGAGAACCCACCAACCAACCCGTAACTAGTGAATCCCTTAGGGGGCACTTAGCTCTCCATAAGGAATAGCTAATTGCCCATCCTTAGACCTTTAATACATTGTGGTAGATCATAGGACAAACCTGGAAAAGTATTAGTCAAAAGCAGTTTGTTAGTGATAAGGCAAAGCTTTTCCCTCATAAGACCATTTTTCTAAAAAGCGTCAAGTAAGATAGCTATCTCTCTTATAAAAGTATCTTGATCGTTGCAGCAATACATAGCAAAAATAACATGGGAGATAATTACTTTGTACGAGTTGTAGACTGGCCTATTGGAAGCCAAATGTATGTACTGTAAGTATTGAAAAGGTAAGTCTCTTCTTTTATCAAACTTTGCAAGCTGATAAACACTAGTGTCTGGATTAAAAGTAATCGAAATATTCAAAAAACTGGTGGTGTTTGCTTCACAAGACTTTTTTTCAATATAAAAAAGAAGAAGGATAAATCCAGAAAGGGTTATCTGGTACTCTAATCTGATTTTTGTCCATAAACGCATCAATAATGAGATTATTAATGAAGCAAATGTCATCAACATATCTAAACGAGTGACAGAAAACATTCATATCTTTTCTGAGACCTAACCTGACCAGTCTCTTAATAAAAATGAGTTTCCAAGAACGCAAGATACCAGTTACACCAAGTAGGTGAGCATGAAAAACGCATTGGTATACCACGAATCTGCCTCCAAGTTTTGTTTCCTAACCTGACAATACAATTGTCTATAAGGAAGGCATTCCACAAGCATAAGAGATTTTTATTGATATTGTACCACCCTTCCGACTTTTTATTATTCCATGACCATTTAAAGGCCTCCCTTTCTTGTTCCCATTTGAAACTCAGAAAACTCTTATTGGAATGTTTGAACGCATGTGTAGTGGATTTATCCATGATAGTTTTCAGCCCATCAATGCCATCTAAAGATATGTTTTTATAGCATTTAGAGAAATCTGCAACCCACACATTGGTAATCTTTGATGGTAAATTGAGATAAAAATCGATCGAGGACTCGCATTGCCAAAATAAGCATGTATCCACATTTAGGATACCCTTGTATGTTTTTGCCTTAAGGCCTACACCTTCCTTGAGGAATGGTGATAGCATACCAAGAGCTCATGTTAGGAATTTTGTGAGTTTAGTAAAGCAACAGTCATGCGCATTGGTGATCCATCTAAAAGATTCCTTGTGGGCTTTGTACGTACAAAGTAAATATGGCAAAGAGTCATCCCTATGAAGATGTTGGGTAAAAATCCATTGAGCTTTTCCATGACATATGTGATAGTATCTATAGTCGAGTTTTCTTGATCATTATGAAAGGGGCTGAAGTCAGGACTACTAAGTCTATCTAAGGCAAGTCTCTGTACAAGGAATTTACATACGAAACTAGGATTGTGTTGCGCCTTGTCAATGCCATTGATGTAGAGTTGAGTTGGCAGTTTGTATTTTTGCAGTTGTATCCTTATTGTGATATAGCCAAGTTCTTTCTTTGATGAATTCCATGGCAATGTTTTTACATAAAGTCGCATGCTCCCTTACAGTTTCTTCATTCAAATGTTCGTGCGTAGGCAACAGTTTGATAAACTTGAACCACCCATCATAAAGTTTAGAAGCCACATCATTCACATTGTTTTTTTGTAAGGTAATATGATTGAGACCCATCTCTAAAGATTTACATAAAATCGGGCTCTTAACAGTATTGCTATTCGTAGAAATAACATGCCCAAATTTATTTGCAACGAAGTTCTTGAATCTATTAAGAGATAAGAATTCACATGAATGTAAGTTTTCTATGTCAAAATCACAGAAGACATCATATCAAAAATACCAATAACTTTTGACACTTGGTAGGTAAGTCCAACTGAACGTAATATCATGAAAGCGTTCATCTACAACAACGAATAGTCTGAATAAAACATGAGCATAAAAAGTTTTCACATGGATTGCTTCAAAAATTCTATTGCGGTTACATAGATGTAAAAAAGAGCTCCCTAAGTCACTGCTAGTGGTCAAATATAGACGTCCTGTCGCTGAGATGCTGACTTCCCTCCTTTCTGTCCTTTCCCCATCCTGCACACCGATTAATCTCGATCAATTAAATTCAGTCGTTTGATAGATAGATCGCTCTTTGTGCTACTTTGCCCTTCCTTTCCATTAAACCGTCTTCTTTTTCCTGTCCCATAAGCAAATACTACGAAGTTTGGATTGTTGAGATTAAAATTGCCGGTTCTTTTGCTTGTGTTCTGAAGTATTTATCCTGGAGAGTGGAAAAGCTTGGTCATTTAAGAAGGCGTTCTATCTCTCGTACATTTTCAGCATTGCCTAGGTGTGATAGGAGTTTGGCAGAAGAGTCTTTGGCAAGCTCAATGGAGGCATCAATCATGTACTGTCGAATGAAAAGAAAGGTAAGGTGTGCCTTAACCACATCTCTGGAGGGCTTATGTAGCCATAGAAAGAAAGCATTCATTTGGTTTTGGAGAGAAGCACCAGGGAAGTGTCAATAATTAGATATGCAACATCAAGCATTCACCATAAACAATCACCACAAGAAGGCGGAAGAAGAACACATACTGTCACACTATCACACTGACACACACCGAATGTAAAAATGTACAATAAACCCTGATAGAGAGAGAAAACCTACGAGTAGACTAATAGACTAGCCTACAGCTGGTCACAACTGTCAACATTAATGTGCATCGTAAACAGTAACAATGAAGTTTATCATTGATTTCTAACACTCTCCCTCAATGATAAAAGTACATTTTTCTATCCCTAATAGAGTACGAAACCTCTCAAATTTACATCTACCTAATGACACAGTAAAAATATCTGCCTTTTGATCTTCAGATTTACAAAAAACAAGATCAATGGCTCCATCAAGAATTTTCTCTCGAACAAAATGGTAGTGTATTTCGATGTGCTTGGTTCAAGCATGTAAAACTGGATTTTTGGCAAGGTGAATGCAACTTTGATTATCGCAAGATATAGTAGTCGCATCCATCTGTGGTTGACCTAAATCCACAAGCAATCTTCATAACCATACCACTTCTTGTGTAGCATTGCTGAGTGCTCGATATTCAGCTTCCGTCGATGATAAGGCTACTGTAGGTTGCTTTTTGTTGTTCCATGAAATTGCAGTTGTACCATAACTGAATGTATGACCACTTGTAGATCTTCTATCATCAATATTACCTGCCCAATCGGCATCCGTATAACCTACCAACATTGGCGTTTCAGGCTGATCATACTTCAAACCAAAATTCAATCCCTCGAATGTATCTGACAATACGTTTAGCAGACTTCCAGTGTGCTTGACTAGGATCTTGCATAAATTGACTATAACACCAACAACATAAGAAATATCAGGTCGTGTGTGTGTCAAATAAATCAAACTACCCACCAGCTATCTATACAAATAAGCATCCACTTTTTCAGATTCATCATATGCAGTAAGCTTCATGTTGACATCCATAGGTGTACTCAAAGGCTTACAATCTTGCATATTGAACTTATAAAGCAAATCTCGTGCATATTTGCTTTGTGTAAGAAAGACCATGTCTTCTGTTTGCCATACTTCAATGCCAAGACAATAGTGCATCAATCCTAGATCACTCATGTCAAACGCTTTGGAAAGATCTGATTTTATTTCATCAATTAAGCTCTCATTACTTCCTGTAATAATCAAATCATCCACATACAACACAATGAACACTATATCTGAATCTTGCCTTAGAATGTAAAGATTAGGATCAGCGTCACTCTTTATCATTTCCCTTCGCTTGAAGTGTTCATCAATGCAAGAGTACCATGCCCGTGGTGCTTGCTTCAATCCATAAATGGCCTTGTTGAGCTTACAAACAAGATGCTCTCTCTCTGGCTCAACAAATCCTTGAGGTTGTACTAAGTACACCTCTTCATCCAGCACTCCATTAAGAAAAACAGATTTAACGTGCATTTGCTGGATCTTCCAACCATAGAAAGCAGAAATAGCAATGATAGAACGTATAGTTACCATCTTAGCTACGGGTGCGAAGGTTTCTTCAAAATCAATACCTTCTTTCTGCTCAAATTCTCTTTCAACCAACCGTGCTTTATACTTGTTGAGTTGCCCATCAGCTTCATATTTGATCTTGTATATCCATTTGCAAGTGATAGGCGTCTTACCATCAGGTAGCTCAACCAAGTTCCACGTCCTATTTGTTGATATAACTTCCATTTATGTTTCCATAGCTTCACGCCACTCCTTGTGCTCCTTTGCTTTATCAAAAGTTTTTGGTTCTTGAGACTTGAGCACAAAACCCATTGGGGCTAGATTCATCTCTAATCTTCAAGAGGTTTTCGATTTCTACTTGATCTTCTAAGCTCTCCCTGCTCACTTGATTCGGGAGTATCTCTCTTATTAGCGTCACTTGTTACTAACAAGTACCACTTAGACACTCTCCTAGAAATCTCATTATTGACCCTGTCTTTTTCCATTGGCTCTTCCATATCGACACCAACTTCTTTCTTCACTTGCATTTTAGCTTTATCATCAAAGGGATCAATTGTCAATTTTATTTGGTCATTTTGGCCCATCTCATCAAAAGTAGCATCTTTGGAAATCATGATCTTTTGTGCATCTGTGTCATACATCCTGTATGCCTTGGCTCTTTCATCATATCCAAGGAAAATACACTTAACAGCTTTTGCATCTAGTTTCTTTCGTTTTTCATCAAGTACATGAGCATAAGCATCACAACCAAATATTCGTAAATGGGAAACATTAGGTTTCTTTCCAGTAAAAGCTTCGTAAGGTGTGTTACCCTCCACGGACTTTGTAGGACACCGATTCAAGATATGAGTAGTTGTGTTGCATGCTTCTGCCTAAAAAGTATTTGGCAAACCCTTGCTCTTAAGCATTGCCCTAGCCATCTCCACAATGGATCTGTTTTTCCGTTCTGCAACTCCGTTCTGTTGTGGTGAATAGGGTGCAGTGGTTTGTCTCTTGATCCCCTGATCCTTGCAGAAATTTATAAACTCTGTTGAAAAAACTCACCGCCACCATCTGATCTGAGGGTCTTAATAGAACAACCTGTTTGTTTTTCAACTAGAGCCTTGAACTCTCTAAACTTGGCAAAAGCATCAGATTTCTTGCCTATGAAATAAATCCAGATATGTCTATTATAGTCATCAATGAATGTGATGAAATAGTAACAACCACTAGTAGACCTAGTTTATGTTGGTCCACACAGATCACTATGAACAAGATCAAGAATGCCATTGGCTCTTCTTGCTCCATCTTTGGGAAATCTCTCTCTATGCTGTTTTCCCAAAATGCAACCCTCACAAATTTTTCCTTCGGAAGAGATATCAGGCAATCCAACAACTAGATTACCTCTTTTAAGGATTTGCAAGCTTTGAGCACTGATATGACCAAACCTTTGATGCCAAAGATCACTTTGACTATCAACAGTGCTTACCATAGCTTGAGTAAAAGACCTCGCATTCAATTTGTAGAGTCGATTCTCGTTGTCTCTAGCTCCTGTAGTAATCAATTTGTAGTGATTCTTGATGTCTTTGAAAAGACATTTGTCACTGTCAAACTCAACCTTGAGTTGTTGATCAGCCATCGTCCCAACAGATAGTAGATTGTTAGCTAAGCCAGGTACATATTGCACATTGCTTATATGCTTTATCTTCCCATTGGCTAACTTCATTGGTACCACTCCAACTCCTTTAACAGATAGCAATTTGCTATCAGCTTGTCCAACTTCATCACCATTGTCAGTTTTCTTGAATTCTGAAAACCACTCTTTCCTTGAAGTCATGTGCTTGGATGCACCACTATCAATGTACCAGGTATCCTTGGCTTCATCACTTGTCATTAATGTTGTAATGAACAATTTTGAACTCTCACCTGTGTCATCTTCATATTGATCATCATCGTATTGATGTTGATCAGTATAATTGTCTTCATAATAATAGTCATCAAATTGATGTTGATTAGCATAATTTCTCGCTTGCCATTTGTCTTTTCTTTGTTCCATCTCCTTCTATTTCTTGAAGCATTCATGCTCCCAGTGACCAGGTTTGTTGCAGTACCTACAATTTCTAGGTTTATTTTATCTTGAATAGTCGTGTCCTTGACCTCGGTCTTGATTCCAATTACCTCGATTCGGACTATCATTGACTTGCTCATGAATTTGTTGAAATGATCCTCGGCTTGAGTTTCCTCCTCTCGATTGATTCTTTCCACGGCCAAATCTTCCACCTCGTCCTCTAACTGCAAGAGCTTGATCATAGCTCCTGTTACGATGATTCAAGTTCTCTTGACGTTGCTCTTCTTGCAAAAGCAATCCACCTAGTTCTTCATAGGTTGGAAGATTTTCTCTTGTGGCTATACTCGTCACAAACATCTGATGTGACTCACTCAGACTATTCAATGTCAATTGCACGATTTCACGATCTTGTACTCGCTCTCCAACTGTTGCTAATTGATCACGGATCTCTTTGATCTTCAGTATGAGATCGGCAATAGTTGCACCATTATCCATCCGCAATGTATGCAACTTTGTCTTAAAAAATAGTATTTGAGATGTATTTGTCGTTTCAAACAATGCCTTCAATGTATCCCACGCTTCTTTTGTTCCTTCTGAATCTAAAATATAGGAAATAATTGCATCTCTAACTGATAAGTTGATGATATTTTGGGCTTTCCGTCTTCTCCTATCAAATGCCCGCTGATCTTATTCAATCACTGGCCTCGTCTCTTCACCTGTCACGATCTCCCATAGCTCCTTTTCCATCAAAATGTTCTTCAGTTTGAATTTCCAAACTGCATAGTTGTCGGCACCTTCCAATTTGCTTGACTCATTAAGAACACTCTCGCTTAGAGTTGCCATTACTGGATAGATGAGTCTAGATCACAAAATTTATTCACACCACAAAACTGTAAATTTTTTGTTGTACACCGGATATCGGTACGACGCGCGGGTGCATGACTGCTCGGGATTCTCTTTACCTCTGACGCGTCACTCCGATATTGGTACTGATATGTGATATCGGTATGATGCGCGGATGTACGAGTGCTCTTGGTTTTCTTTATCTCTAACGCGTCGATCCGATATTGGTACGGATATGCTGTATCTGTATGACGCGCAGATGTACGACTGCTCAAGATTTTTCCTACCTCTGGCGCGTCAATCCAATATTGGTACGAAAAAGATTAAAAATAGAGAGAATATAAGAACTTTCAGAGAGAATATTCTAGATTCCCCACTTCGGCGTGGCGGCTATGCCGCCTCCTCTTTGCAAAGATTTCGAAATGTGTGACCGTTCAAAAGACAAAGATCAGTAATGTGAAAAGTATGAAGCCTTCTAACTTTGAATGGTAGTACTAGACATTGTCTAGTGTGATTTGCGGTACTCCAAACAGACAAATGAGAGATTTCTTGGCAAACCTCTCACACAAATAGCACTTTCCACAATAACTAGGAAGTATTGTAAAAATCTCCCCCACTCAACAGATTTTCAATCTGTCTGATGCTACCCTGGCCTTTCTGATGCCTCCGGGACTGTGCTTTTGTTTCCCACTATGATTCTGAGCTCCAAACCTACAAAATACACCAAAGAAGAATTTCTTCCAGCCATTTTTGTCTCTCCAAGCTTTCACCTCCCATGAAGGACTTTCTCACTTTGTTGCGGAGCTTGTGGCAACCTGTATCCACTGATCAGGCACACATGACTATCGCTGCTCTGATACCATGTCGAGAATTAGATATGCAACATCAAGCATTCACCATAAGCAATCACCACAAGAAGGCGGAAGAAGAACACGTATTGTCACACTATCACACTAACACATATCGAATGTAAAAATGTACAAATAAACCCTGATAGAGAGAGAAAACCTACAAGTAGACTAATAGACTAGCCTACAACTGGTCACAACTGTCAACATTAATGTGCATCGTAAACAGTAACAATGAAGTTTATCATTGATTTCTAACAGGAAGAACTTGTCTAGACTGTTCATCATAAACCAAATGGTTTGGTCAAACCAGATAATGGACGAATTATTTTTGCATTTATCACCACACCTACATTTAAAGAAAGGTTGTTTCCAATTCCAGATTCTTGCTTGGTGAAGGTTCATCCTATTGAAGCCAATCTCAAAGTGTCCTCTGATTCTGGCCCAGGTTTGTTCAGAAGGGCAACAAAAAGGCTCAAATTTGTTCATGCGAATAACAGGACCAAAGGCTATAGGAGCTTTAAGCGAAGGATTTTTGTGTAAAGCAGCGAACTTACAAACTTCTATCTCTTTTTCAGTAAGATGTGACATCAAGATCCAAAGGTCGATAGGCACAGGGGCAAGAAAATTGACAGTAGGAAGGCTCCAAAGCTTATAGGCGGTAAAGGTAGATTTGAACTCAATAGTTCTGCTAGGTACAAAAGGGATTTGACAGTTTTTGGATTGGCAGAAGTCATACGAAGATTGGTCACCAACATCATAAATATCTTGAGAAAACAATTCAAGTTGGAAAGCACTGTCCTCATCAAGCTCATCTAAAAAGACCAGAGGGTGTGGTGAAAGTGGTGCATTAGAGGAGGTATGTGGCACATCAACAGAAGAATTACCATTCTCATTCTCAAGGCACACAAAGACTTTCTTAATGTGTAGATTAAAAAATCTTTCATCTTCTTCAAAAACTTCGATAAATTCATTGAGCCGACCATACAGACTTTCAACCAAACTCAACGTATCCTTCTTGCTAACAAACTCCAGATAGATCTCAACCCAGTCCAAAGTCCCCAACAGATCAGTCAAACACAAAACCTTATCTTCAAGTCTAGCAAAAGAACAAGTAGCCCTATCAGTGTCAATGATAAAAGAATACATCATTACGACCTTTTTTATACAAAAAATAAGCGTCTGAATAAAATGATTAGGTGGAGGTAGGGGCTCCCCATGACCCATAAGAGCAGCATCCTGTGGACTAAAACATGAAAACAGACCTTTGTTAGCTTATGAACCGGATAAAAGGTAAGGGTTTAGTACCATCCCAACCAAGGAATAGTCAGAGTTACATCATAAGGGTGCAGAGAGAGAGATACACAATTTCACATAGTTCCTCTTGACAAAGCAAGACCAAACCCTTTGAAGCCTTTATTCATAAACCAACAAGGTACAGTAAAGCTGAAAAGTAAAATACAGTACATTAAAGCACCATATAGCATAACCACTCTCAAAACGTCCAGCTGATACCTGCCACCATCCTACAACACAAAACCGCACGAGTTAGTATAGTGGGGAAGACAGGTGTCATAGCTGAGCGATAGTTGTTATCCATGTCCAAAAGAAGTTATACTACTCATCAACATAAATAGCATTTTCAAACATAGTCCAGTCTTCTCAAACACAAAGATGATTTTATAGCGATAGGCCAAGCCCCTCCGTTACCGTATCAAGGTGAGTGCCATGCTGATCAGTTTTTGGGCATTGGTCCGTATCAGTTTAATTTGTTTATAGCACAAGTATGAAAAGTTTTCACCGTATATATTGCTTATCGCCAAAAGCCATGGTGTGAACACGTGTGCCGGTGTCAGAACAAATCCATGCTATTCTAACCCGTGTGACTTAAGAAACGTCACGCACTACTGTCCATACTCTTGAGCATATCCATGCTTTCCAGTCGTATCTCACCATAAACTGATATGACAACCGAATGGGTAATAAAAATTATCACAAGCCATGGTTGAATAGTGTAGCTACGGGTAAACTTTCGTTTATCGTAGCCCCATATACACCCCGTGGTTTTTTGGACCCTTGTATCGGATAGGTTTCATTTTATTGATGAGGTTCTCATGGTTTTTACAAGGTATTAGGGCAGATCCGTGCCATTCTAATCCTTATGTAAGAACCATTTATCTTAGGCAAATCCATGCTGTCCAAGATAACATGAGGAGAACCCTTACTTCGGGACAGCGTGGGTGTCATCAAACACAGAAAGAAATTATATTACTTATGAGGTGATATAGTCGAACTGAGTAGAAACCAAGTAATTTCCGTACTTGGGGTCTTTAATAGTCACCTAGAATGGCATACATTTGTGAAGAGACACCTTACCTTTCGAGCGTATGTGATGCTTGCAAATTCTGAAAATTGTTCGAAAAATTCTTATTAGGATGATTGTAGCAGTGGTATCTTGTGAGGATGCCATGTTTTAGTCCCCTCGAGTGCTCTTTGCCTTCCTTAGTATTAAACCATTTATAACGTTATTGTCAGCCTTTTTAAAAGTGAAAGTAAGCACTTTATGGAGAGCTTACCATTCACTGCTTATACAAATCTGAAGCAAATGGTTTAATGTGCATACTTGTGCAGACGCTTATAGCTTTATGGCTCGAAGCTGAACCTAACCGAAAATGAAGATAGTAGTAATATTCGATGCTACAGAGAGCGCAAGTTTCATTTGTAAGTGCTAATATACAGTAGTATTCCCTTTGCAAGAGCAATCATTTGCAAGTATGATAACGAAACTGGTTATAGCATGAGGTATAGTAATCATAAACATAATGTGCCAGCGACTGAGTTGTATGTTTTGATAAAAGTATGAAACAAACAAAGCATCATTTCTAGAGTACGTACATAACCCTTAGTTACTTAAGGAGCAACCACATATTCATGTTGTCCATTGAAGGATAGTAACGTATAATGTAAACTATAGTTATCACACCAAGATATCATCCATTCATATCCATGATAAGGAGCTTGAAACCAAACAACCATTCATGACTTAGGAAGTGCTTCATCGTTGGTCATTATGAAGCTTCTGTCTCAGCTTAGGCCTATCAAGGTCTATTGGGAAGGAAGACAAGGTTTGTGAAGCTTGTGCTTTATCCAAGGCACATAAGAAGGTGTTTCCTGACTCCATCACAAAGTCATCTCATCCTCTTGAACTCATACACTCGGATGTGCACATTGCTAGCACCAAATCTAATGGAGGTTCATCCATGTTTTTAACCTTCATTGATGACTACTCAAGATATTGTTGGGTGTTCTTACTTTCCTTCAAATCTCAAGTATTTGATACTAAAAAGTTCAAGCTGTTTGTGGAAAAACATCATAATCATAGCATCAAGATTCTTAGAAGTGACAATGGTGGAGAATTCATCTCCAATGAGTTCAAGGCCTTTTGTGAGGAGGAAGGGATCAAGAAAGAGACTTCTTGTCCTTACACTCCTCAACAAAATGGAGTTGCTGAAAGAAGGAATAGAACATTATGTGAATGTTCTAAGGCTTTAAGATTGGATGCTAGTTTTCCCAAATCCTTTTGGGGTGAATCTCTTGTATGTGCAAACTACTTGATAAATAGGGTGTCTTACGTACCAATTGAAGGCAAAACTCCTTATGAGATGTTGTATGGAAAGAAACCCAATCTTAATCAATTGAAAGTTTTTGGATGTATATGTTATGTTCATGTGCCATTGGAAACAAGATCCAAGGAGGATCCATCTTCCACAAGAGGGATCATGCTTGGATATGCAAGCTCAAGCAAGGGCTACAAAATCTATCTCCCATCCTTGAACAAATTTGTTGTTTCAAGGGATGTTATATCTGATGAACATCATATGCACATGCTTGAAGAAGGCTCAAGTGCTCCAACAATCAAGAAGAAGATGGCCGAGGAGCAAAATCTTGATTTCGAGGAGGAGCTCATGGAGGAGCAAGCACCAAACCCACCTATCACACCAAGGAGATCTTCAAAGGCAAAAGTGGAGCCATCAAGGCTCACATAAAGGCAAAGGGCAGCAAGTTGAGGGTATTTCATCCACTTCTCATGCTTTATCTAGTTTTGAAGAACCATCTAATGTTGAAGATGCATTGAACTCCAAAGAATGGTATAAAGCTATGTTGGATGAGTATAATGCCTTGATTGAGAATGAAACTTGGTTGCTTGTTGATAGACATCAAAGGAATGTAATAGGATGCAAGTGGGTCTTCAAGCTTAAGTTGAATGCAAATGGGAGTGTTAACAAACATAAAGCAAGATTAGTTGCAAAAGGTTATGCTCAAGAAAGAGGGATAGACTATGAGAAAACTTTTGCACCCGTGGCCAAGATGGTCACAATAAGACTAATCATTGCACTTGCATCACATTTTGGATGGGTCGTATGTCAAATGGATGTCTCTAATGCTTTCTTGAATGGTTTTTTGGAAGAGGATATCTATATGGAACAGCCACAAGGGTCCATCAAGCTTGAAATGGCGAACAAAGTATGCCATCGCAAAAGAAGCATCTATGGCTTGAAGCAAACCTCAAGATCTTGGCATTCAAGATTACATTGCTATCTTATTTCACTTTCTTTTGTTCAAAGTGAATATGATCCCACTCTTTACATTAAGTTTGATGATGTTGGTATTGTACTTTTACTCATTCATGTAGATGACATCATCATTAGTGGAAATAGTGTTGATGGTATTGAAAAAATCAAAATAGATCTATCCTTAGAGTTCAAGATGGTAGATCTAGGGTGTCTTCACTTCATCTTAGGCATAGAGATACTTAGAGGATCTGATTTTATCTTTATAAGTCAAGTAAACTATGCTCAAAGTCTTTTGAAGAAGTTTAAGATGGAAGTATGCAAAAGTGTTGACACACCAATGGAGCGAGATGTAAAAGTGCCAAATGAAGATGATGAAAGATCCTTCATGGACATCACTTTGTTTAGGCAACTTATAGGCTCCTTAATGTGGATCACTATAACTAGACCAGATCTTAGCTTTAGTGTATGTAGGTTGAGCCGATCCATGCAAAAGCCATTGAATATCCATTGGAAAAAGACTAAGAGGATTCTAAGATACATATCGGGTACATTGGATTTTGGGATTCTATATAGAGGAGATGTGATTAACCTTCATGCATTTAGTGATTCAGATTTTGCAGGGGACAAGAGGGATAGGAAATCAACAAGTGCCTATTTAACTTTCATAGGAGAAGGTGTGGTTTCATGGCTTTCCAAAAAGCAAGAAACTATATCTCTATCTTCAACTGAGGCCGAGTACAAAGCTTTGACAACCACTACAAAGGAGGTACTTTGGATCAAGAGATTATTGGTGGAGCTAAAGATCATGGATTCAGAGGAGGCACCAATCATCTACAATGACAATATATCAGCCCAACACCTTGCATCTAACCCAATCTTCCATGCAAGATCTAAGCACATTGAGATATGCCATCACTTTGTGAGAGAAATGGTGCAAGCCAAGGAGATTGCTTTGGAGCATGTTCCAAGCAATGAATGTGTAGCTAATCTACTTACTAAACCACTTCAAAAGACACCTTTTATGAAGTTCAGATCATCACTTGGAGTGACTAGTAAAGCAATGATTGAACCAAACTCGATAGTGAGGAGGAGTGTTAAAAATTCACAATTCTAGCTTGACTAGTTTTGGTCATATGACTTGTAGGCACACGTGCCAAATAGCATAGGATTCCATTCATAAGGATGTTCACAAGTAGACCTAAGTGATAGAACCTTTGGAATGAGTCCAAATCATGCTTAGATACAAGAGAGAAAAAGTAGGAGCTATTTTTGATAATTTTTGCATTGTTGACGGATCTCCAAGATTCCAACCCTAACTTGGTAGGGATGAAAGATCCACCAAAATTAGCATTAGGGATAGGTTTAGGGCTACTCATACCTGCCCAAAACCGTGATGGATAATGTATATATAGGTGATGATATCTCACCAAAATCAATCAAGCAATTTCATGATTTTTCTCTCATAATGGTGCAATTGCTCTCTATGTTTATAATTGTTTGAGTTCTTGTGATTCCTAATGATTATAAGATTGAATGTAGGTCTGGTGTATAGTACTCAGACTGTGGGAGGCCTTACTTTCACACGTGTGAAGGCTTCTTCAAGGATTTGGGCCATTTAGTGAGGTTCAAGCATATATTCTTGATGGATTTTGATGGTTCAAGTTGTGCTAATCTTATGAGATCATAATCTATTGTTTCCCTCATCATTTCAAGTGTTTTAGAATTCTTATTTGCTGTAATTTTAACATTCAACTCAGTTTCTCAGGTGGATATCTTTCAAGAACTTCGTGGTGCTAAGGATACATTTGCCATGCTCATTCCTTTTGTGTGGAGCTTCTATTCAAAAAGTCCTCCTTTATACTTTAGTCATGCTTCTCGTGTTGATGATGTTACCGTCCTTTCTTCTGCTGAAGGAACTCGACAAGAGGATCCCTTGGGTGGTCCTCTCTTTGCTTTGGCACATTATTGCGCATTGCGTGCTACAGCTTCAGTTTTTTCGTCCTGTTTATTTCCCTCTATTGCGGATGATACTCATATTGTGGGAACTGCAAGTGAAGTCGTCCCTGCTTTTTTGCATTTCTCAGTTCAACTTTTCTCTATTGGGCTTACAGTGAACAGGTCCAAGTGCGTTCCTTGGTGCCCAAAAGGCCTTCCAACAGATATCTCCTTACCTGAAGGTTTCATTAGTCCTCAGCTTGGGATTAAGGCATTGGGTGCCCCCATTGGTTCTTCTGGATATGTCAATTCATTTATGCGGGAAGCTCTGGATGGATTTGCTCGACATTCTGATTTGTTGCCAATGCTTGGAAATTTTCATGTTGCATTTGGAATTCTCACTCAGTGCTTTACTCAACGTCCTAGCTATCTTCTAGGTTGCATATCTCCTTCAACTGATGTAATATCCTTACTTCGGGATTTTGATGATACTTTACTAGGCATATTTGGTCGTCTTTTGGGGCCACCTTTGACACTAGTGAAGGTCAGTTGTCTAAGCGGCAAATTTTTCTTTCTGCCTCTTCTGGTGGTGTTGGCCTAGTATCTACTGCTTGCATTGCACCAACTGTTTTTTTTGGAAGTTGGGCTCTTGTTGCCTCTGCACTAGTCTCCAGGTTGCAGCAGGGTAACCAGCCTCTTCTTCTTAATACGGTGGCTCATGTGGAGACTGGCAATTTTGCTTTTCAACAAGCTCTACGCATTGCTCGAGATTTACTTCCACCACTTGTACAGCCTTTTGTGCCTCCCTTCGAATCTTTGGTGACAAATCAACAACGAGTTTTTCAGAAGACTATTATGGAGTATCTTCACTCTTATTCCTTCGGTCAACTTATCAAAGATTCACCTTCTGATACAGTTCGAACTCGTCTTCTTTCTTGTGCTGGTCCAGGTGCAGGGGCTTGGCTGGTTGCACGTCCAGTTCTTCCACTATTGCGAGTCAACAATGACTTGTTTATAAATGCCTTTCGAACCAGATTGGGACTTCCACATCCAATGTTAATTGGTATCTCTAAGTGTTCATTTGGGCATGTGTTGGATTCCTTGGGTACTCATCTTATACGGTGTTCCTCAGGTGGAGAACGTATTGTTTCACATGATTTCATTCGTGATGCCGTTGCTGCTATTGCTCATGATAGTGGTTTTCATGTTGTTTGAGAACAAACACACATTTACCAGGGCCTTCTTCGCAATCTACTCGACGACGAGATGATCTTGTTCTTTCCCGTGATGAAATTCGTACTCTAGGAGATGTTGTAATTGCTGATCCCTCTCGTCAGGACCTCCTTCGTCGTTCTTCCACCACGCAAGGGGCCGCTGCATCTCACACAACTCAAGAAAAGGAAAGAGATTATAATCATTGTGCACCCGATGAAGATTTCATCCCCTTTGCCTTGGAAACATACGGTTGTCTTCACAAGAAATTTAATGATTTTTTATCTTTATGTGCGGAGCTTATAGTGAAGGACAAAGCATTACCTTACCTTCTGTCATTGTTTCTTTCTACCGTGAACGTATTTCTATAGCATTAAAACGTTCACAGGTGGTTTCAATTCTTCGACGGGCTCAGTTCGCAAGAGCAGCTGCTTCAAAGCTTCCTGCATTACTTATTACTGGTTTTAGTGATTTACATCAGGCAGTTGGTTTTGAGTAATTAGCTTACTTTTTAGTTATGATTTAAATCGGGCAGTTGGTTTTCAATAATTAACTTAATATTCTAAGTTGTACTTAGCTTTTGGATAGTTTAATTCATTTTTGTCGTTTTACGGTATTATTTTGAATACTTTAATCTTCTTGTTTGATCATGGGTTTTTCCTTCAATTTTAATAAAAGCAAAGATATTATTATTCTTATTCTTATTAAACTTAAAAGGAACTGTCCATAGTTGAAAGAATTTTGGAGGAGTAGGCCAATCCCATGCTTCTTGGTCCCTGCACGCCACGTGTCACTGCATCATTTGCTGATCGGCTTGGTTATGCAACTAACTAGTAACGTTCGTGGTCTTCGAGCAAGTAAAAGTGGCGAGTTGGCTATGACTTCCGATGGTACCCTTGACGTCGCGAGTTCGAATCCGGACATACCAAACAAAAAAGAGAGACAGAGCTTTTCTGTTTGTTTGCAAAGGTCGAGGATAGAGCGGTGGCGATGGCGATGGCGATGGCGATGGCGGGCAGAAGCAGCCTCATGATGGTGAAGAAAAGGCGAGGTAGTTGGATGAGCATTGAATGAGGAAGGTGAAATTGCTGGATGATGATGGTGGCAGAAGACATGGATCTTTGATCTCTCAGCGGAAACCAAAACAGGATCAGGAATAGTTATGTCAGAGGGTTTGCGTGGGGGCCGGCCATGCCCCACCCCTTCCCTTTCCTCCTCCATGTCTGCAGCGGTGCCTCAGTCCTCCGCCATGGCTGTTATGCCTGTCACAGATGGGGCGGTGGATCCGCAGATGCAGAACTGGGACAATAATTTAGGAGCTCTTTGCCAGCATGTTCAAGCAGAGGGATGGAATAGTGGAGCATTTTCTGACATAGTTGTACAGGCCATGGGCTCTACGTTTTATCTCCATAGACTGCTGCTTTCTCGAAGTTCCTACTTCAGGTTTTTGTTTTTCTTGCTTCTTTCAGCATTATATTCTCTTTGTCTATGAACAGACATTTTGTGCAGTATTTCTGGCGGTCTTGGCTATAATGCCTAGCTTCGACACGCCCTTTCTAGGTTTGACGCTTTAGCATAACAATGATGAGGTAGCCCTTCATACGAGAATTGATGCATGTTCTGTCCAGAATCTCAAACTTATGGTGAAGATTGAAACCACAAAAAGGCGTCCATGTGTCGCTCCATCTGGAAATTGTTTGGATTTGGTTCTCAAAATTATACGTACAGGCATACATTGATATCGGTAGAAAAAACTCTTAAGATCTGCGAATGTGGCGACCCCTCATTGGTCAATTATGACCACTACTGCTGTAGTCTTATAGTTACCTGAACGACTACCCAAACCTGAGCATTCTGCAGGAAGCCATTCCAGATACATGCCTCGTTTTCCTATGGGTTCTTGCCATCTCCTCTTTATCTCTATCCGCACACGTTTCCAGGCCTCAAATGAAGTCGAAGAATGAAATTGTAGTTGGAAACAAAAGGACTCGCTACAGGTTGAAAACTCATTTGGAAAGATCTTTGGAGATATAGAGGCTCACGAGGCACTAGTGGTTGGAACATAGACCAAAGTTAGCCACTTGTAGTGTAGGGTAACTAGTGGTTGGCAGTAGGTGATAGAAAGTACTTGAGAAATAAGTTGAGTTTGTGAGAAAATAGTCGACAACTAGATCAAGATGCAAAGGGGTTTCTATTTTAGAGCAAATGCACGGGTTTAGGTGTCCCAAATGTTGGCATGTGCACGTGCACTTCATTCAAGTAGTTGAAGTTTGCTGGTTCTGTACATCACAAAATATATTGTTAGATAGATGTTCATATAATCTATATCTAAGAGTTTTTCCGTTTGCAAATCTTTTACTCCTTGCAAATCATCTAGTTAAAAAATTTGAACTTATATGTGTTGATGTAGTGATTCACAGTGCACACATTCATTTCTATTCTAGGTTTCATAAATCAGGTAACAAGCTTTTTACAAGCATTAATTTAGCTCCATTCACCAACATACATGATACAGCCCACATATGCATCATATTCGATTTGCTATACATACCAAGGTTCACATGGAGAACATCAACAATGTTCATCAATTTGAGGATTTCGTCGACTAGACGTGAAACCATAGTTACAAGCAAACATGTTTGCATTAGATTGAAATTGTGTTTGCAACGTTGTTGTGAATTTCCACATTTGTGGCAAGAAGTTATTTATGAAACACTTGTGATGATTCGGATATGTATGAAGACTTAGATATGTTTTATTGTGATGTTTCAAACTTCATAGTTTCAGGCACATTTTGAAGATATTATCCTAAAAATGTAGGGGAAAGTCCAGTTTTTTTCCATTAAAACTTGGGAGGATCAAGCTAGTTGTCCCAACGTTTGCTCATTGTCATCGCCCTCTTCATCCTCCTCCACCTAGTAAGACTCATCACTCTTCCCCTCCTTAGGTTAGATTCAATAAGTGGGCTCTTGGCTTGTCCTTGTTGTTGCCTTTGTGACGAGGCTTGAGCAACAGGTATTGCATGCAAGATCGCAACTATTAGTGTTGTGTATGATTATCAATGTTTGATACTGTGAACCATCGGCTTAAATATAGTATAATCTGGACATGAGATACTGATTCCCAAATAGCAAGAAAAGCGAGAACTTGAAATTTCAATGTAATTGTTTTTCCTGCAATAGTCTACTTGCCCATGCTAGTGAGTCTTGATACATGAATGCATATATATCATCCTCTTCTTGTGATCTTGGAGGCAAGTCAAGAACCTTGTTGAACTCAATCTAATCGTGGGTTACCTGTGTAATTTCATGACTTACGAGTAACAAATCTCCTTGTTAATTGGACCCAATTTATAAGTTTGAACAAGTTACAAGTAACACATCTGCAAGAGGTTGCATACATTTGAGAAAACAAGATTATACATCACCTACATGAGCTTTTGCTCTCTAGCATGCAAGCTGTCTATTTGCATTGTGGAGAGTGTATTCCTCTTCTTTGTGCGGATGAGAGATCCTTTGTACTTTTCCAACAAAGAGGTTGGCCAAAGCTTGCCAGCTGTTTGCTTTGCCAAAGGCCTCCCAAAGCTGAGCTTTTAATTTTTGAAAATCAAAAGCTCATTCTTTAGTACTTGCCTCATATCGACATGTGGAATGAGTTGCTGAATGTAGGTGAACTAACCTCATCCAACTTGGGGAACCTAGAATTGCACCTCACTCCTCCACAATGGATGCATTAACTTTTCAACATTATTGAGAGGCTTATGTAACCACTCTTTTTTGTTTTGCCATATGGCCTTTCCTTTCTCAAGTGTGTGTACCAAATCAAGATGTAAAGTTCTTATAGTCTTTCTTTAATGACTCATTATGTACATAAAACCATTCCTTCTCGAGCATTCCATCTACTTTATCCAAATTCAGAATATGAAAGTCTAATTTATCCTCATAGTTCTAAATTTGCAAAGGTAGATGTGGAATTATCTGGCCCCACCCCCACACTTGGCTTTCTAGTCTCATGGCTAGCTTTACCACACCGTTAGCACATAACGGTGGTTACTTTTGCATTGTTTCCACCTTTAGCTTCTACAACAATATAGATCTTGTAAAATTGTGTGTAGAACTAACATCACTTGGGGGTTGCATCTTTGAGGGTAAGAGGATGATTCCTCCTAACTTCTAGCTGAAAATCCTCGGTCAAACCCAAGATAAAATGTAACTTGACTAAAGCAAGATTTATTCTAGTAGCAAAACGAGAATATACCTATGCAAAACGTTGAAAAAATTTGGGTGTGAATAGGGGATGGTGCAAAGCTTTCCTTGTTTTTGCCATTTCCCTCCACTCATGGTGCTTTGTATTATGTTTTGCCTGTAGATCAAGAATCTGTTGCTGTAGATTATTGACAGCCATCATAAGGGACTCGACATCCTAGGCAGCAGTAGCACTCATTCACAGCTCAACTTTCTCTGACTGGCTAGAATCCATGAAATAAAAAGAGGGAAAGAAACGCCCCTGCTGGCCTCCTGCATGCATGCTAGCAGCCATGCTGGCTGTTAGGCGCCAGCACAGCTGGCTGCGCAGCAGCCATTGCTGCTAGCTGCTAGCTGGTAGCACAGCTTGCTGTGCTAGCTTGGCTGCTAGCCAGGCAGCTAGGTCGTTGCTGGCTGCCACCTGAAATTTTTAATTTTTTAATCTTTTGACTTTTGAAAACCCTATTTCCAGGGTTTCGAATAATGACGTCCCATATCGCCGTCAACACCTTCAGCCTTCTCTTGCCCTTGGGTAGCACCATCCTAGCTATGCACATGCACACTACCATCCACCTTCTCCTAGGTAGATAGAATGAATGGTAATTGAGATCTCCTCCCCTCGTATGAGGTAGGAGTCTCCACTCCAAGCACATATCCCTAATTGCGACATGTGGCATGCATGCGGTCCATGAGTCACTGGTCAAGTTAACAGGCCTTAGTCCAATGTACGGTTCTAAGTAAGGTGTGGGGCCCAAGGGGTTGGGTTCTTAACACATTGTCTCCCACCGTTGAGAGTGAATCCACGATTTAGATTCAAACCGTTTTATCTAACCTGAATCAGACATAGGGTTTAGGGTGATTTATAAAAAATCGATACATGTATCATCTTTGGACACCATTCTATCTCATTCTAAATCACCAAAATTGATTGTAAATTTGAGTGAATGTAAAACTGGAGAGTTCCTAATCTAGCTATGTTCAATTTATTTGTAACTAATAAAAGAATTGAGATTTCATAAAAACACGATTCTCTGATTCTTTTTTGGAGGCCTCCGTTTCAAATTGCCTGAAATGCCAATTTGTCCAATTTTGAAATGGCTGATGTGGAAAAAGTGGGAAACATTGCTACCATTTCAAGATCATTATCTATTTTGACCTCGTAAGATCTTGTTCTTTTGCAAAAGTGACACTGAAGTCTATAAAAAGCTTTCAAAACCATTGAAAAATGTGTAAGGCAAATTTCTTGTGTGAAGAAATGCTTGAAACCATTTGGCTATTGATGTTGAAAAATCATGATTTAAACTCAAGGGGCTTGCTTGAATATGGCCATCAAACCATCTACATGTTCTTCTAAATGTTGTAGTTTTCAAAAGAACCACTGATTGTTTGCACGCTGTGGATATATCTATCAACACTCAAAAATCTTGGAATTAGTCAAAGCCCTTTGCATTTTAAGGCTCGTAACCATCCATTGAGAAAGTTAGCTTGGATGGCTCATATCATTGAAATTTTCAGATCCAAGCACTTACTTTCAAATCATGATGTATAACAGAATTGTTGGCGAGTTCCATTACTCATAGGAATTTTTCCTCATTATATCTTGTTATGGGTATGCTTTTTAAGAGCGAAGGTTTACGATATTCAAGCTCTAAGTTCAATTAACAACCCTGAATAGCAACTCTTAAGGGTCAGTGTTCTATGGCACAATTGGCGAGAGATGCTTTCCACTTGAAGGAGCTGTCCATCACATAGGAGGGTTACCAAACTTATTGCCCACCATCCCTTTCTTTTTCTCTACTTTGAAGAGAATAATACATCAAGCAATGGAAAATGTCGAAGAGCTTTTTACTTTGTGATAAGTAGGAGATTGTGTTGACTGTTGATATCAGTGGCAAAAAAACAAGTATTTGATATGATTGTTCATCCTATTACAGTTCATGGTTTCTTCATAAAAATTTATGTTATGTGGAAAAAGTTTGAGCATTTTTTGTTTACTTGTGGTAGATGGTAGAATAAGAGTTTTTACAAGCATTTACTCAAACCAGACTAAAATGTTGCAGGCATATGCTTCAAGGGCCTTGGAGAGAAGCAGGTAAACCTGAGGTAGCATTACACATTGATGATGAAAATGTCAATGCAGAGGCAGTTGCTACTGCTTTAGCATACCTATATGGAATTCACCCACAACTTGATGATTCAAATGCTTTCAGAGTGTTAGCTGCTGCATCTTTCCTTGACTTGCAGGTAAAGAAAAATCGAAAGTCCCACAAAAATGTATCATTTTTTCATCCTAAGTGAAAGGAATTCAAATGCTTAAGGTCGTACGGCTTATCAATATTTCCTTGAGGAGGATTAGCTGTGACTTAAAATCACAGAGGGTGTCCTTGTACTTAGCCCTAATACTCTGAGGAGGCTCTAAAAACAACGGTTTTGTGGTTATGGTGCTAAGGGTCAGATGAAGTCGTAGACGCAAATATTTTCACTTTCATAGGTTATCAACACTTGGTTGTATAGGCTACTTGAGAATTACAATTGTTTTTAGATGCATAGTGTTTGCTTGATAACTAAGTTCGTTAATAGAAAATTCATGTAAATATGAAGTTGAAATGCACTTTGTGAAAGATTATATTCCTATGCAGGATCTGTGTGCCCTTTGTACAGATTTCATCATTTCAGAGCTTTGGACAGAGAACTTTTTAGGTTATCAGGTATGCTTCGGCTTAGAGGGTATATCAAGCTTGTAATCTCTCATCCTGGTCTATTTTACTCACGTTTTTAATGATGCACAATAATCCTTCTTGTGAACTGTAGTATAGTATTATGATTGAGTGCACCATGGTTTTGTATAGCACGACCTTAATTTAGACTTGAATAAATGTTTGTAACAAGGCATTTGCCGAGAGCCAAGATTATGGGGTCCATGGCGAACGAGTTAGGAAAGCATGTTGGGGCTATTTATGTCGCGGTGGATCAGTGGAATTAAGAGAAGTAAGTTCTAACTCTCAATAAGTGTCATAGTGAAATGTTTTTAGTCGCTCCTAGTTCAGTACATGCTTCTAAAATATTCGCAATCGTGCCTATCAAATGAATGTAAAACAATAGCAGAATCAAGCATAGGGTAAATCAGTGCATGTCTTGCCTAACTGCGATCTATTTGAAGCTAGCTAGGGTTGAAATATGCGCCTAATCTGATGAGACCATGCGTGCCACATCAGCCAGTACTGACTGTACAAATGCAGAAAGTAGAAAAGCGTGTAGTTGAGTTGCATCAAACCGCGGTTCGAACCTCGAACCACGGTTCGAACCTTCAAACCATTCGGACCCGGTTCAAACCGGAATTCGGTTCGAACCGGATTTAGGGCAAAAAAAAAAAAACACCCCCAAAAAAGTAAAAAAAACGTTTTTAATTTTTTTTTTCCCGGTTCGAGCCGTTTTCCAATTCGAACTTGGCCTGCCGGTTTGAACCGGAAAGAATCGGTTCGAATAGGCCGGTTCGAATCGGGGTGTAACCTTGGCGTGTAGAGTCAACTGTAGGGCTCTGTCGGTGGCACTGGAGACAGAATCCAAGCGGTCATGTTTTTCCTTCAAATGCCCTTTCTGGTGACCTATTTTGAAGATACTTCACTTGAATAGCATTAGCCTAAAAGGTGTTTGGCAAACCTTGTCCATTGCAGCAGCCTATAAAGCTACGCTGACTGACCTTTCTAAGTGGCTTAGTAATTGCTTCAAAGCTTGGATAAACTTTCTTAAGGATGCAGATGTTCCTGTAAATTGTAGCTGGATTTTAAATGATTTTGTTGGTATAATAGAAGTAATAAAGTTTTTCAACTCCTCTTATATTTTAGAAAAAAAAAACCAACCTATGCTTCTTCAAACCTATGACTTCACGACATTGTACACTAAAATCAATTTGGAAGATTTTGAAGTTTCGTGTTAATAAGCTAATTCGAGATGTTTTTAGCAATAAACTGAAGGACACTCGATGCAAAGCTTTGAAAGTTGAAAGGAGTGTGTTGCATTTTGAGTTTTGTTGGCTTAAGAACAAAAATCAAAATGTCGTTCAATGAAGAAAAGATTCACTAAAATAGTTGATGTTGAAGATGTTTTCTGGACCATGTGAACCGTGGCATAATTAATTAATTATTAATTAATTTTTTTTGTCCCATGTCCAAAACAAGCTATGAGGGGAAACTTAGAATAATTAATCAATCAATTAATTAATTAATTGTTTAGATGAACCGGACCACAATTCAAGGAACCGTGGTACGGTTCCCAGAACCCACCGTTCTGGGAACCGTGGCTTCTATGGAAGACCCTAACGTTTTTGGGGGAGGAAGGCGTCCGGACCCGGACGTGTCCGACCCCCGGACGCGGGGTCGGACGCGTCCATATTTTTTTTTATTTTTTTAAAATTTTTTTAACACTAAAAAAATTAAAAAAAATTAAAAAAAAAAAAGCGACGTGTCCGAGGACCCGGACGCACCCCTGCGCGTCCGCGTTCAGACGCGCGTTCGCGTCCGGGGTCCACCACCTTAGGACTCATGTGAACTTAATTGTACAATTAGTGATGATAAGTGCAATTTTTTAGATCTTTCTGTAAGCCAGGCTAGGTCAGGTTTATTGGTTGATAATTTCATAAAAGGTTGCAGCCAGAATACAGTAACTTGAACATAATTTGCATGCCTCATATTTCTTCAAATATTTCAGGTTTTGTTAAATATGGAGTGGTCACTTCTCAATTATACAGGTTTTCTCATCTTTTTACTAGTAGAGATGCTTTTGTAGTCCAGTCAAGCAATCTAAAGGGTTTTTTATTCAAGAAAATCATGAGAAAAGTTCAAACTATACTAGACCTAAGGAAGCGGACGCGGATGCACCAGGGGTGCGTCCGCGTCTGGACGCGTCCAATTTTTTTCAAATTTTTTTTTTCAAAAAAAAATAAAAAAATACAGGCACTTGCCTACACTGCCCCCCATCCCAAAAGCAAAATAAAAACAATTTATGGCCCCTGTTTTTCCCCCGGAATTAATTATTAGAGGGTGCCTGTCACCCACTTGCCCCCTCGTGTTAAAAAATAGGAAAACAGTACCGAAAAAATTTCCAAAAAAATTTGCAACAGACCTAACCACTGGGCCATGCCTCTCATAACCTCAGTATTACTAAACAACCATGGCCAGTGAGCAGTTCATAAATTATTACGAACCTTCATTGGGAACTAAGCTCCAAAAAAGCGGCAAAGAAAGATCTGAGAGTGGTTTCGAGTGAAGGTTTGTATGGCAAACATATTACTGCCCCAAGGTTTAGAAGTGAATGCTCGCCAGAGGATTGGGGAAAAGTGAACGCTCACCAGAAGAGTGACAAGCTCTCAGGAGCAGAAGTCTCTGGGGGAAATTAGGGCTCACCAGAAAGTGACAAGCTATACACTACTGTGACTCGGTTTAGGGGATCGGTTTATTCCCGGATGAACTTCAACAACTTACTACGAAATTATGGCACTACTCCAACTCGCTACAATACGATGCCGAAATTTACAGTACCTGCTCCACGAACCCCTGTGCCTGTATTCCTAGACCATTAATACATTCTACGCAGGTTTAAGTGTATGCTGCACAAGTGCAGCTTTGATGTTGAATCTGCACATACCTGTGGTGCAATGCCTATGACACAATGAGGACGTGGGTGGGGTTGATGATGTTTATGGATGATGATTATGCTTGTGGCTTGTTTTGATGGTTATGGCTGTGGGGTTGTGGGTTTAGGGTGATTTGTTAGGGTTTAGGGTGTTGTGTTAACTGTGCCATTTGTTGGGGTGTCGGGTTTAGGGTCTTATGTTAAATGGTTGAACATGATGCATATGTTTTGAATGAGATGCAGATGTGCTGGTCTCTCTCTCTCTCATCTTGCACGGAGCAAACCATTTTTGACTAACCATTCAAACTTCACAGAGCTAACCATTTGTAAGCAACCACGATAAATTAGCCATGACACAAATAGACTGTAAAAAAATATATACATCTCATCTGATGCCACTGTACATGATGCTAAAATGTGTATCAGTATCTACAAATCATCCCTCTGCGTGCCAGATGCATTTGCAAGGGTGTCAAATACAAAGTGTGGCTGGGAGTCTGGAGGCATCTGGGACTCCTCTAAGTCTGGGCCAACGCCTGCCAAGAGACGACTAGAAGAATCATCAGTGCGTCCCCTCTTGGCTGGCCTGCCTCTGGGTCTGCCGGAAGGAACCCTCTGTGGTACACTCCTGCCTGGGGGTCTCCCTCTGCCACGAGGGGTTCTCTGGGAGGAACTGCCTGCCTGTGATGCTCTGAGTCGTCTCTTCGCTATATGTCTCTGGGCAGCAACCTCTGTCTCCCTCGCAAACTCTGACCAGCCATCATCTGAAAAGGGGCGTGATGGGGGGGTACTGGGTGGGGCACGTGGACCATCCCCTGCTAGGTCGACCGTCTCGTCTGAATCATATGTGGGCTCGTCATCTGAGGAGGGCAATGGAACGTCAGCAGGGAGGGTGGTGGTCTCATCGGCATCGGCATCATCCTCGGGATCACCCCGCAGAGCACGCCGAACAGCATCGTCTGGATCAACCTCTGGCTTGTGATCTACCGCTGCAACCAGGCACTAATCGGGATTGACCTGCACAAGTCAATCATTCGTGAGAATAGCCGAAGCAACCGTGAGGGCATTAAAGTGAATGTCTCAAACCAATACGAAAGCAAAATGACAGAGCAACGAAATATACCTGCAGCAGTAGGGCGTGTGCGCCTCCTGCCCTCATGCTCTCTGTGATGCGTTGAACCACTCTGGTGTTGGTGTTGCAGTACACCAGGTCATTGCACCGCTCCGTCGTCAGACAGTTCCGCCTGTTCGTGTGAACAAGGCTGAACGCTGACCAGTTCCGCTCGCACACGCAAGCAGAACAGTCTTGCATTAATTGGCAACAACTCGAGTGAGTACCGACCTTGTAGAGAAAATGCGAAAACTGGTTGGATGAATGAGACAAGACAACGTACCTGTGAAAGGACTCGGAGCGCGAGCGTTCTCAAGTCTGGCTGTCCGGCGCCGTAGCTCTCCCACCATGATACAGGCAATAGCCTGTTCTCTCGAACACGTGCAAGGTCCTCGCCGAACAGCCCCAGAGAGTGCCTGCAGTTAAGCAACGATATGCTTGAGTACACTTGGGCCCGCGCAGGGAAATTGAACGAACGACAGCGTGCGATAGATCAAGAGTTTACCTGTAACCGAGCCTCTGCACCTCAAGCCTGCTGCGGAACCCAGTGTTGCTGCCGAGGAGGCGGATGTATGCGAACCAGTCCGCACGCAGCTCTGCATCGTCGTACTGCCTCTCGCTCTGAAACAGCGGATGCAGTATGTGGGCCACACTGTGAATGGGCCGGTGAAACTTATCCCATCGCCGCTGCCACAAGCGCCTGATAGGCTCCAACCTGTGGACCAAACCACGTGGAGGCAACAGTTACATACCATCGTGTTGCGGCAGCAAGACGAAACAGAGTGCGAAATGGAAGTAAGGATGGTGAGACGAAAAAAAGTTTTACCTGGCAGGGTCCAACTCAGAACGCTGGAGAGACTCGCCTATGCGGTCCATGAACTCGTAAATGAGGCCCATCGTGCACCCCTCGTGATCAACGAGTCTCAGAACAGAGTAGATGGGGCGCATGACGTCCATGAGCTGCTGCATATCCACCCAGAAAGGCTCTGTGAATAAGATCTCGTGGAAGGGCAAGCCCGCTGGGGTCGTGGACAGGTCCATGGCGGTGAACTCTGCCGAAGTGGCCATGTGTCGCAATTCACCCTTGAGCTTGTGTAGCCACTCAAGCATGATGAACTGGTAGGTGAAGCGGGTGCGAGCGGGCTTCTTCAAGTCGAGCCTGCATTGACAAACGGAATGAGAGGCACACATGAAACGAGCAAAAAAAAAAGAGCATCTTGAACGAGCCAAAAAGTAAGTGGCAGGTTACTTGCTGAATGTGCGGAAAAGTGCCGTCATGCTGCGCTTGCGTGTGACGAAGTCCACGACCGCAAGTGCCCTCATGAGAATGTCACTGACCCAAGGCAGGCGCCCGATGGAATGCAGAAGGAGGTCCAGTCAGTGTGCGGCGCATGGAGTCCAGACAATGGAGGGGTAGTCTGCCATAAGAAGCTCCCCCATACCGCGGCAGTTGGACGCATTGTCCGTCACAACCTTTCGCGATACGTTCACACGATCAGTTCACAACTCGGAAACACATTGCAATCAATCGAAAACTACGCAGAACTATTGTATCAACATCAAGCAGCAAATGAGCAAGCAACTAATGAAAGAATATTATACCTGGACAACGCGCTGTGGTCCGACCTCCTCTATCGCCGCGCGAATGATGCCGTAAATGTACTCGGCCGAATGCACTCTCCCTGCCTCGGAGAACATGGAACCGTAACAACTGGAAACAATCACGTTGATGAGTGGACGTCTGCGACGATCAGTCCACCGATCAGCCATGATGGAACAGCCGTATCTATCCCAAGCCTCGTGCAGTGCGGCCAGTCTCTCTCTAACTGATGCAACCCGGTCGTGGCCTCGTAGTGTGTCGGCTGTGGGTGGTGTGTAGCCGGGCCCGCAGATTGCAACTTTCGAGACAACCTCTCGAAAGATGCGGGATGATGCCATGATAAAGGGGAGGTTCAGGTCATAGAACATCTGTGCTATGGTCCTGGTGGCCTCTCTGTGCTGCCCCTCTCTGAAAGATCCCGGCATGGACATCTGTCTGGTGCCTCGGGATGTGGATGGCTGGGAGGATGCGGATGGACGATGCGGACGTGGAGGTGGTGGCATAGGTGCAGGTGCGGAAGCGGAGGATGTGGACGGGCCGTGCAGATCTGACGGTGATGGCAGAGGCGTAGGTGCAGCAGTGGAGGTCGTGGATCCATGGGGAGTACTAGCGTTGGCGGGGGCGGGGGCGGGTGCGGGTGCGGATGCAGCGGTGGTGGCGGGTGCAGATGCGACGGTGGGGGCGGTGGTGCTGGGTGTACCAGTGGCAGGGTCGGTGGCAGTGGGTGCACCAATAGAAATAGAGTCCGCGACATCTGTGGACGGCTCGCCGGGCTCAACAGCTGTCTCAGAATATGTCTCCATAATGCGAGCCCTCTCCGCAGCGGGGATGACCATACAAATGCCGATCCCGTAGCATCCCCTCGTGGGTCGGACTCGCAACCCCCCCAGATGTGCTCGAACCCGAGAGGCGTTCCCTGTGAACTGCTTTCGACAAAAAGGGCAACGCCACTTTTTGTCGGGCGTGACCTCCACCTCATCCCAAATGGGACGAGCAGCCATCTCTCTCTCCCTCTCTCTCTCACATGCACACACACAGAAGCACGGAAATCCAAGCTCTCTCCCGCCCTAAACCCTAAACCCCAAACCCAAGCACCCTTGAACCTAAGTCCTAAACTCACACACACACACACTGTGCACACGCACAAATCCTCTCTCTCTACGTTCCTCACACTCTCTGTCTCTTCCTCTCTCTCTCTCTCTCACACACAGATCACCACACACACACAACTGAATGCACCCAAATCAACACACAATTTTCACACACACACACAATTTTCTCACACACACACACACACAAACACCATCCATCTCTCTCTCTCTCTATCACTCTATGCTCTCCCACACTCTCCCTCTTCCGCCCTCTGCCTGCTCTCGGGTTCTGCGGACTGTCCGCAGGGCCCGCGGGTTTTTGCTTTTTTTTATTTTAAAAAAAACGCGTCCGGGGCCCGGACGCGTCCGCGTCCAGACGCTGGACGCGTCCAGCCTTAAAAAAAAAAAATTAAAAAAAAAGGACGCGTCCGGGTCCGGGCGTTGGACACGGCCATTTTGGCCCGGACCCTCATGTCTGTATTAGACTATCTTTGGTATTTCAACTTGTGGTATAAAGATAATTAATAATAGAGTCCAGAAAAGTGGGGAGCTAAGGAGCCCGCTTTGTTTCTAGTATTTTGTATTTTGACTTTATTTCGATAACTCGTCATATTATGGTCCTTGTTTTAAAGTTTTATTTTATCTAAATTATTATCATTTTTTCTCGCTCCTTACTGATTGTCATTTGCCTTTTAGTCAACACTGGGTCTACCCAAGAGAATCCAGATTCTTTTGAAACCCAGTTAGCAAATTATGCTTGGGTACTGATGAGACATAAGCAATGCTGTTTGGCTAAGGTTTGTTGTTTATTGAATTCTATATTATTGTTTGATTTAAATCTTTTGACTTTTTGGGTTGCTTGTAATTGTTTCTAAGCTTAACCTTATGACATCACTGACTGCTCGATTTAAATTTGTGAAATTGGATATATTCTAATTTCATAAATAGATATCTATTAAAGTTTATCATTAATATTATCAAATAGCTCAGAAATAGCAGGGGGGCCAAGAAGTGTGCAAGGCATAAACCAGTCATCGTGACTACCGATGTATTCTTTGTAACCTTAGGACTAGAGCTTGTGGTACATCAAGTTTCACTTTAAGGTGGACATTTTAACCTTATCTTATGCTACCCTAAGTTACCTTGTGCCAGACCTTGATGAAGTTGATCACTTAGCTGGGTGTTGAAGTGGGCTCTGAAAATGTAAAATATCTTCTAGTTTGGAAATTACGTAGACTTTCTGATGGTTTAACATATGTCCATTTGGAAATCAATCTCCACTTTCATGGACTTTCTGGGTTAGTGGTCCAGACTGTTTGTGATACAGATTCAATCAGTTGTGCATGATTGCAATTTCACTGAAGTTGCCATTTTGGATCGGTTCTGTGATTATGACTTGCCTTGAGTGTGTCTGTTTGTCAGTTTTGGTTGTTGCTTTCAAGTTTGACCACTCCTTGATGCAAATTTGATCCTTGAATGAGGTTCCTTTATTCTTTTTCTACATAAAACTTCTTTTGTCGTCTTTGTGTGCCCTATCATGTAGGTTTGGATTGAAGGGTATCGTGTTTCGATTGGTCGCTTAGCTGGCTCTTGAAATGGGCTCTGAAAATGTTAGTAGACATCTTCTAATTTGAAGATTATGTATACTTTCTGATGGTTTGACATATTCCATTTGGAAACAAGTCTCCACTTTCATGGACTTTTTATTGAAAGAAGTGGGTTAGTGGTCCAGACTTTTTGTGACACGGATTACGTGACTTTTTATTGCCTTCGTCTGATACTTGTATTGCTTAAGTAGGGCAGCAATCATCATTTTGCCACTTCATAGCATCTACATTTTTTGTATCATCCAAAAATTATTTTAGAAGAGCATTATTAAAATTAAAATCTTTTATTGTGAGTTTTGAGTGATAGTAAGTTCCTCAATGTTCGAACGCTATGCAGATACTTCCCAAGCTTTCCATTCAAACACTCCGCAATCTTCTTACTTCAGATGAGCTATGGGTCCCCAGCGAGGAGAAAAGGTGAAATCACTCCTTGTTAGATTGAGTTGCCATGTAATTTGTGCAAGATTTTTCTATCCGAATTGAAAATTGCTGTGGAGTATTAGCAGCCTTTAAGATGTATGTTTGATTTAAAGGTCTGGTTTCCAAGAGAAGAACTATTTTCCAAAACCTTGCAGTGCAGACGAAAAATCTGTTCAACAAGACTTTTCACTGCCAAGTATTATAAAATATTTACAGTTTTTGATAATTGTTGACATGCAGGTTTGAACTTGCTCTAAGTGTGCTTGTTGCAAGAGGGGGATTGCTTGAGCTGAATACTTCTCATGTTTCAATGGCCTTAGAAGCAGAATCTGCTGTTGGTACAGCATCAGCTTCCTTGAGCTCAATCAAGGCACAAGAACAAATACAAGCCACCAAAGTAGATGGGTGTAATTTTGGGTCAAACACTGGTATAGAAGGTTCCAAAGTTCAACGTACTGCCTCCTCAGAGAAACCAATAGATCAAGTTGATGTGAATACGCTTATTCAAAGTACTATACTTGAACTTGCTGACTCCCTTGTGGCCATGCAAGTTGATGATCATGCCTGTCTTGGAGAGAAAGAGCAACCTTTTGTTAATCAGCAGCTGATTTATGTTTATGGAAGTGAGAAATATGCTTTAACAGATAAATTTGAAAGTGCGGAAAATACATGTGAGATTACGAAGCCGCAACTCTGCAAAAACACAGATGTAGGCCATGGGGAAGCATGTGCAACTAATGAGTTGGCAGTTGAAGGTAGTTCAATCGGTCATATGAGCAGTGATGATTTTTGGAGTTACAGGGATCATGCAGGGCATTGCTCTTTCTCATCCCAGCCCTCAACGTCTTTTACAGCCAGATCATCCTCCACACAATCTAGAGATGGTTCGTATACCTCACCTTCTTGGGGTGGAAGGGTGGTTGAAAGGCGATTGATGAAAGCTTACCCGACGAATGCTGAATATACTAATAATGATGATTGGGAAGCATTTATTTCTGTCTTTGAGGGTGGAGGTATCCTCTACTGTCACATGGCATTTGAAGATCTACTGAATATGCGAGGCCAGCTTGAGGAATTAGGCTTTCCTTGCAAATCTGTAGCAGATGGACTTTGGTTACAGGTAGCTTCCCATAGTTTAGTGAAATGAATGTTCTCGTGTATTTCATACTTCCTATTTTTAGGCATAACTTATCTTTCTGACTTCTTAATTGCTAGAAGTGATTAAGTATATGTTTTTGTTTCTATGGGGCAGACACTTCTCAGGCAACAAGTTCTTACCATAGCTGCAGACACATGCAAGAACTGCTGCTATGTCTATCCTTCCTGCAACTGTAGGCAAGGATTAGTGTATCCTCATACTCGCATACCCGCAAGCAACTATCATAGAGATGATCAAGAAAGAAACACACGAGCTGCAAGTATGGGGAGCTACCCTCTGACGGATGCACAGGGGGGTGTTAATGGCTCACTGCAAGGAAGAGTACATGTCAGAGGTACAATGGATGGCCTTGCAGGTATTGGACGAGGAACAACTTTTGGACCACCTGGAACCCCTTGGCCATCATCTCGTTTTGTATTTTCCAGAGTGCCAATTGGAGGCCATTCAAATAGATGTAGTCAGCAAAACGTAGGAAATGATCAAGTGAATGGAAGGTTTGAGCTGGGGGCAGTGGATTTGCCCACGCAATGTGCCAATGGCTTGACGGCAGTCGTTGGTCTTACTCAAGGATTAAATAGTAGCATTCCGCTGCATTCAGACCAAAGTGGAAGGCTGGATGACCAGCCCTTGTTCTCGCGTGTAGCTGGAGAACCTCCAGGTGGTGCGAACCTTTCAAATGCAAATGTTTTCAAGGTGGATTCTCAGGAGCAAACTCTCGGTCAAGAATGGGAAGCCTGTCAGGGTTCGTCAATTTCCCTAGATCTACAAACTCCCTTGCGGAACTTTCCACCATTCAGATTTGGGTAAGTGGTTTGCCTTCCCTTAAAAAAAATGCTATATGGAATCAACTGTCGTCATAGCCATTTAGTGTGAATTTTCTATCTTTTTCATTGCTTATTTTGCAGAGGTGTACAGATTTAAAGAACTTGTAATGACCTGTGTGGTTTTGGATCCAATCAAGCTGCTGAGCATTCAATTTAACAGATAAGGATAATAATAAATCTTTGATCAGATTGGATATGTGGTAAATGAAAGGAGTGGTCAAGTTTTGACAAGTTAAATTGTGCAAGCGTGCTGCTATCTTATTTAAGGCGGAACATGTAGGCTGCTTGTAAAATGAGAGAGAGAGAGAGAGAGAGAGAGAGAGAGAGAGAGAGAGAGAGAGATGTATTCATGTCTTTTAAAATACTGAAAGGTACGTAAGACCGATGAGTATATGTTGTTAGAAATCCATAAATCATAATATGGATGGACAGACTAGGATTCGAACCCAGGACCTCCCTCATATCAGATGGGATGCTCTACCACTGAGCTATCCGCCCTGTTTGATAGTTCTGTCTAGAGTGTGGATTGATATTCCAACACCCCCCCTCAAGCCACACTTGGTTGGGGTCCTAGCTACAATTTGAAAGCCAACCTAGAATCTGTTCCCAAAAGATCACCAAGACAAAGACTAGTCATTCATGAAATCCACATGTAGAAGACATTGAAGGCCCATAAACCAAATTCTGGAAACAGGCCATGTTTGAGAAAATGCAATTTATGAAGAAACATGGAGCATGGACTTTAGTGCCATTACAGAAAATAGAAAGAAGATAGATTGCAAGTTGGTTTATAAGAGGAAACTAAAATCAGATGGAAGCATTGCAAGATACAAGGCCCGACTTGTCGTAAAGGGCTATGCTCAAAAACATGGTATAGCTCATTTTGACACCTATTCCTATGGTCAGGATGTTGAGTATCAGGTTGCTTCTAGCTTATGCAGCAAAGTACAATCTAGAGATTTAGCAGATCAATGTAGAAACAGCCTTCCTTTATGGTGATTTGAAGGAGCATATATATGCAGCAGTTTGAGGTATTCAAGGATCCAAATCAGTTGGACTATGTCTGTCACTTGAATAAGTGCATTTATGGAAAGCAAGTTCCTTATCATGACAATCTTTGTCGAGGAAATGGACAGACAAAAGGAGTCATTCATGTAAATTAATTTGATTATGCTGAAGCAATTTTACAAGAATGACAAGCATTCCTTATGAGAACTAAATAGGAAGTCTCACGTACCTTATTGTATGCACTAGACCGGATCTAGCATTTCCAATTTATGCATTGAGTCAATTTTCATCTAACCTAGGAATGCAGCATTGGCAAATGGCAAAGAGGATCCTTTAGTACTTGAAAAAAACATCGAGCATGAGATTAGCCTATACGAACAAAGCTGATTTCATCCTGCAGAACTATAGTGATGCAAGCTGGGTAGGGTGTAAGGATGATAGCAAGTTAGTTACTGGTGGATGCTTACTGTTAAGTGGTGCTGCAGTAAGTTGGATGTAAGAAGCAAACCTAAGTAGCTCAATCTTTGTGTGAAGCAGAATACATTGCAGCATCTAAGGTTTAGGAAATTGTCTAGCTGAGAATGATGTTGGAAGACATAGGGGTGTAGCCATAGCTTCTTCAAGTCGCGATTCGTTCAAAGAATCGCCATTTTGAAATGATCTGATTTGAACGGACCGGTTGAATCAGGTTTTTTTTTTCCGAATCGGGGAGGGGAAAAAAAACACAGTTTTGAAACGGGACTGTTTTTTGGCTAATTGTATGTGTGCCACTCAAGCTTCTTGAACTTAAGGCAACCCTAGCCGTGTAGCAGAATGAAAGTTCTATAATGAAGATGGACACCCAGAGTGCAATATGTCTAACGCAAGATATAATTTTCCCTTCGCAAACAAAGCACTAGCAGATGTTCTAACAAAGGCGCTTGAAAAGACAGCATTCGAAAAGCACAGGAGCAGTCTTGGAATTGGTTGAGGATGGTTCAAGTCAAGAGGGAGTGTTGGAGAAAGTGAATTTCGCACTTCAACGCTTCCAAATTGACCTTCATGAAGATCACAAGGACAGATCATGTCGACCACCAATGGATAACAAACAAGGACAACTAACAAGTATTGGTGGTGACTCCAAACTAAACTGGGATTAGTTAGAAATCTAATTACCAGAACACTTACAAACTTCGTTAGACTGCATCTATTAATAAACAACAGAATATTGAAGAAGGTAAAAGCTGTTATGTTAGAGCCTATACTCCCTGTTTCAGTTATTTATAGTTTTCAGAGACACATGTATGTTTTGTAATTATTGTATTACTAAACTGGCTAAGTCATTGGCCTGTGGTGACCTTTATAAGTAAATTGTAAATAAATTGTAATTAGTTGGCATTGGACCTCAAAGAGTCGTTCTTAGCTTTGGCATGGGGTACTGGGTCATTTATTAGGAGTGGCTGGACTGTTCTCCTAAAAAGGAGGAGTTGACTAGTCAACGGGTCATGTATCATATGCTCACTGGGACACTTGGTCCAGTGAATGAATGACACATGTCAGGGTTGACCGGTCAAACATGACACGAGTCACATGCTCACTGGGACACTTCGTCCAATGTATGAGTGACACATGTCAGCCTACTCCTTTGCCTATGTGTCAGGGTACTGCCAAGTGGCAAGTGTCGACTGTGCATGGAATCGGCCATGTGTCGACATTAGGAAAGGTCAGGGTTAAGGGGTGCTTGAGGATTGTGCATAAATGAGCCTAGAGAGAGGCATTCCGGATCATAATCTATGCAGCAAAGGTTGGGAGGAGACAAGGCAGCCAGCTCCACCTTGTTTCATGCTTTCTGATGTTCTGTACATGCAGGGAAATCAACGAGGATCGAAGTTTCAGATCTATGTGTACTTGATGTGCTAGTTTTAGAGTAAAGTTTCAGATTGGAGTCTGATATGTTATGTAGAGTGTTCGCGCTATAGAGAAAGCGCCACACATGAAGCATTAGTATTCTGAGACAGTCTCAAGAAAATCAGTCAGAATTATTATGACAAAACACATGCATGTATTGAAACACAATATGTATTTGCAGATGATAAAACAACACTTTATGATGTGTTCAATTCTGCTCTAACATCTTTCTATGTTTCAATCTGCATGATAGCAAAGAACTCTAATAATTTTGTCTCTGTTTGGTTATGCGTAAATGTTCGACTGATACTCAAATGACTAATATTTGAATAAGTAGTTGAACAATGTCGAATTTCGAATATATTCGACTGCTATTTGAATAGTTGTCCGAACAACATTTGAATAAATGTTTGAACAGTATTTGAATCCGAATTAAATGTGTCGATTTGCATTTTCACAATATTTGAATTTTTGTGCAAGTGCAAGTGGCATATCCTTTATTCTTGTGGAATCTCACAAGACCGGCTATTCCAAACCTGAAGGTGGTGTGATGACACTCTCAACTATCCCAATGCATAATTCTAGGCCGTGTGTGTGTGTGTGTGTGTGTGTGTGTGTGTGAGAGAGAGAGAGAGAGAGAGAGAGAGAGAGAGAGAGAGAGAGAGAGAGTCTTTTCAGATGTTGATGTAGAGTTCCCTTGGGCCGTGCACTATACTTTCTACGATAAGGAAAACTGAGTTGCCATCTATTACGAGAAAAGCTATATATTCTGAAGACAAATATATGTTGCAACATTTGTATAGTGAAGATGCGTGAAGCCAAGGTGCATGTCCTTGTTTTTTTATTGGAATGGTGTGGTAGATATATAAGCTGTGTTTTCATTCTTTGCTTCATTATCAAATGAAATATTTTTTGTGATTCGTTTAGATAGCAAGTCTTCACTTTTGGGGCCGGATATTATAGCAGGTATTTCACAAAATGGAGAGATTAAAAGGGTTAGGGCTAGCTTTGAAACAGAAGCAGCATTTGTGTCGAACAATGATAATGTTCCTTTGATAATGTACAATTTGGGGCACTATATGATGCTCTTACGGCCCTTCTTGATGTCACTGCTGGCAGCTCCTTGCCAGCATCTGTAGCCATGAAGCTTACACTAGGATACATCTTGGGTGTGATATTCGCAAAACAATAGCAAAGGGCACACAAATTGTTCTATGTTTCTCCATTCACAATGAGTTAAGGAGAATCTCAAGAATATTCAAAGTATATATCTAAAAGACTAGAAAATCAAAGTGAATCTTCATACATCCTTTAGAATTCTACATTGAAATGTGATGATTTTATAACATTTTCTTGATTGAACAGGGTCGAGTTTGACGATGTGCACAGACTTGCTGATGGACAATCAAAGCATTCGCCTGAAGCATTTTATGCTGGATCACTTTGGAAGGTACAATTTAAAGAGCAGAAGGATTGGTCTTTGATTTTGCCTTCTTTGATGGCCCATCCAAATCTTTGTGTTATGGTACTCAAGTCTCAAATGTTAGAGCCGCTAACATGTTCTTCCTGCAAGTAGGTAAGTGTTCAAGCTTTCAATGACGAAGATCCGCGTGGCAGGCGCACTCTTGGTATGAAAATCTTTGAAGTATTTACTCTAGTTTCGCCTTCCTGTCTGCCCTTTCCTACAAGCCCAGAATTCAGAACATAGTTTATTCATGTCAATGTACACTCTAATGGAGGAGCAAATCTGAAAAATTGCTGCAGGACTTTTTTTGCATCGGCGAAAAGCAGATGAAGCTGGCCCTTATCGGAAGGTCAGTTGGCAAAAATGCTAATATGGGACTTTTCTTGAGAGATTCTTTTGGAAGTTTTTGCTAAAGACTATTTGTTTTGACAGACCAATGTTTCTAGTTTTCTGAACCAAATTGATTTCAAGGCTAGACGTAAGAGGAAAGTACCAGAGTACACTTAACAAGGATAACCCATACGTTTTCTCAAAAATTTGACTTTTTAGCTCAATGCCGATTTTATGGAACTTAGATTTTAGGTGACCATTTCAATTATTATTCTTCTGCCTGTAGTTGCTATCTGTGACTTCTTGTTTTGGGTCTCCACATGTCACCAGGTTTCCCTGTACACAGACTCAAGAGAGAAGGTTAAAGCACGCTATCAGGTTAGTCATATCTGGCTAGTTTTGGTACTTTGGCTTTATTTCATGACATTATAAGCTGCTTCACTTGGACTCTAGTTCTGGATGCACAGCAGTCTGATTGAATTGTCCATCACTTCTACAGTTTTGAATCACCTTCTGGTACAAAAGACAAGACCTGCTCATGTTTGTCGAACTTGATGTTGGCAGTTGATATGTCCAGCAAAAAGAGGTGTAATGATTCTGGGGAATTTAACCCAAGCTGGCACATTACTCCCCAAAGCTCCTAAAGGTTGGGGCTGGCGAACAGCATTTTTGTTTGATGAACTGGCAGATCTTCTTCAAGGAAGTTCACTGAGAGTTGCAGCTGTTGTGCAAATAGTCTGAGTAGGCTCCTTACAAAGTTGATGATCTACTAAGATCACATAATTTTTTAATGCCACTTAATTAGCTCCTTTGCTATCATCACTGAACTGCCAGCATGAGATCTCTTGTATGGTATCAACTGCTCTTTCAATTGAGGTGTCAGAGAGATAATGTGATGTCACTGCTAATGCTATACAAGAGGCTCCAGCATTCTCATTCTCTTTGCTCTCCCATAAATATCAAAGCTTTTCAGTCCATATTGCACTATCTATTCAATCAATCTGGTCAATCTCTCCCATCCTCTATTATTCCCTTTTAAATAGTCATCATCAATGCTCGTAGTAATTGTCCGAGTTGTTGGAATGCTGGCTTAAGAGACTGATCCATTTCAACTCAAGGATGCAGTCTGGCAGGCATGAGTACGTTTATCATACTAGAATGCATTTATTATCATCTTTTTCTAAATTCCTCTTGTTGCTGTGACATGATCATGGAATATTGTGCTGTTGACATTGATGAGAGAAGTTTTGATAATCATCTTATACCATCATATCCTGTTTGTGGTTTGTGACTATTTTGTCTGGCTTCTTTTGATATATCTTGTGTAAATGCATATTAAAGGAAAATGTGTGAGTGAGACCTAAGTGGTCAAGAACCTGCAGGCTGAGCATTTCAGGCTGCAATTGACTCACCATTCTTGCTTACCAAGCTTTGTAGTGTTTTTCTGTACTTTAAAGTGCAAAGGGTAAATCATGCTACAGCCGTGATGCCTTCTAGACTAACTTTTGAGGGCTTAACTTGAGGGAAAGGATTTTGCCTTCAATACATCTCCAAATGACGTGAGAATGCAAAAACTTGCCAATCAGTGCACAAATATTCTAGGAGGCAAAGTCACCAGCAGTAGAAAAATATAGCTAAGTTGCAGCTAGAGAGAATAGTTCATTAATGCCGGATTCCTGTTTTTTTCTTAAAAGCATACTCGCGTTTACGGTAAGGAGCTGGATTAATCTCTAGGTTCCCATTGCATACTGGGGTACATGTGATTGGTGCTCTTAGATATGCTAACTGTAGAAACTACACAACTTGGAGCCATTATACTTTTAAGGAGAAGGAAAGAAAGATGACGACGTTTTAATTTAGACACCACAATGTGCATCGCTAATCAGTACAATGCTGAAGAAATGATACTCGGATGGAATCAAACATCTTCTATTCTGTAAGGTAACAGTCACAAATTCTTGCTCTGATTAATGTTTGGGCTGAGCATCCAGTAATATGCATTGAGAAAGGACTTCTTTGAGGCTTGAGATTAGCTTGATAGTGAAACTTAGAATATGAAACATGTAGATGTTTGACATTTCAGAAGTGTGCATTTAAGTTCTCATGTGAGGTCTGCAGTTGTTCCTAATGCTTGTCAAACATGTTTTGATATATGATGATATGGTCAACTTGATGATGACTTAAAGCTTGCCTTATGAGGCTATTTTGCATGATTGGATGAAATCTATGTAAGTCGCTAAACTTAAGAATATGGTGATTTCCAGCTAATTGTCGTTGCCAATTACAGAATATGCAAAAGAAATAAGGTGCGCGCTTTGAGTGTAACTAGAGAGGTATGTTTTTTCCCAAGGCATGCTGACTATGCTTCTACAATGATATTGAAACTTGAACTTCACAATATACAATGTCTAGATACGTGTAGGTGGATGCTAAAACTGTAGGTGGATGTTAAAACAGAAGCCTTGAATGTGTGTGAAACTCCTATACGTCTATGTTGCACTTCTAATGGTTAGCCATGAGTGTTCAAAAGCTGAACTGGACAGGAAAGGTGAGAGGGAGCATCATTCTACTTCATACGTGCTCTATACTATCGATATAAAGTCTTAAAAGAGTGGGCAAGTAAGTGGTGCACACTTTGCAACCATTGGGTAACCTCCAATGGTAACACTAGAAGGGATGGCTTTGTTTTGGGGATGTTTTATCATCCCCATCCATAGAATTTTATCATATTCTTGGCAAGTCTTGAAGAAAGAGGCATGAATGTGAGCCTTGATGCCGATTTGAAGTATAATGCCCAAGCATGGAACTAGGCTAAAGCACAAGCTAGGTGTTGGGATTTGTCCAACAATGATTATGATTAGTGATAATCATGTCCAATAACTTGGCAAGGATGTGGATGTTTATCTTAGACTTTAAAAAGATCTGTAACTTAAGGGCAACAAGAGGAAGGGAATGTAAAGGAGATCACATTCTTCAAGTGTTGTGCAATAAATTTGTTGAGTGCCTAAGTTCAGCTTGGAGGTTGTATAAATCCATAGTATCATGACTACACTTTAGAAGGGTATGGGAGGATTGTGAGAGATTGTTAAGGATTGGTTAAGTAGAGTTTGTTAGCCTAGGGATTAGTGTCGACAATGGATATGTTGATGGGAGGAAAACTCTACATAAAATTGTTGAAGATAGGTTTGTGATAGGAAATGAGATACGAAGCACTTAAAATGTTTGAAATGATTGCTTTAGGAAAATAAATTAGGCATTATATGTATTGATCCGGAAGTCGGAAATGATGTATTGGTTGAATGAAAATATTGCATTGTTACTCAAACAAAGCATTGGGGCTACAATTGATTAGATTGAGAACTTTTGGATGGTGTTTTAGTGATGAGGTTGACTTCTTCAATTTCTAAGTTCAAAATTGGTATTTGGATACGTGCAAAATTGAGAATCTAAAGGGATAGGGAATCCAGAGGTGGTTGTAGATTGAGGATTGACATAATTGTGGCAAGAAATGAGTGATGAAATACATTCAATCAACAAACAACCAAGTTCTTTGCTATTTTGGTAATGCTATCACTTCATTGTCCTTATTCGGCTATTCTAATTTAGATTGGAGAGGGGACTTAGATACCAAGAAGTTAACTTTTGGTTTTATTATTTGTATCTATTTTCCGCACCAATTTGTAGCAATAGCATGAAGTAGAAGTAGATTGCACTATTTTGAATTGAGGTTGAATACATAGCCGATTAATTTTTTTTTTTTTTAATGAAAGTGTATATAAAGGGTGCTTATTTTTTGAATTGCTCTATCCCTACTTTCATTAATCTTGGAACATTTATGCTTGCTACAATGGATGCAGGCTAGAGAAGTTGTTCGAAAGTTGCTAGTTGGGATTCTTTTCGAAGACCAAGTACATAGAATTTTTCCTAGGTTCACAGCGACCATCATTATATTAGCATGTGCAAATGCAAGCAAATTGTCATTTGCTATAGATTACATGTCAATGATGCTCTATCCATACAATGTTAGTATTCCAAATTTTGACATTGTTTGGGTTCCCTACAACTTGCTCACATACATCTTAAAAGGTGATAGGGCTTTTGTAGCCCGCTTAAATCGATTTGTCAACCATTTGTCCATGAATCATTATAGAATATTGAGTATTGCTCCCGCTCACATATGAAGGAGATTGTGGTTACAGCTTCACGCTCCCACGGTCACTTGCGAAGGAGATTTTGCTGTCTACGTCTTCACGCTCCGTTGGATAAACGTTTTGTTAATTAAGTACAAAAATATTAATGATCTTGTAAGTGTAATTAGAATAGCATGAGATCATCCAACAACTATATAAGGAACTAAGCGAGTAGAGACAAAAGATGAGAAGAGATCCAAGAGATCAATCTCCACGACAAAGATCAAACGACCAAAATTGGTCTTCTAGTGTCTAACTCCTCAGAGTTAGATATTATAGAGAGAGTAAAGAGTATTCAGAAAGATAACAATTATTTGAATCTGTAAATAGAATCACGCGTTCACAACGCTATTGTTTTGTGATCTGATCGTTGTTACTACAACACTTATTATACAGATTTGCAGTTGCATTCGTGGTAGATGTTTTGAATGTCTCTCACTCTTTCTCCTCTACTATCAATAACTCCACTAATGAAGAAATGTATGGCTGTCATAGACGCCTAATTGATTCACATTTTTTTATATCAGAATATCAGTAACAGAGAAGTGCACGACTGTCTCAAACGCCTAATCATTCTTCTCTTTATGGTTGTCTATGACACCTATACTGAGGTTCAACAAGTCAGAACTGCTCTAATTCCATTCTCTAAGCAATCCAGATCTTATATCATTTTCACTGTCTTCATTTGGTGGTGCGACGACCTACAATTTTACTGCGGCATAGACTTCATCCTTGTTCTAATGAGTGATCTCGATGGTGCATTGGGCTCGAATAAGTCAATTTGAATTCCTTCGAAAGTAGAGCTTTTGTCTCATGCAATAGCTGATTTGAATTGTTGATGATTAATGAATCATCGATATATAATGCTATTATCATATAGCTTGAGCCTTTGTGTTGGAGATACATGGTAGAATTGGCAAAACTAGATCTGGTGCTACAACAAGAATCGATTAACTCAATTGAACCAAGCCCTTGGAGCTTGCTAGAGCTTGTAGAGAGCTTTCTGCAATTTGCAAACCTCGTGCTCTTCGCCTGGAAGGATGTAACCTTCAAGTTGATAGATATAGAAACCAAGAATGATCCAATAGTGTCTTTTGGTCTTTGACCATAAATGCTCCTTCGTCCATGTCGATGTTGGGAGGTGTTGTGACTGCATTTGCCTGTTTATCAAGTTGCTTATTGGTGTTCTTCGCTTTGAAAACCTTGCAATCCTCAATCTCATGATTAGTGCGCTTGCAATACTTACAAAACATCTTCTTCTTCGACTGTGGATTTGATAATTGTTCTTGACTTTGAGTCGGTTTTTGATTTGATGCGGACTGCTTAGAGCTTTTCTGCTTCTGTCGGTTTGAGCCTTTGTTGACATATAGAACATGAGATGATGAAGTCGACGAAGCATCCTGACTTCTTCGATTATCTTCCCGCAGCAACATAGTGATAACTCTAGTAAGAGTTAAACATGAGTGTGTCGATATGATCATCACCCAGTTTTCATATGTAAAGGGCAAGCTTGAAAGCAATGTCATAATTGGGTCTTGATTGTCTATGACTGATCCGACAATGGCCGCTCTGTTGCAAGAGATTCTTAAACTGGTTAGCGTGATTCTGAAGTGAATCACCATTCGACATCTTGAGAGTGAAGAATTTTCTTCGTAGATGTAACTTGTAAGTTACGTCCTTCACATCATATAGTAACTCAAGATGTCCCATACTTCTTTCGAAGTTTGAGCTTCAGATATATGGCCAATCTGAGTGTCTGATATATTGAAAATGATAAGCGCGAAAGCTTTACCATCCTTCGACTTCCACGTTGAGTCGGTTGTGTCGTCTTCAAGCTGCACTTCGATATCTATGACAACATCCCACAACTCCTTGGTGATTAGCAAGGTCTTCATCTTAAATTTCCACAAGTAGTAATTGGATCCATTCAGCTTGTCTGCGATAAGACCGGCTTTACTATGAGAATTCATCTGGAATTCAGCGAAGTGGCAACAAATACAGATCTCGAAATAACAATAGAGATGGACCTTGGAATAAGCCTTTGTATGTGTCTCAAAATCGACCTCATTTGCATGCCTTACTCTGAAAAATTTGTGGTCTAACTTACTGCAGGTGTCGTTGTATATTCTGAGGTGCTAGTTCCGATATCGATAATAGGACAAACCATTATCTCTCTCTCATTATCTCTCATTTTTCAAGAGATAAAAAAACCAATTATTGTAGAAAACATTAAAAAATGACTCAATAAAAAAAGTTGGCACCAAACTTCTGGCTCATAGTTAAGAAACTATGTAAGAAAATCTTCACAAGAATGAATGTAACTATATGTATGTGTTGCCCCACATGGTTACATCTTGTACATGTTGATGGTTACCATATACATTGTCGAAACTCTGCAAGACAACCCATCAGAGGATCAGAGGATTGAGGACGTGATCACCAAGAGTTTGAAAAGTTATGGACAACCCATCAGAGGATCAGAGGATTGAGGACATGATCACCAAGCGTTTGAAAAGTTATGGACAACCCATCAGAGGATTGAGGACGTGCTCACCAAGAGTTTGAAAAGTTATGGACAACCCATCGGAGGATTGGGCACATGATCACCAAGAGTTTGAAAAGTTATGGACAACCCGTATGAGGATTGAGGACATGATCACCAAGAGTTTGAAAAGTTATGGACAACCCATATGATGATTGAGGACATGATCACCAAGAGTTTGAAAAGTTATGGACAACTAATCAGAGGATTGAGGAAAAGATTGCCCGAATGGATGATGAAGATATGGATTCGAAGGGCAGCGCTTGCAGTGAGATTACGTATTCTAACTGTGTTCAAGAGGCAAGGAAGCTGCATAGAAGAAGCGAAAGCTTTCCCCTACCTTTGGCAGCTTTGCTTAGGAGGAGCTACGTGCAATTTCCTCCTCAATTAGCATGCTTACAGTTGCACCACATCAGAAGTAATGGCCGTATTCTTCTCCAAGAGGTGAAGGTCGCCCCTCAGTCCCTTTTCCAGCCATTTCGAACACAAGGATGCTTGGTTCTGCAGCTGATTCACCGTGATGATGAGGATCCTCAAGCAACCATCGAAACAAACGAACCGTGTCACTGCAGAAGAGCCCACCGCGAAGCTCACTGATGTAACCTTCCGTAAGTGTCATAAATGTACAGAGCAACAAGAGAGCGCAGAGAGAGAGAGGCACACAGAGAGCAAGAGAGAGGGGAAAGAGAGTGAGAGCGTAGAGCATGAAGAGAGTGAGAGAGTTGGGGAGAGAGGGGAAAGAGAGCGAAAGTCCCCTCGTATCTTACTGGCACGGCCAGTTTGGCTGCGACCAACTTCTGCAGGTGACATGTGTCCCCAGGTGGCCTGATGATGCTTCGCGCCACCCTGCTCGCCCTGCCCGAGAGAGACATTGAACCTTTGCTTGCCACATGACCTAATGGGTTTATCCCATAATATTTTCTTGGAACTACTCCACCATGCATATATACTCAAAATGCCCATCCACTCCCATATATGTGTGTGTGTGCATGTGTGCGTGGGCGTGTGTGCGTGCGTGCGTTCTGGTCCCCCTCACGCATTGGTGCTCCCGGCTCCCGGGGTGGGCAGGCGGTCCCACAATCTTGGCGTCAACTCCACAATCTTGGCGTCAACTCCCTCACGCATTGGTGCTCCCGGCTCCCGGGGTGGGCAGGCGGTCCCACAATCTTGGCGTCAACTCCACAATCTTGGCGTCAGCTCCCTGGCCGGTGGTCTTGGCGGCACTAGCGCCCTCTGCTCGAGTGAAAGGGTGGTGCTGTGGCGCTGGCACAGTGCAGTGGTTCCTGGCGCCCTGGCGGCGGGTGCCGCCCGATGATAGTACTTTTGCGGCAACAGTGGGGTCCCAGGTTGAACGGATTCTTGTCCCGTGTCCCCGGACTCCACGTGTTAATTTACGACCGGCACGGGGCCAAAGCTGTCCCCTTGCCAATAAGCGACACGGGAAGAGTCCAGACCATCGAGAGAGAGAGAGAGAGAGAGAGAGAGAGAGAGAGAGAGAGAGAGAGGGGCACGGGAGGACATAGATAGCGGAGAGAAAGAGAGACACCACTGAATAAAAAAAAAAGGGGGGGGGGTCATTGGTTGGGCCATTGGTGGGATGTCCGTGCAGGATTATCATATTTATGATAATGGCCCTTTCAATGGCCATTACTTAATACTTAATGTCCATTACCATTAATTATAGTACCCTTATATTTCTTATAGGCTACATGTATACATATAGCTCTAAGCTATATGATTGTGACTAAATTCCTACAGGCTACATGTATACATACAGCTATATGATTGTTTCTAAAGCATGAGGAACATGTGTTGAGGAGTAGTATAAGAACTATAGTAAGTTCATCACTGATCCCTGTCAAATAAGCGTGTTTTAATCCAAAATATAATATGTTAATCACTGATCCCTCGATATGTTAAGGACTGATCCTTGAGGAATGTCTGTTCAGGAAACATAGATCAGTAGGAATTATAGTATGTTCATCACTAATCCATGCCAAATTATAAGCGTATGTTAATCCAGTATGTTAATCACTGATCCCTCAATATGTTAAGCACTGATCCTTGAGGAATCAGTTCGTCCGTTAATTCTTTTAACATGTCCAATCATGCACTTTTGTGAGACCACGTTTTCTCCGTGAGTGTGTTTTTAGCAAACAATTTTGTGTTTGATAAGGTGCTTTGCATGCATGTATATAGGAGGTATCGGAGAGAGAGAGAGGGAGATTGAGAGAGTGTAGTGATCAGTAGCTGTTCGAGTCTGGACTCTGGAACACTAGCTAGTTCCCAAGTTTTAACGCTGCAAAAATGGGAGAAGCCAAATCTGCTGCCTGTGAATTAGTGTGTGAAATTCCTGGTGTAAATATCTACTCTGATGGCACAGTAGATAGATCAACACATGATCAACATCTGCCTACCACACCTGCACATCCAGATCAGGCTCTCTATGGGGCGGTTTCAAAGGATGTCACAATCAACAGCCTCACGGGCATATGGGTTCGCATTTATCTTCCCCAAGGAGCACCAAAGCATGGCCCTCAGATTAACGGGGAATTGCATGAAGTGGGTGGTTTGCCAATCGTTGTTTACGTACATGGAGGCGGGTTCATTTTGGCCAGTGCAGCATCTTCCTTTGCGCATGACATTTGCTGTAAAATGTGCGCAAAGTTGAATGTGATTGTCGTCTCCGTGGACTACAGGTTGGCTCCGGAGCACCGCCTGCCTGCTGCTTTCGACGACACATTCGCTGCCTTGAAGTGGCTGCAGTCTCAAGCCACTGATGAAGCCGCATCTGAAAAAGAACCATGGCTTGCTGCTTATGGAAATTTTGGGAAGTGTTTTTTGATGGGCCAAGGCTCTGGTGCTACAATTGTGCATCAAGTTGCCAACATCTACACTATGAATGAGATGAAAACTCTAATAGATCTTGATCAAACATCAATCAAAACATAAAATAATATTGTGGAAACAAACCTTCTCGATTTGTATATCTCATTTGTTGATAAATTGAAGAGAAGGAAATGGCTAAACATTGTCTAATTTCTCTCTCTAGCTAGTTTTGTCTTCTACACTAAAAAGTGTGCAACCCACTATCTTGATGGCAAAGTGTCTCTATTTTTCTTACATTGTTATGATTACCTTACCCATGACATACTCACAATCCATTCAAATGAGGTCTTGCATCTCTCTCTTTAAAAATAGGAAGATCTATATCAAGCTTCACTGAAAGACTTCTACTTATTGTTTGTTGGATACCTAAAAAAATTTATGCTCATTTGGAAAACACATGAAGCTCAAGTCTTTGGGAGTCCCTTGTAAACATATATCACTCTCTCATGCAGGGCCATTGGACACAACTTGTTCTTACTTTTGTAAAATAAATGTAGTTTTGATTTAGCAAAACAATTATTTGAGGTTAGACTACCTACTCGGCGCTAAATAATTGTGTAATCATGACTTGGGTCTTTGATTACCCAAACAATCTACAATAGCTTCTTTTTTTGCCGAGGGTGGTAGCCCGAGGCGGAAGGGCCCAGAAGCTGACCTTCCGTGGCGTGAGAAATTTTTTTACTTTTTTTCACCTTTTTTTGCCTTAAATCCTTTTTACATGTACCTTCCTACATCCGGAAAGTGTATGTAAAAAGAAAACAAACAAAAAAGAATGCGGCGTGGCGCCTCCTTTCCCTTTGTAAAAACGGGAAAAACGCCCTGCAAAATGCACACAAATTCTCACACGGGTTTTCACAGAAACTACAACTGTAGAATAGTTTTTCCAAATGCTCCACGCTAAAAAAAAGGAGTGTTTACGTACTTATTGTCAACAAAGCCTTGCAAACAAACACAAAGAGATTCTCACACAGATTTTCACAGGCAACTCAAAATGTAGCATAAAATTTCTGGTTATGTCGCAAACTTACAATAGGGTTTTTGGCCAGCTTACATTTTCATGAATACGTTTGGGCTGGTAAATTCTTCAAAGCCGATTCCCTTTGGGGGTTGGTGAGCTTTATTTATCATTGAAAAACATTATTCAACGAGCTTCCTTTTATCATAGACTTCTCACATTGTCTTTTGTAGCTCTTGCGTTTGAAGAGGCCTAAAAGTTTATACATAGGCCTTGGCATCCCTTATTTTATCTATTTCCGGAGTAAACCTTCTCATTGATAATGCAAAGCTTCCAGATCTTATCTGCATCAAGCCTTATTCAATTAAACTCTTTTGCAATCCCCTTTACCAACGCACGCCACGGTGCATAAGGATTCTAGGGCTGCGACAGCTCCATTGAGTCCAGCTACGGCTACTTAAGTGCATCAAACTCATATGATCCAAGCTACCAATATGCTTCAAAGCTCAGCAACATGTTCTTTGACATGGAAATTCAATCAATCAGAGTAGGCTCTTCTGCACCCAATGTTCAGTCTGGAATTTTTCTGGAGACGAGAGGAGGATATCCTGGTGTGGTCATTTCTTCGCTTAATGGATGGATGTGGCTGCAAATTGCAATATATTTTACACTTGGACTGCACAAAGCAAATGTTTCTTTCACTCCGCGAAATGCAGAAAGTAATTGGTCGGATAGAATGCAAAGAGTTCAGACAAAAATACAAATTTGATACATGCAGATGGTTAAAAAAGTCTTTTCATATGTGCGATACATTGCTTCGTTTTCCCTTCAATTGTCACATTTCATAAGGACTGAAAGCAAAGAGTAGTTAGAAAGCCTAGAGGTGGCAGATTCACTTGAATAAGTAGCTCTGCACGTTTAATGCCACTCTGAGCAGACTCAGTTGTAGACACATGCAGCACAACACATATAGCTGCTAGATACAAGGAAAAATCCATTATATTATTCAGCAGCCTTTTATTCAACTGTTTTCCCACTTCTCTTCAATGACAGCTTGTGCCAAACCAGGAATCCATTCTCTGTGCTTACAAACTTTATTCCCTCTTTCATAGTCCAACCTTTACGTTTGGGGGTCAGAGTCTCTTTTTGTGATATTTCTGATTTATCTTCACTATTGCAATCCTGAGAGGGACTTATGCTGTTTGGAGACTTTGTTAGTTCAGAAAGATCAAGCAGATGCTGTAAAGCCTCTACAATGCTACTCATTTTCGGTCTTGACTTAGGATATCTCTGCAAGCATCGAGAAGCAATATATGCAACCCTTTGTGCAACTTTCAATGAATACTGTCCCTCCAGGCTAGGGTCAAGCATCTGAGGGAATTTTTTTTTGTCTGCCATGTAGGGCTTTACCCAATTTAACAGCTTCAGCTCATTCTTAGGCTTATTTCTGTCCATGGCCTTTCTTCCAGTCAATAGCTCAAGAAGCACCACTCCAAAGCTGTACACATCACTCTTTGTTGTCAAATGCCCAGTCTGGATATATTCGGGGGCAGCATAACCTAGCGTTCCTACAACCTGCAGCATAAACATTAGTAATGTGAAATTAGAAGTCATCAATAGCACTAGTCATGTAAAAAGGTTTTTCAGTATAGACTGGCAAGGTTTTACCATCTTTTGGTCGACTTTACAGAACCTTCATGCAGCAGTACAAACAAATTGAGAAACAGAATCATCATGAAATTGTGTGAGAAAGCTACACCTATTTCCTAAATGAAGCATTCCCCATTTCTTTGAATAAAATTAGAACAAAGACTTTCATACGAAGATTTCAAATGAAAAAGGCATTTTACGCTGTATCTTTCCGCTGACATGGTGGTTAAGAAACCATTCACATTTAAGTTAGAGATGCATTCCAACAGTGAGTGCAGCCACAAAAGTTAAAAAAGTCACCATTTCCCAAACCAGTGCATGGGATTAGGTGTCAATTTTACAATAGATGGGTTGAGAGGCTTCTGGAACAGATTTAAATGGGAAGCAGTGAGAGTAATGCAGAGATGTTCATGCACAACATTGGGCTGAAGTGAGGACGCTTATGTGGTCATAGGGCAATGTTCAGTGAAAGAAAAGATGTCCAAGATGAAACTTCGTCCTAGCAAAATCTTTCACTACATTCCTAATTATAGTCTATAATGGTTTTAAAGATTGAGTAGACAACTATCTTACAACAGGGTAAAAAAGACAAACATCGTAGGCTCCCAAAGAGTTTATTTTCAGCTAAGTTTCATTGAGCTAATCACAAACTGTCTTCTAACTGTGTGTTGATATGGGAATGCATGAGGTCGAGCATCATAATAATCTACCATTTTATAAGGGAGTATGAGAGCTGCAGGAGCACAAAGCCAGAACAATGGCTTACAGCACTTTGAAATAGCTTAAATTCAAAACAAGCAACACTTTTCTATGTCAACTGGCAAATGACTAGCAGACAATGTTTCAAAGAATCATGTATGGATTTAGTGTACCGCTGTTGTGACATGACTATCATTGAGGCCTGGTCCTTGTCGCGCAAGCCCAAAGTCTGATAGCTTTGGACTAAAATCTTTATTAAGAAGGATGTTGGACGTTTTGAAGTCACGGAAAATCACCTGCATGCCAGTGAAGAGGAGGTAAGAATATCTGAAGCATAAGCTCCCTTATCTTCGTAAGTTCCATCCCTAAAAAATTAGAACAAAAACACAATCAAGGCAAGAAAAAGAAACTCTCAATAAAATATAACTTGAAATCAATAGTTTAGCTCTGTAAAAGTGAATGATAATCTGAATTAATACCGGGAACTCCATTTCTTCGTGCAAATAGGCTAAGCCCCGTGCAGCTCCTAATGCAATATAAATTCGCGAGCACCATGAAAGGACTGATTGTAATTTGTGAAACAGGTGCTCCTCGAGGCTTTTATTGGGTATGAACTCATAAACCAATAGCCGCTGCATACCTTTCTCATCATCTTCCGCACAATAGCCAATCAACTTCACCAAGTTTGGATGGCTGACAAGACCTAGAAAGTTAACTTCGGCTAACCACTGCTTGTGACCCTGAAATGATGCAGAGATATGCTAGATCATTAAAACTGCAATAGTGGAAAGCACTATCACACAAATGCTACTTTCCAATAAAAACCAATCCATCCGTATAACTCCGTCAAGATGTGCACAAACGTATCTGCAGGATCTTGCAAAAAGGATCTCACATTTTGCATGGGTGGAAAACTCTGTGAACCAGGAACGTTGGGTTCTCTAATGGAGATGAAAGAAGCAACCCACTCATGTAAATATCAACTCAGAAAACAAAAGGATGTCTTACCCTTACCTTCATGAATTCAATGGTTGACAAACAAACTGCTAGTAAGAGAATAAAGTAAGGGCTTCATCATCAGACTGTCCACACTTAGTTGCACCTGCAGCTTTTGATAATAACGTGAATAATAGCAAGAAACCCATGTTTGCCACTCAACTCCCGGCCATCTCTGAGCATTATTCATGTTAGAGAGATGTTTGGTAAGATCTAGACATCTCGTCTGGACTCTGGACAAAGCACTGAAGTTTAGATCCTTTGAATGCTTCTTTGCTGTTTGACGACTGATTGTAAATAGAAGCTTTAACTATAAAAATTGATATTCTTCACTTCAAATGTTTATGAAAACATTTTCTAGAAACAGACATGAGTGAAAAATGAACACAACAAAGTCACAGTGATATTGGTCAAAACTCTTCCAGAGAATAACGTAAATTCTACAATGTACCAAATAAACCAAATAGCTTTTAACAGTGTTCTGTTAGTCCATGCCCAGAAATAGAACAAATTGTTAGTACCATAGCAGAAACATTGCCTGATTATTCTAAAAAAGAAAGACCCCTTGAAAAGGATGTTCAAACTTCACACAGCACACATATATTGGTAAATGAAACCGGTGTCTCAAGAACAATGGAATGTACTCTTACGACACTAGCAACTATATTACAAGTTGGAAAATAACGACTCTAAGCAAAAGGAGCGACAAGAATCAAGTAAATAATATACCACATTGAAATATTCAGGAACAATTGAAGGGACAAATCAAACTAGTAAGAGCACCTATTTCAATAAGCAGCAAAATCTTCACCTTCTCTCCTGTTCTGATGCCTTCACAATGCCTCAATGAGCGACTAGTAGTAATGCATAAAAATCACTACCTCATCTACACACTTAAAAAACAAACACTCTCCAGGGGTTATATTAGTGATGATACATATCCATGTATTTGTACCCATTGAACAGACCATGTTGTGCATGATGTGTTTCCACACATACTTCTTCTTGCAGTTGTGTAGTATTGATTAGCAGGCCCTATGATCTGTTGCCCAGGCTATTTTGCACACAGATTTGACGTTCTGTAATTGGTATTACATAAGTGCACATGATCCAGATAGCTGATGTTTTTTGAAGTTGCACATTCAGAGCATTGGCATTTCTGGATAATACTTCGTTTCCTCAAACAGATTTTTGAATGTTTCAAAGAACATGTGACCCACTGCCCTCTAATCTAAAATGATTCAATTTATATTGTAAAAATAACTTGCATAGAGACTTTGTAGCTCATGCTAACATGCCAAAAACTAACGTTAAATCTGCATCCACGTACTTTGGAAAAGGCTTTGGCTGGAGTCTATTACAACTTACGTACTAGGTCCAGTATGTAAAATATTAGTCTGCGTTAGAGCTTTGCATGCGAGATGATAACTTATATCTTACGATGTCTAAGTGTAGAACGCGAGAGTCTAGTATCCAAAGCTATCCCTGGAGCTTCCTTTTTACAAAATCTAGTTTCCCACCTATAAAACAGAGTATGCACCGATACATTTTCCTTTGTTGTTATTGAACAGTGCAAGTTCTAACACAATCCACTGAAAGATCTGCCTTTAGTCCATCTAATGAAACACACAGACCTTTTTGTACAACTCTGCAAGCCTTAGAGTTTTTCCCAGACGTTTTGGATAGTCGAAACTCTCAGCCCTTAAAATTTCCTGAATTTGAGAACTCTGCCACGGTTTTCAAATCCAGGAAAGTTTTTGGCTGAGATTTTCCACTACATGACAAGCTTATTGAATTACACCTGTAGAGTGCCTTATTAATAGTAAAGGGCATTACCGTCGTGACTGCCTACATAATGGGCTTTGTGCCTGTGAGGCCCTTAATTACAACAAGCCATGCGTTTGTAGATTTCAATGTCCTCTACACTACACTAACTACTTATGAGGATTTTATGTATCAAAAAATGCTTCAATTTTTAGAGGTTAAATAAGAGATAAGGTCTTAACCTAGTGTGAAATTAATCAGAAAATTAAACTTGCTCCATGAAGTCCAGCTTCCACTTCTCAGTTGTTTCATAGTGTTTTCAAGTTTCTACCTGATCTGGCAAGCGATACTTCCATTTTTGTCATACACTCCTTATAAATGTAAGCAGAAAGCGTAAATTAGCCACAAACTGCAGAGGTCTACAAAGACTAGTCCGTTGTAGATGGTGTATATAAAGAGACCAACTTCTTTGATTTTAGTAAGCTTTTGATTCAAAGGTTTTGATGTAGCCCTGCATAGGTTTTGCTGAACATCTGTTATCAAAGAACGAGAAGAGAAGATCATCTTTATCTGATAATCTAACGTTTAGAAGGCAACCATGCAAGGCAACCAGCACATTATAAACAAGTGAAACCTTGCTATCATTCCTTATCTCCATCGTAACATATCTCTACTATCTCTATACTGCAGAATGTTTTCATGTGGTCACCATGCCCAAACATTAACAAAGTACAACTGCATAGCATACTTGTACCTGCAGACTTTTTTGATTCAGTTGCTTTACAGCGACAACCATCTTGAGGTCGCCATGCAGAGGATGCTTGTGCCAGATGTATCCTTTGTAAACACATCCAAATCCACCTTCCCCAAGCATGCCTCCACGGGAAAAATTCCTTGTTGCAACTCTTAACTCGTCATATGTGAAAACTCGAAGGTCTTGATATGGCGTTGATGCGCCCTCTACTTGATTAGTCTCTGAAGAAGCAGAACTTTCTTCAGATAACGGCTGTGAGCTTTTATACGAATTCGATCTTTCACCATCTTCAGTAGGTTTAGTGAGCCACGAGCTCCGCCTGAAGGATCTCTTACTTCTGGGTTCGGAAACTCGCCTTTTAGGATCAGAAAAATGAAAGCAACTCATATTTCAATCTTTTTTTAGCATATTAGTATCCTATATCTAAGAGTTGGTCACCAACTATTTCCTCTTAGTTCATTCTGTCGATCACTTTCCCACAAAAAACATTGCCACTGAAGTAAAACCTGTCCATTTCCCGATTTTAACTAAGAGAATCAGAGTTTTCAGACCTATCTCGCCGAAGTGCTTGTCGAACGTAGTGGAGATAATGTAACAGCTATTCTTACTGGATAAGTCACACGGTATATACACGAACAACACTCAGGTCAGCCGAATTGAATGCTTTCACAAACGCCAGGCCTGCTATTTTCAATTGCGTCCCGTATGCCGCAGCAGCTTATTTTCAGATTATGAGACGAGCTGAAACATCAACTGTTGGTCCGTCCTTCAGTCAACTCTACAAGTAAAAATCAATACCTTCAAGTCAGCACTGATTCTGTCTATTAAGCTAGGAAAACGAGTTACAATGGATACGGCTTGAATAAGACGCCATTCTTGGTTATACAAAGCGGTAACTGGCATCTATTCTTTCATCTCGAATTCTGGATGTCACATTCCTTTCATGCTGTGTAAGACGTTGCGTAACTCAACTATCTCGCTTGAAATTACATATTTAAAATACATATCCAAGCCAGTATGCACATTACCGTCTGATAATCTAAACCGGGAAGCGTGCACAAACGAAGCATGCAACAACCAGAAATTCATAAGACTTTCAGGTGTATCTTACTGAAGCAAACTTCATTAACTAGATCACAATAGAGAGGAAAAGAATGAAAATGAATCTAGTTTGCTTGAGAAACATGACGCTCACTTGCTGGTCAAATTAGCTGCGGTAAAACATGATCTTCTGCCTTCCAAAACTGTCTGATGAATTCCAATTTAGAAATGCCAAATCGTAGACCAAAACAATACCTTAAACTGCTTCAAAACGGACAACTGAATCCACAAAACGACCAGGATTGTACTCGAAAACTTCCACAGATCCGCTCAAAGACATAGCAAACTTTGAGATCTATTTTTTTTCGTTTTTCTTGTATAGTTTGATAGATTTTCACTGCCGTCCTTCCAGATGAAGCCTGAAAGCTCTCACAGTACATATACACAAGCGATGCATTCGCCCGATCCTCACTGCTTCATCGATCCTCCTCCTCCTCCTCCTCCGGCTGCTGCCTCGCCAACGACAATCGAAGCCCCGCCATAGCCATAAGTTTTGTCCCGTCAATTTGAAGTCCATGGAAGTCCTTCATTACGGAAACGCAGACAACTTCACGTCAACTCGCCTTGCCCTAGTAACGTGGCGCACAGGCCCACGTTCTTTATGTATTTTATTTACATAAAGTTAAAAGGAGTTGGAGACGGTGACGTGGAGGCATGGGATTGGCCAATATTGCTCCACCCTTTGACTTATATTAGTTAATGGGGGTATAGCTGGCCTTAGCCTTAGTCTTTTTGGGTCCCTCTTCTCATCTACCGTTCCTTCCATCCAAAACTAGGGGCCGAGAACTAGTCTCATCTTGGTGACAAGTTGCACCTCTAAGATCCGCAAACTCCCGGCCCCATTCTCATCCTTTTCCATCTTCTCCTTAGAGGCTCTTCACTAGGCTTGTTCGGATTTACTCTACATCTTTTACTTCTAGATTTGTGCCTTTTTGGATCCAACAAATGATTATCAATCAAGCACATTTATTTGAAATGCCCCGAAACAACACAATATGCCTTTGATAAATCTTTGGCAACACTAGCTTCAACCTTGCACTTTCAAGAGCTAAGATTGTTTTTCACCTTTTTTGCACATCGATAACCAATCTTTGTTATATCCTTTAGGCAAACTTTGAAGTAGCATGACAACTCAAAAGGGGTTTTATCAACATCTACTTATATACTTTTTTATGTGCCTCTAGGAACATTTTTGGAAATCCTTTTTCATCAAATATAGGTAGGTCCATTTTGGAAAAAAAAAACCTATGATTAATCACTTCTTGTTATGAAGCGCCAAAATAATGCTCCTCAACCATGTTTATAGGTGATAGCTATGTAGGCTCTATAATTTCGAACTCAATATATCTAAAAACTTTGTTTGAAGTGCTATACTTAAACTTTCTTTTTTTTAATGACATGTTTACATTCCTATCAAATCTAAGATGCACACATAATTATGATGCTTGGAAATGCTTTGCTTGATGTGATATCTAAGTCCTCTAAACAACAAGATCCTAATATATGCACATTGTTGTTAGGCTTCTTTCAAAAAATAACACAAACATATTAATTTTTATATATTAAACACTTGATTTTGAAAATTTTGCAAATGTGATAAAACGATTGCAATAAAAAAATAGTGTTTTAATTAATTATTAAGCACACAATTACAGGTGGAAAATGCTTACCTCTCGACTACTCCATTTTTTTGTGGTGTCCTTGGACTTGTGTACTCCCTCTTGATCCCATGCTCATCACAAAATGCCTTGAACTTGGTAAAAATATACTCACCACCATTTTCACTCAAGCACTTGATCTTTGTAGAAAATTGGACCTCCCTTGCAATCTTGAACTTGACAAAGACATCAAACATCTCTTTGCTCTTTAGTAGATACACCCAACAAAATCTACTAAAATCATCAATGAAAGTCACATACATCTTAGCACCTCCATTGCTAATTGTAGTAACACCATGAATATCCGAATGCATAAGTTGGAAAGGCTTACTTGACCTTGATCTTGATGTGGTGTAGACCTCTTGTAAGGTAACCTATGTGACTTTGATAAGCACATTGCTCACAAACATGATTCAAGCTTGTTAGAGACTTAGGAAGACCAAACACAACTTGCCTCTTTGCCACACCTCCAATGACTTGTAGTTGAAATGCCCCAATCTCTTGTGCCACACCTCTTGAATTGACATTTGCTCTTTTTCCATACATCCAACTTGGTTAGCAACAACACAAGCATCAAGTTTGAACAATTTACCTTGTCTTTTCTCTTTTGCAATCAATTCATTTTCCTTCTTGATCAAACAAGCATCACCAACAAACTCCACCTTGAATCTCTTATCAAGTAATTGACTCACACTAAGAAGGTTCTTAGTAATGGAAGGAATTGAACAAAACATCTCTCAAATTCACATTCCTATTAGTAGAGAGGGAAATAGGAATTGTGCCAATTTTGTTGATTGCACACTCACCATCTTTGGCCGTGTAGATCGCCTTCTTGTCACTTTCAAATGCCATCAAAGATGAGTAATACTCTATATGACATGTCATATGTGATGTAGCTCCACTATCAATCCACCAAGGATCAATGTCTCCATGATTAGCCAACAAACACGATGACATAATAAAAGCATCATTTGAGAGTTGTTCATCAACACCATCTTCATCAATAGTTAGGTTGGTTTGCTTCTCACCTTGATCTCTCTTCTTCTTGAAGCAATCACTGGCAAAATGCCCTTTGGATCCACAATAAAGCATTTTAACTTTCACCTATCTTTCTTCTTACCAACAAAAGTGGAAGGCTCACCTTGATCTTGACACTTTGACCACTTGCCTTTGCCTTTGCCCTTGAATTTGCCTTTGACGAACATGGCCTCTTCTCCTTCTTGAGATGTTGTTGTAGAACCACCTCTTGCTTGAAGCCTAAACTCCTCATTCACCAAAATCTCTTGCAAATCCACCATTCTTGGCAAAAACCCTTGAATAGCAAAACTTTGAACAAGATTAGCATGATTATCCAACAAGCCATTAAGTACAACTTGAACAATTCTTTCTCCTTAATGCTTTCATCAATACATGATAACTCATCATTGAATGCTTTAACCCTCATACTTTGAAAGATTTGCCTTCTTGGTTTTAGAACCCTAGATGTAGACTTGGACTCATAAAGCTTTTTCAAAGTCTCCCAAGCCTCACTTGATGAAGTACATTTACCAGCTTCCTTAAGAAGTTCATTAGTCACATTCATCTTGATAATGTGTAGAGCTTTCTTAGCTCTCTTGTCATACCTCAATTGATCTTGAGGTGCCAAAGGTCTCTCCTCCGCACCTACAACAATATCCATCAACTCATTCATCTCCAATAAGGACTCCATCCTCACCTTCCAAGTAGAATAGTTGATTGAGGTAAGCCTATCATTGCCTTCCAACATGAAGTCACTTGAGGTTGCCATGTTGCAATGATATGATATTTTCTTTGTCCAATGCACTTAGCACTCTCTTGAAAATCAACAAATGAAACTCAAGAAGAAATCACAAAGATTTGCAAACGCACCCTCAAATCCACCACTAGATTCGATAAAAACACAAACTTTATCCTGCAACCTGCTCTTATACCATGTGAAAATATTAGATCCAAAACATATTTAGATCATAAAGAATCTTTAGCCAAGTTTGATCACACATCTAGTTTCATCAACAACATATAAATCACTACTTTATCCATGCTAGAATTTAGAAATGCATCAAGATCTGATCATAACCACTTAGATTTGACTTAGTATTGTCCTTGTCCATACAGCAGCAGTACAATACAATACTTCACAATGTGAAAGCTAGACCAACAAGAAAATCAACTTTCTACACATAGAAACTCAAGATATCATGAGAAATTCACAAGAGATGGACATAGAATCAACAAAGATGAACTCTCCACATATAATGAGAGAAACCGAGATATTTCTCCATGTAGGTATAGCTATTTATAATAGCCACAATGTCATTTGGCCACTTTCCCTAAGTGTGCCCTAACATGGCAACTTCTAGGTACTTAACCAAAAACCTAGAAGTTCTAGTCTAGATGCAATGTATCAAAATTAGCCAATTAGAATGGTTCCAAACTTGACCTTGTCCACTTATCTACTTGCCAAAAATAGTACAAACACTATTTAGGCCTTGATTAACAAATATGAAACTATCTCTAAGTTGAGATTTCAAGTTGGCCTCAAATTGCTAGTTGACCATTTTCACACATCACATGATACTTATTTTTGAAACATGCAATAGTCGCAATATGTGAGAATTTGCAAATATATAGCTTGATCAACAGAGATTATTGTAAATTTTTGAAATCCACATGTATGTGAGCATGTTCACACGTGTGAGAATAGGCCCAGAGTAGTTAGTACCTAATCATAGGAGTTAGTTAGGTTGTTTGGTCAAGTTTCCTAGAATTTAGGAGCAAACAACTCAAATCATGGAGGTAGATGAGTAACCTAACCATCAAATTGGCATAACTCTACGATTAGGTAAGATTGACATATTAGGGCCAAAAACGTCAATTACTCTCCTTGAAACATGCTGGATTTTCACCTAACATCCAAGGAGAAGAGCCTCATTGTACTTTGAATCTATCATTCCATACATGCAAGATAGAGATTTGCCCTTGATTGTGTGATCCAAAATTGCTAATCTAGATCAAAAAAATGATGACTAGTTTTGCAATAGACTGGTGTATCAATCAATCAATCACTCTTGGAGTCTTTTGTAGGCTCATTTATGGTCCTTAGTATTGTATCTTCAACATGGTATCAAAGCCAAGTACAAGAGGATAATTAATTATTAAAGCACAATCCATTTTTAACAAGTTTGTTGCTAGAAAACTAGTAATCAAGTCTTAGTGTGAAGTTTTTTGATCCAAACTTGGTGAGGGTCAACAGTTGTACTTACCACATGTGTGGGCACCTCTGTACCTACATTTAACTTTAAATATTCATAATATCCAAACAATTTGATTTCTTGATGAGTTTTTTGGTGCCAATTCAAGGACAAACATCAAAGTTTGTTTGCCATCAATGAGATTTGACTTAGTGTCATGACATCTAACTAATTGAGGCTGATTTCAAGCCGTTTGAAATTTTTTTACAGAAGAACCATCAAGAAGAAGGAAGAGATTTAGTCATGTTTTTGTCCAAATCTTGCAAAAATTGATTTGATTTGATTTGATTTGATAGCTTTTTGGTGCAATCTCATTTTATCTCCATTCTATCTTTGTGACGGAGTGTGAGGGATGAGAATAGAAGTCCATAAAGAGGCTAGAAGTTAAATTTGAGAAGATCGAAATCAAGTGAAACCTTTGTGAGTTTCTAGAGTCAATTCAACTTCAATTTTCTTGAGCATTGTTTTGTACAATCCTTCTTAAGAGTTCTTTTGAATCAAGATCAAGAGGATCTTGCTATCTGTGTGTTTGTGAACATCAAGTGAGTTGCTAGTGAGGCAAATTCTGGAAAAGAACTAGGGAGGGCCGAGAAGTACATCAATAGTACAAGTCATTAGAAAGATGGGGTCTATTGGAGCATTCCTTCTTGAACCTAGTGAGAGGTTAAATTCTACAAATTATTCCATATGGAAATGGGGTCAGTCATAGTGCTCCAAGACCTCTTTGATGTTGTCCTAGATGAAGAGGATGAAAACTTGAAGTGTAGTAGAACAAGTTCTTACAAGTATATGTAAGCCTATGGAATATTCCTTGCAATATTCAAATTCTCATCCAATCGCTTTTGATCTCCTTTACATGCACTTATAGTCGTCAGACACGATGCACTAGGTCCACATATCCTAACGGATATGCTAGGGCCCTCACAAAGTTATTAATTACATTTTTGGCCTAGTCTGAAAGAACGAGGCATAACGAAGAAACTCGTGCACTAAAGTACCAAACATCCATGTCAAGGATTATTTTGAATCCCTTATATTGGACATGTATGCATGTAAATTGAAAATATCGACCTTATGATATATATGTTAGGTTGTAGACAAAGAATGTAGGAGGCCATGGTTGACAAATACTCATGTCTGAATATGCTTGGAAGAAGAACATTAAAATTGGCATGTCCTTGTATTGTAAGAAGAGATCATGATGGGGTATTGAAGAAACCACCACCTATGAATCTACTAGATGAGGATGAGATTAGCATTTCAAAGACAAAATTAGAACCGCAAGCAAGATTCAGGATGAAAGAAGTGTGACAATGATTGAGGCAAGAAATGGAGCTAAAAATGATGAAAGAGGTGCAAAAAAGAAGAAGTCACTATTGAAAAGCAAAAGAAAACTAAAGCTCAAGAAGAATGACATGCCAATACTACAAAGTTGCAATGAATGAACCCAAATTTGTCACAATTGAAAAAGGAGGAGCTCATTTAGCAAGCTTTTAGTACCCATGAAATGTGGAAGGCTATCACATATAACAATGAGGTATGAAGTGAACTTTGGGTATGTTCTAGTATCAAATGACTAATCCACATTGTCTTTTAAAGAGGAGACATTGGGGCTATAGTTCAATTAAAAAATCACAAAAGAATTAAATTAGTACTATGCCATGTGAAATGTTTTGCTACACACAATGAGGACATTTGGATTACATGGTACAACCAACTTCCTAGTATCATATGAACAAGTTGCTAGAATTTTGAATTATAATACAAGATAGAGACTTACAGTATGAATAAGTTGATAAGAATATTGATGTTTACTGAAGATCATAGATGTAAATTCTCTCATTGAATTATTCAATATTTTTTCTTCATACTAAAGTATATGATAGAGTCTTCTTGATTATTTATGTTAAAGGTACATGTCAAAAGCATATGAAGAAAAGGACACCTCTTTAGAAAAGCTTTTGACTAACGTCATTAACTTTTGACGTAGAAAATTGCAAATGAATGTTTCTTCTTGGACTATTTTCTCAAAAGATTGTATAAGGGCAATCTAGATAATGCCTCCTCGAATTTAAAGTTGTCATTTTCTTTGATGAAATCGACATACGAATATTCTTGCATTGGCTATTAACAATGATTTATTTCTCAAACTACCTATCAAATCCGCTTATTGGGTTTCCACATGCTTTATAACCAAGATTGCGCTTCATTGCAAATAGAGTTTCTAATTCCCTAAAGGAAAGCCTTATCGCACCTCCTGTTTTGGGAACCACAAAACCCATATGTAGTCTACCTGGATGTGTTGAGAAAGCTTGTGGGGAGAAACATAATCACGGGCTTATGATAAAAAATACAATCATCTATTCACAACAATTGACAACTCCAATCGATTTTGTTTCGAAAAAATGCTAAACATGTAACTTAGGGGATGCTTTAGTATTATGTAAAGAAAAAAAGCTAGACATGTAACTTAAGGAGTGGTTTAATAGAAATTGTGACACTAGCTTTTTTCTTCAAATTTGTAGTCATCGTTCATCCCAAAGCACTAATGCACTTGCTAAATAAGCCCAATCTGACACTAATAATGGTTATTCGAGCCTTTTTCATATAACAATATAATTATAACAATAATTATCCGCCTAAGAAAGTACATATTGTTCTCAATACTATTTCTCAAGCATACATGACTTTTAATATAGATAAAAGATGATATCTTCCATAATGCTAGTTTTGATGCATGTCAATGTAAATAAAGCACAGAGTACAAACACAACACCAATACTTGGAGGATATTGGGTTTTCCAACATGAAAGTCAGAAACAAAAATGAGGAAATTGTACACAAAATCAAAGGATACAACATCTTAAATAACTAGATTTATCATTAAAGAAATGTAAAAATCATGGCAAAGGATAGATCCCTCATTTACTTCATAAATTCATGTTCTTTTTTAACAACATCTAGTTTGATCACACATCTAGTTTCATCAACAACATATAAATCACTACTTTATCCATGCTAGAATTTAGAAATGCATCAAGATCTGATCATAACCACTTAGATTTGACTTAGTATTGTCCTTGTCCATACAGCAGCAGTACAATACAATACTTCACAATGTGAAAGCTAGACCAACAAGAAAATCAACTTTCTACACATAGAAACTCAAGATATCATGAGAAATTCACAAGAGATGGACATAGAATCAACAAAGATGAACTCTCCACATATAATGAGAGAAACTGAGATATTTCTCCATGTAGGTATAGCTATTTATAATAGCCACAATGTCATTTGGCCACTTTCCCTAAGTGTGCCCTAACATGGCAACTTCTAGGTACTTAACCAAAAACCTAGAAGTTCTAGTCTAGATGCAATGTATCAAAATTAGCCAATTAGAATGGTTCCAAACTTGACCTTGTCCACTTATCTACTTGCCAAAAATAGTACAAACACTATTTAGGCCTTGATTAACAAATATGAAACTATCTCTAAGTTGAGATTTCAAGTTGGCCTCAAATTGCTAGTTGACCATTTTCACACATCACATGATACTTATTTTTGAAACATGCAATAGTCGCAATATGTGAGAATTTGCAAATATATAGCTTGATCAACAGAGATTATTGTAAATTTTTGAAATCCACATGTATGTGAGCATGTTCACACGTGTAAGAATAGGCCCAGAGTAGTTAGTACCTAATCATAGGAGTTAGTTAGGTTGTTTGGTCAAGTTTCCTAGAATTTAGGAGCAAACAACTCAAATCATGGAGGTAGATGAGTAACCTAACCATCAAATTGGCATAACTCTACGATTAGGTAAGATTGACATATTAGGGCCAAAAACGTCAATTACTCTCCTTGAAACATGCTGGATTTTCACCTAACATCCAAGGAGAAGAGCCTCATTGTACTTTGAATCTATCATTCCATACATGCAAGATAGAGATTTGCCCTTGATTGTGTGATCCAAAATTGCTAATCTAGATCAAAAAAATGATGACTAGTTTTGCAATAGACTGGTGTATCAATCAATCAATCACTCTTGGAGTCTTTTGTAGGCTCATTTATGGTCCTTAGTATTGTATCTTCAACATGGTATCAAAGCCAAGTACAAGAGGATAATTAATTATTAAAGCACAATCCATTTTTAACAAGTTTGTTGCTAGAAAACTAGTAATCAAGTCTTAGTGTGAAGTTTTTTGATCCAAACTTGGTGAGGGTCAACAGTTGTACTTACCACATGTGTGGGCACCTCTGTACCTACATTTAACTTTAAATATTCATAATATCCAAACAATTTGATTTCTTGATGAGTTTTTTGGTGCCAATTCAAGGACAAACATCAAAGTTTGTTTGCCATCAATGAGATTTGACTTAGTGTCATGACATCTAACTAATTGAGGCTGATTTCAAGCCGTTTGAAATTTTTTTACAGAAGAACCATCAAGAAGAAGGAAGAGATTTAGTCATGTTTTTGTCCAAATCTTGCAAAAATTGATTTGATTTGATTTGATTTGATAGCTTTTTGGTGCAATCTCATTTTATCTCCATTCTATCTTTGTGACGGAGTGTGAGGGATGAGAATAGAAGTCCATAAAGAGGCTAGAAGTTAAATTTGAGAAGATCGAAATCAAGTGAAACCTTTGTGAGTTTCTAGAGTCAATTCAACTTCAATTTTCTTGAGCATTGTTTTGTACAATCCTTCTTAAGAGTTCTTTTGAATCAAGATCAAGAGGATCTTGCTATCTGTGTGTTTGTGAACATCAAGTGAGTTGCTAGTGAGGCAAATTCTGGAAAAGAACTAGGGAGGGCCGAGAAGTACATCAATAGTACAAGTCATTAGAAAGATGGGGTCTATTGGAGCATTCCTTCTTGAACCTAGTGAGAGGTTAAATTCTACAAATTATTCCATATGGAAATGGGGTCAGTCATAGTGCTCCAAGACCTCTTTGATGTTGTCCTAGATGAAGAGGATGAAAACTTGAAGTGTAGTAGAACAAGTTCTTACAAGTATATGTAAGCCTATGGAATATTCCTTGCAATATTCAAATTCTCATCCAATCGCTTTTGATCTCCTTTACATGCACTTATAGTCGTCAGACACGATGCACTAGGTCCACATATCCTAACGGATATGCTAGGGCCCTCACAAAGTTATTAATTACATTTTTGGCCTAGTCTGAAAGAACGAGGCATAACGAAGAAACTCGTGCACTAAAGTACCAAACATCCATGTCAAGGATTATTTTGAATCCCTTATATTGGACATGTATGCATGTAAATTGAAAATATCGACCTTATGATATATATGTTAGGTTGTAGACAAAGAATGTAGGAGGCCATGGTTGACAAATACTCATGTCTGAATATGCTTGGAAGAAGAACATTAAAATTGGCATGTCCTTGTATTGTAAGAAGAGATCATGATGGGGTATTGAAGAAACCACCACCTATGAATCTACTAGATGAGGATGAGATTAGCATTTCAAAGACAAAATTAGAACCGCAAGCAAGATTCAGGATGAAAGAAGTGTGACAATGATTGAGGCAAGAAATGGAGCTAAAAATGATGAAAGAGGTGCAAAAAAGAAGAAGTCACTATTGAAAAGCAAAAGAAAACTAAAGCTCAAGAAGAATGACATGCCAATACTACAAAGTTGCAATGAATGAACCCAAATTTGTCACAATTGAAAAAGGAGGAGCTCATTTAGCAAGCTTTTAGTACCCATGAAATGTGGAAGGCTATCACATATAACAATGAGGTATGAAGTGAACTTTGGGTATGTTCTAGTATCAAATGACTAATCCACATTGTCTTTTAAAGAGGAGACATTGGGGCTATAGTTCAATTAAAAAATCACAAAAGAATTAAATTAGTACTATGCCATGTGAAATGTTTTGCTACACACAATGAGGACATTTGGATTACATGGTACAACCAACTTCCTAGTATCATATGAACAAGTTGCTAGAATTTTGAATTATAATACAAGATAGAGACTTACAGTATGAATAAGTTGATAAGAATATTGATGTTTACTGAAGATCATAGATGTAAATTCTCTCATTGAATTATTCAATATTTTTTCTTCATACTAAAGTATATGATAGAGTCTTCTTGATTATTTATGTTAAAGGTACATGTCAAAAGCATATGAAGAAAAGGACACCTCTTTAGAAAAGCTTTTGACTAACGTCATTAACTTTTGACGTAGAAAATTGCAAATGAATGTTTCTTCTTGGACTATTTTCTCAAAAGATTGTATAAGGGCAATCTAGATAATGCCTCCTCGAATTTAAAGTTGTCATTTTCTTTGATGAAATCGACATACGAATATTCTTGCATTGGCTATTAACAATGATTTATTTCTCAAACTACCTATCAAATCCGCTTATTGGGTTTCCACATGCTTTATAACCAAGATTGCGCTTCATTGCAAATAGAGTTTCTAATTCCCTAAAGGAAAGCCTTATCGCACCTCCTGTTTTGGGAACCACAAAACCCATATGTAGTCTACCTGGATGTGTTGAGAAAGCTTGTGGGGAGAAACATAATCACGGGCTTATGATAAAAAATACAATCATCTATTCACAACAATTGACAACTCCAATCGATTTTGTTTCGAAAAAATGCTAAACATGTAACTTAGGGGATGCTTTAGTATTATGTAAAGAAAAAAAGCTAGACATGTAACTTAAGGAGTGGTTTAATAGAAATTGTGACACTAGCTTTTTTCTTCAAATTTGTAGTCATCGTTCATCCCAAAGCACTAATGCACTTGCTAAATAAGCCCAATCTGACACTAATAATGGTTATTCGAGCCTTTTTCATATAACAATATAATTATAACAATAATTATCCGCCTAAGAAAGTACATATTGTTCTCAATACTATTTCTCAAGCATACATGACTTTTAATATAGATAAAAGATGATATCTTCCATAATGCTAGTTTTGATGCATGTCAATGTAAATAAAGCACAGAGTACAAACACAACACCAATACTTGGAGGATATTGGGTTTTCCAACATGAAAGTCAGAAACAAAAATGAGGAAATTGTACACAAAATCAAAGGATACAACATCTTAAATAACTAGATTTATCATTAAAGAAATGTAAAAATCATGGCAAAGGATAGATCCCTCATTTACTTCATAAATTCATGTTCTTTTTTAACAACAAAGATGCATTTCATTAGTAAGAAAAATTGTACCATTGTTCACTAAAGAGGACATCAATGCCCAACTATGTGCAAGGATTGCTTGTCAACTTCATGAATGCTTCACATTTTCCAATAGTTCAACAAAGAAGGCACCAATACATTCTTCTCCTCCGTGACATTTCAGGCTAGGTCACGTGCTCAACCTGCAGGGTGACTCTGTGTTATGGTCATTTCAAAGCTTAAGGAATTTATATAATGGTCCAACTCCAAAAAGTCCTCAAGATCGTTGTTGTTTAAAGATATCATGCAATGCATCATCCGATGTGTAAAGATTTGGCCACTATAACTTCAATATAAGTTAAGGTTTTGAGTTTCATTTACAAAATATTGCTACCAGATTTAGAATTGCATGAATTGGTGCTACAAGTTTTTCAGCACACTACACAAGCCTAGCATCATCAAGCACAAGAAGAAGAAAATACATTACTTGTAGCAAACACATTGTTTTATAGAACACTGTTTGAACATGAAAGTTGATGGGCATAAAATTTGACACACAAGGCCTCAAAAGTTTTTCTCTATTCTTTGTTGTGCTAAGCTAGCAAATTCTCAGCATACGAATGCAAGCTAATTGCTATGAGTAACAACAGAGCTACTCCCATTGGGGATTGGATCAATTACAATTTAAGCTCCACAAACAATCAAGTTTGCCCCAACCAAGCAAAAACTAAAAGTACGAGGCAACCCTCATTAATCTTATTTTCAAGTAGAATGATTAGTACATAGTTATGTAATTGATAGCCATAGGTCCTTTCGTGGACAAAAGAAATTAAAAAAAAAAAATGTTGTGAGGACTTCATGAACTACGAACTAATTGGATGAACCACAAGCCCAAGAAACTCTTGTGAGTTGTTTCAATGGCCATGGAGACTTGTGTTGTATTTTGCAAGCAAAACTCTGGATTTGATGCTTGTGTACATTGAAAGAATCTAAAGTTTTCTCAATTGAATTTATGATAGAAAAATCAATGTAAAATTGACATCAACCACTTCTCTTGAGTAAATAAATAGTTGAAATCCATGTCCTGAAAATAATTAAGAAATAATCTAGTTCTAGAAGCAAGTTGATTCTCACTGGTATACCTCTTTGTCGTATAGCTTGAAAACCTTTATATGCATTTTCATCTTGTAAGCAACTATTATAAACTAGAAAGTGGAGTTATTCTCATATGTTAAGAAATACTCCAAATCCATATTCTTAACATATTCTCATATGTTAAGAAATACTCCAAATCCTATTAAATTTTTCAGTGACATGGCTTGCAGATTAGTTGCACGGTGAGACCTTGTTGGGAAGAGCAGTGGGGAAGTACCATAACATGTACATCTATATAAAGTTCAGCAAGAACAAAAGCATATAATCAAAGCTCAAGACTATCTTCACGAATTAAGATAGACCAGCGCTAGTCTGGCTGAAAAAATAAAGCATCAATGGGAAAATACCCAATTCAAAACATCACCTTCTGATACTGGTACACTGTAATCCTCCTATCTTAAGATAAAAACATGAGCTCAAGAAAGGAATGGCCTTACATCAATGTAAGGTATGATTTGGCTTAAATGTGCTGTCTAATTAAACAGAATTTCCAAGTTATACGCATGTCAGGCTTCGGGACAAGCGAAATAGCAGCCAATAGCCTAAAACTGATATTCCCATATTCTCACATGATCAGCTTCTTTTGAAACCATTCATGAAAGTACGGCTGTAACAATTACAGATAGAGATTTGCTAGCCTGTTCATGAAACTTACAAAACAATCAATGATTTGTCAATAATAATGTAACTTAATCTCAAAGCTAGCTTTGCAGTTTGGATATACATTGATAAACAACTTTCATCTTCGATGTCAAAAAGCATATTAGACACTTTGTAAGAGTACAGGAATTGGTAAATATCCACAAAAAAGAAAAGAGAATTAATACCATAATTAAAGCAGGAGTTGATTTTTTACAAACAGAACCTGCACTTCAGTTAACAGGTATATACTAGTAAGGGTAAAATGAAAAATGCTCCCAGTACACTTAAGGACCTGGGTACAATATTTGAATCAATTTCAGTCCCATTATCAAAACTTGTTTTGTTCTCCGGTATCGTTTACTTCAGTTCCTATAAGTCAGCTATACTCTTACCATTTAAAAATTTTAAAACACAAATTCCAGTCTTTAAAAGTGCATCTGCTGCCATAGACAGGTTTTCCAAGAACTCTTCTGTTGTAGGCCTGCCTCCATCAATTATGTCAGTCACAGATTTGATTAAAATAGCAGGAACTGAAAAAAGATTGGCCACATATGCTACCGCAGCACCCTGAAAAACGAGTAAATGTAGAAGATTGAACACATTACATCAGAAACAATAAGCAAACATCAACATGAGATGAATAATCTCATCTTATACTACCAATCTTTCCAACAAGGTTCAAGGGGAAGAACAGCAAATAGAACACAGATCAACAATGGCGCTAAAGGTAAACAATAACCTTTTGAATCAAGATCTACTTGGTTCAATATGGATCGTGCCTCCTGACAGTATTTTGAAAATACTTCTCATTGGAGTAGTAAAGAAAAAGACAATAAATGTTGCAATAAACATAAACAAGAGACGGCAATACTGAAATGCTATAGAATTTTTCTACCTCCATGTCTTTTATTGTAGCGTCATTGGATTTGATAACCTCTTCGTCTTGTGGGGACATGTCCAGAGAATTTCCAGTAGAAAGTTTGCCAAGCTGAAGCCCAAAAAAGCATTCAAGTCAACAAAGTGATTGTTCTGGTGACTGAAACTGAATCAGCCCAAGAATTCCAAAGATAGCTACAGCCCTTTTCTCCCAGCATGGAAGCAAATCAAAGAAAAAAGAAGAGTTAAGATGCAAGTAGAAAGTGTCCAGTTGGTCTAAGCTCTCTGTAGCTATACAGCACAAATACGTATTGATAGAAAGCTTCCTGGCCTGGTTAAGCATATTTTGTTTAAAGTTCAGCAACAACCTCTTTTTGAGTCATCAGCAACTCGGGAGCAGAGGAGGAATCGGAAGGAATAGGTAAAAAAAGTAACCTTCAGTCCAAGGGCTTCTACGAGTTTAGGAGTTGGAATGGTCTTTGTAGCTCCAACACCATACTTATCAAATATCTGGACCGATCCATCAGCCAACAAAGGTGTTAGCCAATGCATCTATTTAAGAAAGGCCCGATAGCTGAGTACTAGTACAGGATAGCACAGGTAGTGGCAAAAGGGATCAAAGATTCAATATTCACATGCTACATAAACTGACTTGTGCACCAGACAATCATGACTGTTCTAAGACAAAGCAAAAGCAGGCTTGCATTTACAAAAAAAATGCAAAAGCCGCAAAAGCATAGTAAAGGTGGTGCATTTATACAAAGAATAATTCACATGAAATTATTTTTAAAACAAGAAATAAGTGCCAATCTTCATATAACATTTTTGCGAAACTATAAAGCAAGGAGAAAGGGCCTTTTCTTGAAGCAGATTCTCAGGATCTCACAAATCAAGCAGACAAGCTGCATGATGTCAGCAATTTAGCCACTGCATTTGAGAATCAAACTTAGAAAGGCTATATAGGCAACTAGTCTGACAACAAGTCCAATGATATTAAATTGAGCAAATTAGCTTGATTAAGCACCAAATCATGATACTCTACAAATAATGCTTACTGGAATGGGTATCCTTCGGTCATGGTATGCAACCTCTGTAGCCACAAAAACATCACCCACACACGCACCTTTTGCCTGAGATTATCAGCAAAGCAGATTGTAGATTCAGTTTTTTTGGCAGATTCAGATAGCAGCTTAGAAAATAAGCAGTAAATTTGTTCCTCTAATTTATGCCGCTTGTCCAATTCACCACGAAAAAGGAGACTTAAGATGCTAGGAAATGGAAAAGGGCACACGGATAATAGACACTAAAAGATCATTATGTCAGAAGTGGTAATAAAGTTTGTTTTCTACCTCAGTAGTGACAGCTCAAATTAAAAAAGCATTTTAAATTGCATGGAAACAAGTCAGGCCATTGCCATCATGCTCGGAAAAAATAAGTCCAGTTATTCTTGTGTGAAACAAGACAAATAACATTGACAAATAACTACAGAAAAACTCGCCTAGCAAAGAATCATCAAGTCACGATAAGATGATGCTAGATAAATACAGGATATAAAAGTTCATCACATTAATGATATTCCTTCAAGTTCTGTGATTCATGAACAATCCACCACCGATGACATTCCAACTTTCTAATCTTGTTGTGTGGTCAAATCACAGATTGCACAGCAAGCAGAGTGGTATTTAGGCCTTGGGAATCACCAAGATCAATCCCTCCTGTGTAAGGCTAACATTAAGGAAACGACGAAGAGAGAACACAGAAACTTTGAGACGACCTTTCATGGTGTTAGAGATAATTAAGTGTGTTCAGTTGACATATACACGTGTTGGAGACTTTAGGGTACAGCTATATTCATTAAAGTAGACAATGGACAACAAACCATGTGCTTTGACCACCATTCCTTACGTTGCAAAGTGAAGTGCATTTCAAACAATGTTTGCCCTCATTCAAGAACTAAATGCTATTTTTACTCTCAGCTCTTGGGCTTGCTTTTATCTAGATTCTAAACTATTAGCAATAGCACGGGCACTGGAAATTTGACCGGCCCTTGACTACGTTGTCTAGCAACTGATAACAGGTGTAATACATAAAAAGAACAAGGCTTCACAAATTTAGGACTGATATATAAATCTCCTGTCAATCATTGATGGGGACACTTGACACATTGGGATATGAGGTACAAATAAGGGGTGTGCATACTTGGGTATAAGATCCAAAACTGGCATAAACAAAAAAAATGGTCTGACCACCTCCCATAAGCTCTGTATTTCTACAGCATGGAAGATAAAGAAATGCATCAACACGTAAGCCATTTGTACATCTTCAAGATAAAGAAATGCATCAACACGTAAGCCATTTGTACATCTTCAACCCTCTCTCACAAAAAACTATATCAACCTTGAACCCTCCTGCAGTGCCTGCATTAATGAGTAAATCAGGTTGCAAAGCCTGTATCGCAGCATACGAAACCAATGCTCCAGATACTGTTCCCACGTTGTCGACACCTGTTCTCCAGAAACCCCAAGAAAACAACATAAAAAAAACAAAGTGAGAAAAAGTTTCGAAAATCTAACACGCAATCTTAGTCCACTGCCGGAAGAGAAATGCAAAAACCCAAAGCTCAAACTAAGAAAAATACGTAGCTCAAATAAATTCGCAAGCCCAGCTTGGAAGATTAAACTTAATCCACATGGCATCATGCGTTTGGATAATCTTCTAACTTCTAACCTTCAATTTGATAGGAATGATTAACAGCTGATATGATAAAGCACAAAATCACAGTTTTCGAGAAAGTAACGTTTACTTGAAATGAGATAATGTGCAATAATCTGATAGGAACTGTCAGTACCTAAAACGGCATCTTTTCCTGGTACAACAATATGAATGTGAAGTCCGTCATGAATTCCACTATATTTGATCCATGGCACGCTCTTTGGAAACCTGTCAAGCCAGCTTATTAAGCCTCTTTCTCTCCCCCTCTGACTTGAACCTTGATACGAAATTAAGGGGAGAGTTTTCACTTACACTAAGGTGTCATCCTGAGAGAGCTTCAATGCTTCCACCAATGGTAAAGCTTCCGCCTGCATCGCTACGCCATTGTTCCCACAATTATAAACGGATCAACAAAACCCTTTCGGCGAGAGCCTCCAGAAGGCGAAGAAGAAGAAACAGCCCCATCTTCACCAACCACCCAAAACAAACCTACCCTATCTACGCTCATCTGCTTCTATGAAAACAGAAAAAGACATCACACTGACTACTCAAAGCACCCAGGTATACCATCACCACATCACACACACTCTTGACACATAATTCAAAGCATCCACATATGCATGCCAGTATTTACTCACTCTTCACACAAAATTCCACCCAAAAAGACATTAAGAATGTGCAATTGCAGCAGCTGCGGACAAGCAGATTGTGAGGGAGTAAGAAAAAGGAGCAGGACAGCAACGCACCGATGACCAGCAGCACTGTTGAGATGTTGTTATGTGGAGGTGCCAGACAAGGAGCTTCATGCACCAGGACAGAGCATTCTTCACCAGGCGCCATCTCCTCTAAGCTCTAATCCTTGATCGCGATCTCCCTCTCCCTCCCTCGCTGGATCTCTCTCTCTCTCTCTCTCTCTCTCTCTCTCTCTCTCTGTTTTATACTGCGACCTCACTATTTTCTGACCTTTAAATTAGGGTTTTGGACCAAACCCTAATCGCTCGCCCCCTCCTTTTCCATTTCATTTATTCCAATCCATTTAATTAGGGCTTTTGCATCCCCTTAATCGGGCCTAAACCCTATTCGCGCACCCCCTAAACCCTCATTTCATTGGAATCATATTACTGGATATAAAAGGATGCGTCTAGGGGTAAGGGCTTAGGGTTCTGGTGACCTAAACGTTAGGCTTAGCGATCTCAATTACAGCCGGGAGATTTTGCCGACGTCACCACGTTTAGCGTCACCAACTCAGGGCACCTACCATCAGCCCTTACGTGTCTCTGTAAACCCTAAGTAACCAGCTAGGGCCCTAAATAACAATGGACCAATGAATGCCTAGTTTTTTGTCTTTCTGCTTTAGCCCTACTTGGCCCTCATCAACGACCTTTTTATTATTTTTCCTTTTTTCGCAACCCCGTCTCAATTTTCTCGTTGCTGTTTTACTTCAAAACCCTCCCTAAAAATTAGGGCTTGTCGTCGTTCAAATGTACAAAAAGGGCGAGATTGCTGCTAAGGTTTGCATATGGGCCAACCAGCAGCACCCACGTGTCAGTCTCGAACCTAATGGTCGACGTGCCACCTCTAAACCCTAATTTCTCTCTCTTTCTCTCTCTCTCATCAATCATTTTGTACAAGCGTGATCCAGCAAAGCCGCCCCCCTTTGGGAGCCCCATACTGGAATGTAACAAAAAGATATATATATTTCCATGTGTTGGAGGAGGACTCATGAGGTAATATGTCCCATGGCCCACAAAATGAGACTTAATACCTCCAAATTTCCGGCTCATCAATCCCCACTAAAGTTTCTTGAACGACTTAAACACCTTTGTCTTGAATACTACTCTCAAAGCGCCCTTCGACCCACTCCTTGAAAGCCCTCAACTACGGAACAGTGAAGTAGGTCCCGTTGATATTTCCGAACCATGAGGACTTGCTCTAAGATTTCCGTAGCTAGTCGACCTTCGAGGCCCACTCCATTTTGGTCCACATCTACTTCTAGTAGTGAGAATTTTTACAAAGGCATCATCAAGCCCCAAGATTAATTCATCTTTATACACTATAGAAACTTGTGCATAGACTTCCTATGTTATTTTTAGAGTGACACTTTTCCAAAACGTCAACTTTTTGGCTCTTGTAATCTCAATATTTAAGTAGTTTCATTCCTTCAAACAAATGTTTTTATTGTATTACATGATTTGTTTTTTGGAAATGTCAGTTTTCCCAATTAATGCTCACGTAGCTTCCAACACTGTCTTTCTCCTCTTGACATGATGTACTCAATCTTTGACTCTATCCACCCACTATATATAGTCAAAAAGTAGAAGAGGTCCACAAATAAAATAAGTAACATGTCGGTTGATGGGTCTTCCTCTTTTAAACTATATCACACATTCGACACATAAAGATTGAATTAGAAAATGACTACAAAAGTACATAGAATATGTTAAAACAACAACATATCCAATAAGTAATAAATTCTCATGTTCTATCCATTGTGATTGATTCATATTAAAATGATTTTTTAATCTAGACCTAAAATTCATTATGGATTTAGTGATAACTACAAAAAAATCAGATCACAAAGACCTAATTATGCCACTTGATCTTTAGCTAATTCAGAGAGCACATCTAGCTTCATTACAAATGTAGAAATCATGCATTTACTACACATAGAAGATGAAAATGAATGCTCGTTCATGGAGTTTCATGGAGGATACATACCAAGAAAGGACAAAGATGGAGGAGACAAGCAAGAATTGATTGATTAGTTTTGGTTGTTATTTTTCAGAGAGTTCAAAGTCGGAAGCATGGAGGAATCATTGCATTTATATTCTATTTGGTTCTTCGTGTTCTAGTTACATCTTGATATGTATTGATGTAAGAAATAGTTAAGCATCCAATATGGACCCTATTATCTATATCAATCATGAAAGTTATTATAAAATCATGAAAGTTATTATAAAACCAAAGTGAATTTTCAACTTAGAGATAGAGTTTATAAAGTTAATAAGGACTAAGAATGGTGACCTTACTATTTTTAGCAACTAGAGATGTTGCTAAGGTCGAATTTGGACCTACTCTAATTTGTTAGAAGAGATACATTGAATCTAGTCAAGTTATCTAGCTTTTTGGAGAAGTTTCTACAAACTTCCATAAGTCGATAAGCTTGGGCAAGATGATCTAAATAGGTCAAGAGGCTGTTATAAATAGGCATACAATTGTGGGAGAAATTCATCTCTCTCATTCTCTCATTCGTTCTTATGGAAGATATCTCTTTGGGTCTCTACATCCATACTGACGAGCAGAAGGGTCCAAGCCTCTCATGAGACGAAGTGCCTCCTCTTGGTCACTGCCAGAGGTGACACCTCCAGGGCCACCGTCGAAGCTACGGCCACGGCTTGACCTAGAGATGGGCGCACCCTCAGAAGTGCGCCCCCCGGAAGAGCTAGATAGCCGATCACGCCGACCGCATCGTCCACCACTTCCACTGGCCATCAAGACCAGTGGGACAATAACTAACCACATAAAAAACATATTGAAACTAAAGCTACAAACAAAAATTGTATGAAAAACTAAGTGCTGCAAGAAACTAAAGTAAAGTAACTAAAGCACAATTCAAAAAAACTATAGACTGCAACTATATTAGAAATCAACAAGATGTTAACAAGTAATTAGATAACTAGAAGGCAATAAGATCACTATGAGATAATAGCAAGCAAAAAAGATCAACATGAGATCAATGAGAGCAATAGCAAGCAAGCAATGAGAGGAATGAGAGAAAATGAGAGAAAATGAGTTGCCAAAATGTTAAAGGTGTGGCAAGGGAATTTCAAATCGATTGTCGCCCGATGACAGATATCCGTCCCTGTAAACGTTGCAAGGCAATGTTTAATTGACTTTAAAAAATAGCGACAATTTTTGAGCAAAATCGACGAATTATGAGCAAAAGTGATGGTTGTCAAGAATTTAGTGTTAAGAATCAGATTTGACCTGATATGTTTTTATTGTAAGCTCGAAATGCAGTATTGTAATTAACTATACATATCTTCAGTTAATTAGGATTTATAGTTTTCAGTAGTGATCGAGATGTGACCCACTATTGTTATTTCACTTGGGCACTAATCCCGTAGACGGCTACTTGGGTTAGCCGAGTAACCACACATAGGAAAAATTAGCCTATATAGAGTTATATACAGTACATGCTATACTCAAGGGCAAATTTGGCCATACTGGGCCCAAGTTTGGCAAGTAGTAGGCCAATTTTAGGACATCCGTCTATTTCATGTAGTTGGTGTGTTTCCTATATGTACAGTTTTCTCTTTGTGATACAAAGCTTTTGTTGTGCCATCTTTGAGAGCCTGTGAGGAGTATTTATGGTGATTGATTGATGTGATCTGCGTACTACACTAGATCCTAACATGATTTTAACATGGTATTCAGAGCGGTAGGGTGATGCAAAAATGCACGGTTTGGTGGAGCTATAGAATAGCGTCTTTCACTAGGAAAAATAGCACTCAGAGCATCTCATGAGAGAGGACTCCATACGGGGTATCGGTAGTCCAGATGGCATGAGACAACAAAGTTCGTTCGATCGGAGCTTTGGGGAAGATCAAAACGATCGTCGTAGGTGAATTCCAGGGAAAATTCACGGAAAATCTTGCAGTTTTGGTGATTTTGGGGAAATCATCGATGGTGGCTTCATGATTCACTATGTGGACAACCATTTGGCGCAATGGGGCTTGCAGAGGGTTTGCAAAGAGCAATGAATGACAACCATAGCAATTTACAGGATCAAATTTGGATGAAAACGAATGAAATTTGAGATATTTCCAGTTTTGTGGGTTGTTGACGAATTTCTGGGAAAATCAGACTGTTTGCAGTCGATACCGCACCAATTGGCAAACCGTAAATTTCATTAGATCACTCGAGGTAGTGGGGAAGGAAGTTGCAAGAAAAACCACTGAAAAATGTGGAAAAATGCCCATGAAGCTCTCTTCCTTTTGTCAGCCAGGGTTTACAAGAGAAAAAGATTGGGTCTTTCTTTGTAGGAAGAATCTTTTGGAGCTGTAAATTGCTGAGGGAGGGCACCATGGTGAGGCAAGAATATTGCCAGATAGCCATGGACATGCATGATGGACTAAGAGAGTAATTGAGCTTCAGCGGAGTGCATGTGACCTAGTGATGGGCTACATTCGCTATTTGGGTACCGTAGGGCCAAATTTGTGGCAATTTTTGGCTAGTGAAACCTGCTATAGGGCAGTACAATGAGGCATTATTGCTTTGAAATCATTATTACTTACTTCTAATAGGGTATGAATGATAGCGGAATTGTGTGGAGAAAGCTAGTTTTGGTGACAGAAGTCCAGTTTGGTGTCGTGACTACTCATCATTGGCGACAATTTTGAGAGGGCAAGCAGTCACAGGGAGAGGTAGGCATGGTATGCCGGTTACAGGTGAAAAAGTCTTGTGATCAGATTCAACTCTTGAGGTTCGAACCAACCAATGTCAAGTGGCATTTTGGAGGAACGCTCTCACGGGCATGATCGGCAGTGACAATGTCGAGTCAGGTGATAGCTGCATTGACACACGCATTTGTAGCTTAAAAAAATTTCGTTCAAAGGAAAATATGGGCTAGCTTGGAGGTACACACATTTTTATGGTCACGGGTAATTGAAGTGCGAGGTGGTGCCAGTTGGAAGCCATTGGGCAAGAGAGCGGACTTGCATTGGACAAGCTGTGTGTGGGACACATGGAAGATGAAGAGCGGATCAGTGATCACAATTTGGATGCTCTTGCAGAGTAGTAAGTGTGATGAATTTGCAGTTTTGCAGTTGGTTAGTCATTTTGATCAAGTCAATGTAGTTGTGGAGCAGTGTATCAAGTTTGTCATCAGGGAGATACACTTCAACGACCTATTTTGGGTAAGTCAAGTCAATTTCCCGTATTAGTATTGCATCAGGGATGTAGATTTCAGTGATGACGGGGTGTAGATCATTTGGTTTGGGCCATGGAAGATCTCACAGGTTCACTTGGAGGGATATTGGCATTATCAAGGAATGGTTTGGAATCGTTCACAGGAGCAGCTTGGAGCTAGCTTGGGGAAATACATGTGAAGCACTACAGGGTAGATGTTAGGATCTTCGAGATCAGGGATGACATGGAGTACCTGATAAGGATAGCACTACAGGATGACATGAGATGATCATCAGAGGCCAGCTATTTCATATTGGACTTGGGTCATTGGACAAGACTTACATGGGCGATTCATGATTGAATAAAAAAGCTGCAAACGCAAATGGGCAAAGCGTTAGGCTTTGGGAGCCAACTCTAGGATGGAGAGCTTATGGAAATCGCACGGTTGGGTGTGATCAAAGGGCAAACACTATGATAGGTGTTTTGCTAGCGATCTATCGGAGGGGACACTAACATGGTGTGCTCATGTGGGAGCACACGTTGGCATTACAGCAGGGGAGCAGTTATTGGCGTTAGCATCGATGGGGAGACATTTACCATTACGGGCATGGATAAGCTACCTATAGCTTTCATGCATTTGGCTGTATTTGCAGGAGTCTAGGCTTGCACAGGTGTTGCAACGTGTTTGGTTCAGATCCACAGGTGGTGAGATCAGGGAGAAGCCTAGAGGAAGTCACTCAAAGCCATATACCTCAATACGATCAGGGAGACATTAGTCTTGGAATCCTGTGAGCAGCGACTCATGGATGAGCTTGCATTGGCATGGTGTTGGGTGGCACATAGCTAGGGAGAGCGAGCGACACTGCTAGGAGTCAGGAGAGGTAGGTGATGCTTCGGCGACTCGGATAGCAGGATGGTGACCTAGGAACGAGTCAAGCCTACTTGGAGGTAGGTGGCATGGAGTGTACCTAGGGTGGCACATATCTTGAAAAAGGTAATTTCATTGACAAGTTTCAAATATGTGATTTTCTAACCATACAGCCTCCTACATTATGGTTGTATGAATTGAGAAATGCTTCTCAGGCAGTTATGTCACTGCTAGACAGGGGTAAAGTTTGGCTAGTATTATGAACTAGTTCGGAATTTGGCTTGGAAAAACTATTATTATATTTTGAGTATTTATCTCGGTTCTAGAATGCTATTGAAAAATCTTAAGACATATTTGATGGCATCATCTTTGAGAAAATATGGTTGTCTTTTGACTATGATGGCATGACACTATGACTTTAAGATTCGTATGTGTTGTATTGTGGCGATTATATTCAGTTTTGTTTAGATTTGTTAGGTACAAACACACACACACCACTCTTGTGTTGGAGAGGATTCCTCTTGAATATCCACCCATACTTGGCTAGATTTGCCTAGTAACATTTCGCCATCAATACTGGTTTGTCAATGTGTCAAATTTACACGGTCATTACTATCCTACATTGGTATGCACTTTATCTTTTATTGTCTTGTCCCTTACTACATGAGGCATTATAACCGGTATTGGACAAATTAAGCTCATTGACAAGTTTCAATTACTTGGTTTTATAGCCATACGGCTTGCTTACATTATGATTATAAGACTTTTCCTTCTCATGCAGTTATGTTACTTCCTAGATTGGTGTAAAATTTGGCATGTATTGCAGACTAGTTTGAAAGTAGGCTTGGATAAACTATTTTCATATCCTGATTGTTTATCTCAATTCTAGGATGCTGTTTAGAAATCTCAAGATATACTTGACATTATGGTCTTGAGAAAATGTAAGTATATGTTGACATTCTTGAATGGGAATACTTGTCATCGAAAAAATCTTCTATAGGGAGACTTATATTTGAAACTTATTCCCTGGGATGATTGTCTTCACTTGGTTCTTATTTCAGCATCCTATGTGGTTTCAAGTGTGCAGCAGGTATAATCACACTAAGTATATCTGTTGCATCACCTAGTGTGGTTATCTTGGTTTGTGGGATGGTTGGCAGGATAACACACACACACACACACACACACACACACACACACACACACATTGTGGTGATAATGTGCAGTTTTGTTTAGATTTGTTAGGTTCAAAAACACACACACACACACACATGTGACATGCTTGCAGCCATTATAGCATATGTGAATTTGAAGGTTTCACATTAAGTTAACATTGTATGAAGCTTTCAACTTTCTTATAGATGAGGTCAGTGGCTCTCTCTCTCTCTCTCTCTCTCTCTCTCTCTCTCTCTCTCTCTCTCTCTCTCTCTCTCTCTCTCTCTCTCTCTCTCTCTCTCTCTCTCTCTCTCTCTCTCTCTCGTGTTAAAAGTGGTAAACAATGAAAATATGATATTCGTTTTAAATCTGTGGTTTATATTTTCATTTTGCATGTTCGACTGATACATATAATGTATGCAGATGGTGAAGGTTGCGATAAACTACAAAACGTTCATGCAAGAGGTGATGGAGTTCTTTTGTTTCGGGGAGGATGTTCATACATGCAGCATAGTGTGGGTGATACAAGTGTTTACATATTTCTTATACAAGCGTCAACAAGATGGATACTTTATTCCACCAAGATGGCAGTTGGTTGTAGATGTAGATGAATTGATTTGTGATATTAGGTTTAGGGTTCTAAGAATGATTCTATTGTGAGACTCGGTTCCTTTCAACAGTTTTTGGATACCCTAGTGTACACTTAGGCATTCATGGATGAAGTTTTTGAATTCAAATTTTAGACAATATGGAATTGTGATTAACAATTTGGGGTTTGTGATTTATTTTCCATATGTCAAATTTATGATGAGTGCTTTGAGAGTGATTTTAAAAGATGAGATAATTGATGATAAATGATTAGTATTTACATACACATGTCACACACACATTTGACAGACTTTTGGACGAAGACTCTTGGTTGCCCGATCTGAGCATCGTCTGCACGTCTCGATCATTGGCCGCCACCCAAACCATTGGTCGCCCGTCAACGATGGGCTTACCCAACCATTGGTCACCCGTCAACAACGGGCTTACCATCGGACATAAATCATACACACAAATCCACAGACACAGATACACACGCACACTCATACACACAAACCCATACACAAACACACATCATCGTCAAACGACCATCGGTGGGCATACTATGCTAGACCACCCACATGCATGCACAGATATACACTCTCATGAATACACACACATACATGCATACACACATATGCATACACACACACATACATACACATGCTTATGCATACACACATACATGTATGCACACTCATGCCCTAAATCCTAAACTTTAAACCTACACTCCATGACATACATAGATACATACATGCATACACACATCCATGCATGCACTCACGCACACACCCACCCACCCACACACACACACACACACACGCACCTAGATCGGCCGTCATTGCCCATCAACGACGGGCACACTTTACTAGTATACACACACACACACACACACACACACACACACACACACACACATACATATATACAGAGAGTCTGAACATTTTGCAAGTTTTTTTTTTGCAAAGCATTTGCTGGTATTACTCTATGCCCCTATGGTTGTTTGTCTATGGTATTACTTGTAGAGAGGTGTGTGGAGGAGGGACGGGTGGTACCTCATGGAGGATCCTGTCATGAATTTGAAAGATGGTTTCCTCCCCTATGGTTGTAAAAACTGATAGATTGATTGATCTATTTATAGAACAATGCCTACAAGATAATAACCTTATCAGGGCGCTGACTCCAATGGGTTGAAAAAATATGCTGGGTCAGAAAAATACACAGGGTTGAAAAATACATATAGGGTCAAAAAATATATAGTGATGTCGAAAAAGTACTCTGTATCAAAAATACACAATGGGTTGAAAAATATACACTGGGTCGAAAAATATACACAGGGTCAAAAAATACAATGGGTTGGAAAAATACACTAGGTTGGAAAATATACACAGGGTCAAAAAATACAAATAGGGTCGAAAAATATACAATGAACCAGGGTCGAAAAATTTAGACCCGATTCGACTTGAACTACCACAAAAGTAGTTAATGTTTTCATAATCATAGAACTAAGATTGCATCATTTGAGATTTGAAAAGATGGAAAATTATGTATGAAATAATTTTGCTGATAAATAGGTGATCTTCATTTGATGATAGTTTCTTACAATGGGTTTAATATTTGACGAAACATGTCAATCATTTTGGAGTTTTGAAGTTGGCAAGGATTCAAACATATTTACGATCAATATTCACAATAATCAAAATATTTTAGTAATTATGATCAATATCCCCAAGTATTCACGATCAATGTCCACAATAATCACAATCAATATTCACGATCAGAATATGATTTCTAGTGACCTTGCCCAAGCGAGCTTTTCCAAAAATTGGAACGAGCTTGTAGTAGCCAGATTTTCACAATAAACACAATCAGTATTCATAATAATCACGACCAGTTTTCATGAGTATTCACAATAATTACGATCAATATTCAAGATATTCACTTTTCAGTATTCAAGATTTTAGATAATTGTCATCAATCGTCAATCACGTAGTCTTTAGGATGCATCTCTTCAAACTCGATCACTTCATCCAATATACGGAAGACATTTTGTATACATGTTGCAAAAGAAGACACTATTAGAAACAATAAAAATATATTGTCAAGCAATTATCAAACTAAAATCGAAGTCCATCCCCATACAATGATAGCCAAAATTTAAAATTGAGATAAAAGAGAGAATATATGATTAAATAAAATCAAGGATTTGATATGTTGGTGATAATGTGCAATTTATCCATGTATAGATCTTAGAATAGACGAGTGAAATATATAAATCTTTATTTAATTTCTCAAATACATCTCTTTCATGAAAAATCATTCTCAAAATTCATATAAAATCTAAACAAATGAAGATAACATGTGAAATGTACAAAAGTTTCTATGTTCATGAAATAGCCTACTAGCTATTCTTATTCGAAACAAGGTTGATATGAACTATTAAATTCTACCTGCTTTTTTCTTTCATAGGTAGTGAATCATTCACAGAAACTTTGTTCAAAGCTGGCCATTGGCTCAAGACAAAACAAAGAGAGAGGGATCTTTCTTGTAGTGTAAAGGAGAACATAAGATCTATAAATGTGAAGTAAAAAGCATAAATGGACTGGCCAACTTTAACAATAGGATATGCTATTATGATTCTCTGTTTACATGCAATAATTGAAAAACAATGCATTCTCTGCTTCACTAAAGCACCTTCACCTTGATGATCACGTACGTAAAAACAATGCAACCTCCACTTCACTAAAACTCCTTCACGTTGATGATCACGTTTGCTTATTCGATGTTGTTAAAATCCACAAACTAGTTTGGACCAGTTTTGGTCATATGTATTGTAATTGGCAAGATGGCCATGTAATTGGATGCCACACATGCCAAATAGCATAGGATGCTTTTCCAAAGCTTTATTCTACGTGTTACATTGTTGTGGCACCTTTTAAAAGAGGCCAAAAAGGGCATAGATAGGGTAGAGAGTAAATAGGAGCCAAAAATGGCATGTTTTTCATTATTTTTGGATCTTGAGATCTAATTAGGGTGGCTCCAGTGATAAATTAGGTTAGATGTTAGGGTTAGGTTATGATGAGTTCAGAGAAGCCCTAAAATGTTGAGATCCGAGCTACTAATGTATAATAAGTGATGGTTTATCTGATGAGTAAAAATTTGGCCATCTACCAATGTTGTTGGTGATCCCTATGCTTGATATTTGCTATTTGTGTTGAGTTCTTTTCAATTGTGGGATTGATTAGCAAGTTAAGTTAGTTTACTCGGCATGTGGTAGTCTGTACATTCACATGTGTGAAGGAAATTGCAAGTGTTTGAGCCTTATAGTGGAGTTCAAGCCAAGGGAAAGCTAGGAAACACTAAATTGGTTGGTGTTTTTGCTATAGGATCTCAATTGGATCCATTCAAGGTGCTCCCTCCATCATTTCAAACATTTATTAAAGTCTTTTTGCTGCATTTTCAACAACTGTTCCTTCAATATTGCTAAGCCAATGTTAGAAACAGTAGCCAAGAATAAACCCCATCCCTGAGCATATGAAGCAGGGTGTTTTTCTCGCACCATGAAAGTGCATGTATACAAAACACAATGATGCTCCACATGTTTATGCTCGAGAATCATTCTCACACGAGAGGTATGGGAGTGTAAGATAGCTAAATGTAGGGCCATTAATTTTGATCCATACTTTAAGTCTGCCTCGATTGGTGATAACAATGTCCTCAGTTCTCCCATATCAAGAATTATTTGGAAAGATTCACCTAATGAGTGCATTCACATATGTTTGATGATCATGCAAGAGTATCCAAACGATGGAGAGGGAGCACAAGAGAAGAGTCAGTTTTCTTTGTCTCCTCAACAATGTTGTGCATGAATTTACTCTGCATAACATCGTAATTCAAGTCATCATTTGCATGCTCGTTATGCTCTTCAAAACTCATATTTTGGTTCACTCTTATCAACATAATTCGTCTCAATGTATTCTTCCATTAGGTCTTCAAAAGTGTAACACATAGAATGCAAAAAAGACTCTTCACCTTCATTGCGATACTGCGTAACTTGCCTACGATGATACTTTAATAGCTCAATGTATTCAGATGAGAGAAAATTTCTGAAAGGGGGTACGATGGCTCTCCATCTTGTTGTCATTGCTCAGCCTCCTTCTCGACTTATTTTTGCTATTGCTTGAATTTATCCGAAGAGCGGCGTTGTTGCCATACCTAATCTTTTTCATCCTCATTGTCCCTTACATCATCATCCTTGTCATATGTTGCATAAGCATGCATGATGGCTATGAAAACTTTGTTATTCCCAATTATTAATGTCATGGCAAAGGTAGTTTGGTGATATTTCTCATTCCTTGCATCAAGCGCTCTACTGGGAAAAGGATGTTTCACTTTCACGACCAGATTTACACATTCCTAGAACTTTCTGCATTGTAGCCTCTCCCTAGCCTCCTATAACTTCTGAGTGCAATGCAGTAGTACCCACATAGCTAGCTTTTTGTAATGACTTAGCATCGTTTCGTAATAGCATCATCACCTCGGCACAATTGTCCCCTCTAATGGCATGTTACCAAACTAGGTGAACTATGGTAACCGCATAATTATCAAGAAAAAGTGGTGATTTTGGTAGGTATCATTTCATGCACACTACTGGCTTCGCAATATGATATAACAAAAAAAAATGAAAAAGGAAGAGGGAAGGAGAATTAATGATGTTGGCGAGGGTGCTTGAAGAGGAAGATCGAGAGATGGACGTGCAAAAGTGAACGAAGGGGGCGCCACTTCCGATTTGCTTTTCACAATCTATCCACTCATGCATTTATTTTTGCTTATGGCTATTGCAAACTAAAAAAGCTTTTGCTTTTGCTTATGGCTCATGCATTGTTTGCGTGACTTTGTACTAACTTTTAAATGGCAACAAATGCATATTACTTTAGCCCTCAAGAAAGGTTTCAACCTTAAAAATGAAGACCGCCACCACACAATATCCTTTCCAAACTCCATTGATCAACCTCAACACATAGTATTTGCCTTTGCAAGGTGAGTCCAGTAATAACCTTGGCAAAAAATTACAACAAAAAGAAAGTAAAATATGTTTTCGCCATGAGGAAGGTTTGCCTCCCTGGGAGTAAAAAAAATTCAAAACAAAAAAAAAGGATAAGAGAAAGTAAAACATGTTCTTACCAAGAGGAAAGTGTGCCTTCTCGGCCTTTCCATCAAGGGCGATATCTCGAAAGGTGCAAAAAATTTACAACAAAAAAAGGTAAATTACGCGTTCACAATGGGGAAAGTATGCATGATCAGCCATTTTGGCTCACGCTACAACCCTCGACTGAAGACCCTTCCAAGGCAAGCAAACGGCTTCGAAGGGCACTTTTCGTCCCCCAAGGGCCCAAAAAAGACTTTATTTGGGGATGGCTCTCAACGCTCATTGGAAGCTTTCGAGTCAAGATTCAAAGCATCTTTTAAACGGAATCAAAAAGATTCCTTAACGTCACTCCTTTTTGCGTTTCAACGAAACGGCGCGGAGATGGCTAGGGTTGTTGCGCGATCAGATCGAGGCTTCCTTCCTTTCCATCGGATCGAGGCTGGCTTCCATCCATCCATCGCCATAGCCAGATTGAGCGATTCCTTCTCTTTCGCTTTCGCATTTGCTTTTTGGATCAAAATCTCCTCCTGCTATCCTTTTGTATTTTCTTTCTTCTTCTTCTTTTGTATTTTCTTTAAATCTGTGGCGGTCTTGATCTACAGTTAGGGATTGTTGAATCTTCTTGACATATTCTTTTCTTTGTATATCATTCAGCTTCATACGATCTTCTTGGTGGTCGCCTTTGGAAACTATTTAGATCAGACTCTGCTGCTTTTGGTTCTTGGTTGGACAGACAGACGATATACTTCAGGAAGTCGTTTTACTTTTATAAGCATCACAGGCTTACCGAGTTAGCGGTTTTCGGGCATATAAGATTTCAAAGTAAAAAGTCTGTTACAATATTAAACGCACAGGATGGGAAGGAATAGGAGCAGGAGTTATAGTCGGAGTAGGAGTCCTCCCCCCCGTAGAAGGCACTACGACGATGTGTCTCGCAGTAGCAGGGGCAGAGACAGAGGTAGTGGATCAAGGCATCAAAGCCTTCCCTGCGGCTTATTAGTTCGCAACATTCCTCGTGATTCAAGGTATTCACCAAGACTTTCAGGTGTTAGGCTCATAAACGGTATCGTTTGTTCATATTATATTTGCGTCGTGTTAGTGTCCATTTTGTATCTTCTGACTTTTGTCTGGGGTCATGCTGTAGCGTTGGAAGTTACGTTTTGGTCTCATTCGAATGTTCTCTTTGCTTTTGTTTAGTTCCTATTTTTCAGCCTTTCCGTCAAAGCCACTTCATGTTTAAGACAACAGAAGAATGTATGGAGCCAAAAGACATTTGAAGCTGTAAAGGTAAAAGGCCGAAGTGCAGATGGCACTCTCAAAGAAGAAGAGCTGTAAAGGAAGGGGTTTAGTTATATTGTACCTGTATTCTAAAAGCTTCTTTGCAATTTTAAAGGGCAGAAGAAATGGTGGGGCAAAGACTTTGGAGCAAGAAAGATAGTGATGAAAGATTGATGGCTTCATTGAAGGGTAAAGGGCAGTAAAAGAATGGGAAGCAATCTGTGGCACTTTTAACTAGGTTGGTGGGAGTACATACCCGGTGTCACTGGTGTCTTATCCATGTTGTTTCGGGTAGAGCCAACTTATGGTTTCATTAGCATTTTGAACTCATTTCGTTATCTTAGCCTTCTTTGACTCGTAGCCTATAAGTAGTAAGTATTTTGTTCTACTGCTTATTTTCTTGGTTGTGTGTGCGTTACGGTGTTGCCACGTGGTCTTGAACCTTTGTACACGTAGTAGGTGCGAGGAGGGGCATTGAGTTTAGAAACTGAACTTCCTTTTATGTTTAGCTTGAATTTCTCTCATTTATGTACTTTTCCTCATTGCTTGTCATTTACCCTATGTTGTAGTTAGTATTCTACAATGATCGCTCATTCTTTTCTGTGGGGCTTTATCAGAAAATGCTCTCGGGTATTATCATACTAGTACCAAAAAAACACTTGGAAATGATCATGTATTTTTTTTTTCTAGTTTCAGGTATTCATGCATAATCAGGAGAATGTCATTTCAGATTTAGGGTAGTCTACTATCAAGTGACATTCCCACCCAAATAAAGTAACTTTGATTTTGAAGTCAAGACTACCTTCAGTTAATGAAGGAATAAATTCTGCTATTTACCAATCACTGCTACTATTAGTTTTCAAGTTGATGTTGACACTCTAATTAATATATGCTCTCTCAAGGACTTTAACGGACACAACTCTCAAGAATCGTACTTAGTCCTCCTTAGTTGTAGAATCCTGATGCAAATTTAGATGATTAGGAGTTGCTGAAGCCTGGTTGGAGCATATGTAAATGAAGAGGATCATATGTCTCAGCAAATGTAGATTCAGAGGATCAATTCGTTGCAAATGTAGAGGAAGAGGAGTTACCGAATCCTGTTTGGATCAGATGTAGATGGAAAGGATCATGCTCCATAGCAGATGTAGACCAAGAGGGTCATAGCCTGTTGCAAATGGATAATGATCCAATATGTATTGTGCGTTCACGTAATGAAAGTGTATAGTTCGAGGCCAACCAATTGGATACTCGTAAGTTTTTCGACATTTCCTGGTCTTTTTTGTACATTTAGTTTACTGATTGCTAGACCAATTTGTCTAGCTACTCTTGGAAATGGTGAGCTGAGTTGGGATTGTGTAGCATCTAACCTTTTCAAATCCATAGAGTTACAAATCATACATATTGCTGTTATCGTTGCATACCTTCCTAGACTACACTCAATAATGTGATTATGTGGTCTATGCCCCATTTTCCAATACATGACACTAGGTTAAGAGAAGGGGTGCCAACATTTTTGCTATACTCTACTTCTCTTAAGGAAGCATGCATGCTGATTTGTGTTAAACTGTGTAACATTTGCTTATGCTTAGAGATCGCTTGTTCGGTGATGTTCGTAGGTCTACTGAACGATCACCTAGTACCTATAGACTTTATAGATCTTCGATTTGTTTTGCTTTTCACAATTTGTTGTGCTTGATTGATCATAAAACATTAACTATGTAGATAAACCAAAATTATATAATATGCTGGTGGAATTTGGGTTACATGGATACCACGACCTAACACAATTGTTGCGTAATTTGACCCAAACGCTGAATAATGGCTGAGCTACATCATAGTTAGAAGTCTTAGCGACATGTATTGCATGAATTGGAGCGAATGGCCTAAGTAAGCTGAGCGCCATTTTCAATGTGCAACAGCGGTAATGTCTCCTCTCTTTGTGTGAGCAGTATTAATAAACTTTTGTTTCTGAGCCAACATGCCAACCACCGGTTACTAATTGACAACTCATCCACTTAATGTATAGTAGTTTACATTAATTGCAAGAGTCATGTTTTTCATGTATTCCTATTCATACATTTACATCTACCCAACCTATTAACCATTAGAGTTAACTCTAGTGCAAGGAAGATAATTCTCCTTCTGTCGGCACACAAAACTAGTGTGATGGACACAGTCAATTTCTCTTTAAGGGCAATAGCTTAGCCTTTTAGAAGTATGATGTTTTGGTGTCCGAATCATAGGTACAAGGGCCACCTCAGGCCTCTAAACGTTCCAACAACTTATAATTTTATTACTATTAGAACATTTTCTTGATTTATTTACAATGGTAAATTGATCCCTGATAGCACGAGTCTATAGACATTCATAAAACAGTTTGGGTGCCCTTGTTCAGGATGTGTATAACAAAAAAAATTCAGCCACCTTTTGAATTGAAGTTGTAGAAAAAAATCAGCTTGTTTATTTGTGTCATATTTAAAGTTACTTATGATCATAACAGGCCTTCCAGAGTTATTGCTGCCCGTTTCTTTGTCATTTGGCCATCTACAGTTCCACCACCTATTCTTATTAATTTCGTGCAGGTTTTTAGTACTCACGCGTGTCTCGTTGGCAAGTGTTCTTTCATTTCCAATCTATTTGATGAATGTTGTATTTACTTCTAATTGTTTTTTGGGTATAAAGATTCAGTTTACAACCATAGTGACTCCCTTTCTTCTTCTTCAACCATCATTGAAGTCTAAAGACGAAGGTTTTTATTTCTAATTTCCTTTAGTGTGACCATACCTGTGCACAGGGAGGTTTAAAATCACATGTCACTGACTTTTTCTGTATTTCCCCCCTACACTTAAAGACTAGACTACTTAAGCAGTCGTTTTTCCAGTTGTTTATACCACTATTCATAGTGCTTTTTTTGTATTATGTTACTCTTATGTATGACTAGTACATGTATGTATCTTTTCATATGCTTGTTGTTGTGTAGTTGTACCCATTTAGAAGCTTTTGGAATGTGTTTGAAGCAATGCCCTGTACAAAAAAATTATAATGATCTTGGGATCAAAAGGTCTTGGGATCTTTCTAGACCCTTCATGTTATTGTCTGAGGGGTTTTGGTCAGGATTTCTAGATCTATCCTTCTAGAGGCAGTTCAAATTCGGCGATTTGTCTGATCTCATTTGACAAGAATTGCTTTTTCCAAGATCCAAGTAAGATCTGTTTTAGGGTTTTCTTGTTTTATTCTTAGCCATCTTTTATAGCAGAAACAAAGTGTTGGTTTAGGGTGCAATAATAGCTCTGTACATCATAGACTATAATCAATCGGGGCATATACTATAATTTTCTGATCATTGATTCATAAATCATGTATGTTGAGTGCTCAATGGCTTTAGTTTTAGTGCTAGTGTTAAGATTGAAATTTGAAGTGTTTTCTGAAAGTGGTTCAGAACGCAATTGTGACTGGCTTTTGAAGCTCAAAATTGGATTAATGGACTGTCATATCTAATATTTATGGTGTTTATGAATACCCATATTCCATAATTTGGAAGCATTTCCCACGTTGCATGAAGTATCTGCATGTATGACCAAGAGGTAAAGTACTTATATCTAGCATAATCGACCTTAAAAATAAGGACCTCCTTCAATGCTGATCTTTTTACAAACTACATTGAACAACCTGAACACATAGTTTTGCCTTTGCAAGGCAAGGCCAAAAATATTCAAGAGCTCTTCCTAATTGGTGTGAAACAAGGCTGTAGGTATTTGATAGCAAGAGATGTCAACAATCACAGTCACATATCTAGCCCTAATTTGGGTCCTTTTACACTTTAAATAGGCCATTAGACACCTATTTAATAGGCCCTTAGACACTAGCATAATTCACATAGATTAGACATAGGATAGCTTTGTTGCATGCTTGTTGATTTATGAAAGTTGTAATCATATTTTTGTATTGGCCTAAATCATAGTGAGGAACCAATGAAGATCATATCTGAAACTAATCAGAATTAATAAAAAAACGTTTTAAAAATTGGATATTTCTTTTGCCCTGTTTTTTAATATTAAAGTCAGGCCAGGTCTAACTGGTCCCAGAACCATCCTTGGATGAAAGTTTGCTTAGATGCAAAAATTTTGCCCACATATAATTTACTGCAAGCAATTGTTATTTTTGCATTCATATATCCATTCTTGCACCCTTTGCCAAGATCTCTTTAGGTAAGGATTTCTGATCCTTTTAAAGAGAATGAAAGCATCATATTGAGGTAAAAATTGTTCACTAATATTTTTGTTCAAATTGCTTAAAAAGAATTATTTTGGCCACTTTGTTGTGATTCGTTGGTTTTAAAGATTGTGTGTCCTCTTTGTGATGTTGGGTACCTTGAGGCTTGGACATATATTTACAGGGTTTTACTCAGCTTAATTCATAAGATTTAGTACTTGTTTGAGGACTGCAGGCATCTAGTGCTGTAGCATTTGCATTGTTGGGATTAGCACCATATCAAAGCCGTTTAGTGTTAGTCTGTGTCTATTCTTGTCTTATAGCAAAGACTGTAGCACTTGAAGTGGAGCACAAGCATGACCTACAGGCTGCATACCATCTACTTGCTGCCAGTGCAAAAGAAAAGCTTCAGTGGCATTAAAAAACCACTGATGAAGAATCCTTAAGTAATTGGAGATGGTTATGTCTGTTTTTGATGGAGGCAAGGGTGGTTGAGTTGACGTTTCAAACCTAAGTACAATGTCCTAAGTAGAACAAAAAGATGCAGTCCAAATGGTATCTAAGAGTCCAACATTTTTTTGCCTTTCCCCATTTAAAGTCTGTATCCCTGTGTGTCAAGTGGGGCGCAAAGGGATGTATCCCATTTGATTGAAAGTAGTGATTGAAATTGAATGCATGAAATTGTAACTTTCATGATATAAGAAATTGTTTCAACTTGCGTCTCTAAGATTTGTATATTTCAAGCACTGACAAGATCATTGGTATTCATTAGTCTGATAGATACGGCACTGTCTTCTTGGCGCCTTTTGTATATCATTGTTTTCTTGTGGAATGCCAAAGTTCTTTTTGCGCCGTGGGTCCTCATCACAATTTTTTTTGTGTTGTTGCATGTGGGGGATTTCCCTTGGTATGTTGTTTTGTGTTAGCAAACCTTTGTTCTATATATGTGATAATCCCTTCTATTAATTTTGAGCAATACAATTGATTATAACTCTAGTTTAAGAGTGTGAGCTTTTGTCCAAGCTGGTTCATCATAGATGAGTAGTCTCAAATGAAAACAAGCCTTTAAGGCAATTAATGACTATGATATACAAGGCATAATGATAGAGAAGAGTAGACTGAAGCTGCTATAATTGACTGTAGATGATGTGGATAGTGGACAACCAAAAAATCTGAGCAAACTGGCAAAGATATGTTTAGAAATAAAGCAAAGAGGTTTCAAGTCCTAGCACTTGCATCTGGAAGTATTATGAACCTGAAAGAGATGACAGATCTTGCCATAGCAAGCTCTCACGTGAAGTGTGGATTTGATTCTCTTTATTACATATTTCAGCAAATTGCCAAGTGGAAGATACAATATGGTAGAAGCTGTTGATATGGTACGCAAAGTGTCAGCAGTAAATAACCATCATAAGAGAGGAAAATAAGCATGATATCTATGGTTTGAGACTCTAAATGTTAGCAACTGTTGCCTAGGAATTTCGAACAAGTATTATACTACAATGTTAAGAGAGTAGTTTGTCGTTAACAAGGTTAACATTAGTCAGTGTGAACGAAGTCTTTTTGAGAAAACAAATTATCTTGACACTCAATTTGAAGTTGAAGGCTGAAATTGTACTGAAGTTGAAGTTGGCTAGTGTGCTGATGATTTGTTTTTGTTGTAATAAATGGGGCATATCTTTCTGAGAGTGTGCTGCCCATTGTATTATATTTTATGTGGTAGTGAAGATCTGTGAAAGTTTTAATACGGTAAGCAGTAACGTACATAGCTATGAAGAAAAAGCATTGGTAATCTGAATAATCACTATCACGATGCTGTATATCTATGGATAAACTATGAATTGTGCAAGGCCTTGGAGAGTGGCCATTTGTTTTCCATGTAGTCCAGGTTATTATTTTCCTTGTAGTTTATTATCTTAGAAGTTCCATGGTTTAGGTGTGGTCTCTTGTTTTTGTAAGTCCAACCAAATGCATTCATGATATTGACCAGCTTATTGGGTATCCATATTGATTGTTGCATGTTGCACGTTGAAAGCTAGACGTTTGTCTATATTTTGTATGTGTGAGACCTGTACGAGTTTTTCTTTTTAACTGTGCATGTGATCATTCTGAAGACGGGATTGCAAGGTGTGATTTTCAAGAGTTGAGTCTGTCATCATTCACGACCTGTTCATTCATTATGTTTATGCTTGGTTTTTGAACTTGTTTTTTTCTATCGAATTCTTTAGCCTGAGACATTGCAATCATAAATGGTAAACTCTTAGAATATCTTTGTTATTTTTTGACCTTTTTTTGGGCTTAGTGAGTCACTTTTCTATAAATTGAGTAGACTGAATAGATAATCACTTACCACAATAATAGGTCATTCTTGTTTATATAGGTTGGATGAGAATGTTGTTGTGAGAGTCTCATGAGTTCTTGCAGTATGATTTCTTGCTATTATTATTTAATTTTTGGAATTTTTTAGTGACTGTGATGGCCTTTTTCTCTTAAATTATAACGTGCACGCATAAATAGCCGTTCTGAAATCTCTGGTTTGGAATGTTTCATCAGTACATTCGGAACAGAACCTGTTTCATATATATGGTGCTGCAAGAATTTCTAAAAAGTATTACACTTTTTTCCAGATAAATGGAGACTTTGCTTTCTTAGGTTTCTGCATGCTGATTTTGTGCACATGTCTATTTTATCATAGAAGTATTCGGTGTACTTGCATGCTGACTGTATGTAAATCTCTATCCAGTGCATGTATTTGATTTCAAATGTTTTTTTATGGAATGGGATTTTTTTGAATCCAATGATCATTATTCAATTTTTTTTAGAAAGTCTGTGTTTCAAAATTGTTTTAATCAGTATTCTTTTGAATGCTGCAATGATTAAGCACCTTTAAAATGCAATGTAGAAAATGTTTTTTTTTTGTTGGTCTAAATAGTCTATTTAAGGCTGCACAATCTCATTCTCTAATTTTCACTATAAACAAAAAGTTTACAATTTTTTTGAACAAAATGATCCTTGTATTCATCGGGTAACAAGGATGGCGGTTCTTGTTCTTGTTGCTTAGTTCCTTTTGTGGCTCAAATTTTTGAGCACCTGATTTATTTGAAGCTTCTAATGGGCAGGCCAGAGGATTTGCGCATACCTTTTGAAAAGTTTGGGCCAGTCAAAGATGTCTATCTACCAAAGGACTACTATTCTGGGTAAGTATCAATATATGATGGTTTTTTTTATTTTGAGCTCCTTGGACATTGTCAACTGGTGTATTATTGATTTTAGTGCAGTTGGAAAAAGCTTCGATTGCTTCATAGCCTTGGCAAAGCATTGTTCTCTATTCTAGAGATAGATCATAGCCATTTGCTTGCTTCTTATGTTGAAAAAGAAAAAGGTGATGAATGTTCAGAAACCAAAGAAGGGGTTTGAACATGAACAAGGCCTGGGGTGTAGGGAGAATCGAGACATTCTATAAGTTGCTATTTAGTTCTATGTGGTGAACTTTGCGCGTGTGAATGCTTGTCTTAAGTTTAGAAATCCCTTTTTGTCTAGAGACTACTGTGCTTTGCTTCTTTCCAGCATTTCCTTGCAATTCGGCTTCTGTTGTAGGCTTATCTGAATGGACTGCTGTTTCGCAATGGGTTCTAGCTGAATAGAAAGTGCAGAAAATTATCAATCACCACTTTTGGGAAGGGTTGACAGCCTGAAATGCAGTGTACTCAGTGTGTTTTTAAGAAACATGCAGTGTCCACATTCTTGTGGCTTACAGGGTTTGTTCTCGTGTTTTGTGTTGCATGCAATTTTGAAGATAGCTGATGCATGCATCTCATGTTTTCAACAATCAGGTCATATAAAGTCGTGCTTTCCTTACACCGATAATTAAACATGACTCTGAGTTGATTAGTTTGGGGCTATTGGCAGGGAGCCTCGTGGATTTGGGTTTGTGCAGTATATGGAACCCAACGATGCTGCAGATGCAAAGTATAACATGGATGGCCAAATAGTTGGAGGGCGTGAGATCTCTGTGGTTTTTGCAGAGGAAAATAGGAAAAAACCATCAGAAATGCGTGTGAGAGATCTCTCCAGGTGAATTGTGCTCATTGCACTTAAATGAATGCAGAACAAAGTTCTTGACAGTTAGAGGATTGAGATTAGCAGGTCTGATAAGCTATCACTGTCATTTTTGCGATGTTACCTGAAGTGATCGTTGTGTCCAAAATATAGCAGGGGTGGGAGCTGGGGCCGCAGGAGGTATGGTGGTGATAGCTTTCGAAGGCATTCACCTCCTCGATCGCCTGGTCGGCGTTTTAGAGGTACAATGCATAATACGTCCAATGTTTTGAAATTTTCCGGTATTGTTGTGACAATCAACTACAGCAAACCTTATAGAATCAATTTTGCATAGTTGCTGTGATGGCTGGGCTTGCTAGGTCCAGTTAAGAGTCTTTGGTAACCTGACATTTCAAGTTACTTGATTTTTGTTTCTACCTGAGTTGCAGCTCGCTTGAGGTCACGGTCACCACCCTCACGACGTCGTTCTCCAAGGTATATGTTTGTGGTTGACATAAAAAATGTATTCTGTAATTGTCTACCATCAATCTTGCTTCCTATCTCTGGATTTTTTGCAGTTTGACAATCGTTTGATTTGGTCCGTTTGTGTAAAACAGCTGTCCCATTATGAGATGATGTCTAGTTTAAGAAAGCAGCTATCGTATCTACAGTTCTGACCTATTTTGCTGGAGGGTCTGACATAAATGTTGAATTGGAACCTTTCCTGAAGTTTTAATAAATGCTTATTATTGCAATTTACAAAAAATATTCAATGAAGGTTCTATACTTTCAGGATGTGTGCAATATGATGTTCAATATATTAGTAGAATCATTGCTACATTGATTAGCAGCATTTGTTAAATATTTGGAAGAGACGTTGCGCGGTTCAATCAGGGATACGAAGACTGTAGATTTGTTTTCCAGTAGATCGTAATTTTTGCATAGATCAATCCATTGCATTTTCTTGAGTTTTTTGAGCCGTTATGAAATGTGGCTATGGGGTACACTTTATATTAGCATTTTCAGTCCAGACAAACCTTTCTAATAACGTTTTCTGGTTAATGCAGCCCGACCCCAGAAGCTCGGTCATCACGATCACGCTCTCCCTCACGAGAAAGATATTCTCAGGGTCATGATAAAAGAGTGTCTGAACAGTAGTTTAACTAGTTGAAGGAAACTTTTTCGTGTGGTTAGAAGTTTCCACTGCAGACTTGTATTTTTGACACATTTTTACCAGCTCGTATTTTGGATTGTACCTGTCAACTGGTTGGCTTTCAAGTTTGCTGTTTTGAGAATCTTCCTTTTCAACTGAACGTTTCATGGTCAACTTAAATTTCCTTAAGCTAGTTCCACTCGTAGCGGTAGTAGTGTATGATTTAGTGATACTAGTTTCTATGAAGCTGTTATCAATTTGTGAGTTACACATTGCAGCAGGATGCACTGATAAAAATGCGTATAAAATTTGCAAGCCGATGAATGTGTTTTGTTTTTTACACTCAAGTATCACAAGTTTTTCTTGTAAGAGAGTCAATTATTTTATTGCCGTTGTTACAACATAGGTTTAGCTAGAAAATACCTTCATTGATGTTCAATATCTCTTTGAGCTGTACACACTTCCTCTCATATGTGAATTTTGTTAAAGATAGCCCAACAAGATTAGCAGTGGAGTTAGACCATTATCCGCTCTTCATAGCTTTTGACCTACCGGTTTTTTTGTGTTCAGACCTTTGGACTTGATGAAGCCTGAATCCTTGAGTTCTCTTGGACTTTATATACCAAAGCTAGCAATAGAGTACTTCTTCAACTTCCCTGATTAACTTGTTCTTAAGACATTTCTTATTGTAACAAAACCTTCATGTTTCCTATTTGTCTGAGTTCCTAGCATGTGTGCACACAGCGTTTTTACATGATTTCAAAACTATAAGTTTGACAAAAATATATTCATGCTTACGATTTTTGTTGGCATCATGCATTTTGAAATTGTTGTAGCATGTACAAAATGGATTATACATTGAAGGTGGATAGAGCCACATTCCTGATCAAAATGGTGAAATCTCAAAAAAGCTTGCATAGATTTTCAACATATTTTGGCTTTCATGGGTGACTAGTTTTGTGAGCCATATTTGAACCCCATAACATTTGTGCGAATTTGTACTTAACAGTTGTAACAATTTTGTTGTATCGAAGCACTTGGATGGCGTTTAGTACTTTATCCTCATACACTTTAAAATTCAATGGAGATTATTTTGTATCATAATTTCAATAAGCTTATATGACAGACCATGTATCTCTATTGTTACTATAAGATGTGACATGAATGTGATTAATATCGGCTGAAGCAAAAGCACCTTTTGCTCACCCTAGTCCCAACTCTTTTTGATATTATAAGGTTGTCTCACTATGCACTCTTATATCCTGAGGTGCTCACAATCCTATATCATGAGGTGAAATAGTCTAACAAGAGAGTTCAAGGTCGGGATTATGATTCTGTATTGAGTCAAGGTAATTCTAAGTTCTACTTAATGTTGTATGTAGTTTGCCAATAGACCCACAAGTTAATTAGTTATTTGTAAGCTCACCAGTCCTCGGACCTCATTTTTTGGAGTTGCAAAATTTGTAACTTCATTGAGCAAAGGCCACAATCTTGTTCACAACCTAGTCTCACCAGCTGAAATAAGCAAAACTTGTTGACTAGAGACTCTAACCTGCCTTTGAGCAAAATGTAGAATGGTTACTTCTTGAATTTCAAGGCTAGATAGAGCACATTCCTTTTGAATTGCAAGAAAATATATATATTCTAAAAGAAATTAGGTTTCCGGGCAGCTCATGCTGTGATTTGTACTAAACTCATATTTTTGAGAATGTGAAATTTGAACCAAACTCATATTTTTAAAAACGTGAAGCCCGCCCAAGTTGGTAGGCAAACGTACTAGTGTTTCTTACATGATAACTTTTCAACCCCAACCAAGTGTAGAATCACAATTGCTTTGCTCTCACATAATTTAAAAACAAAATTGTATTGCACAATTATTATGTTTTTTTTGTGCATTGACATCCAACGGTTGTCTCAGTTGGTTAGCTTGGCATGCAAAGTTTCTTTGGTCCCAGGTTCAAATCCTCCTTAGAAACCAAGATGCATTTTTGTGCAATGAGATTTCATTTCTCTATATCTTTCACATTGCAAATTGTCGTATGCTTCCATTAGACATTTGAAGTCTCCTGTCTCTTTTCATTGAAAATTTCCATAAAGAGATCCACCCCTCTTTCAATGCATATTCAATAGCCCTAAAAATACCTTCATTTGCAAATTTTTTACCTAACCATCTGCCTGTTTTATAGTTTATGAAAAAGCTTGCAATAGGATTTCGTCACTTGTCACTTGATAAAGTAGTGAAGAATAAGTTTTTGTTCAGCTTTAACTAACAAACAGTGGTTGATGAAATATTGAAGACAGGTCACTTTTGAATGACAATATAATATTCCCCAATGATATATCAAGCTGCAAATATGACACTAAATTTCCGTAAAACAAGACTACAAAGGAATGGGAGCATATGCTCATAATAGAAAAATAAGGAAATTTCACTTAGAAATCGATAAATCTAACCTCACTAGCTAGTACATTGTAAAAAACACGCATCATTGTTCTCGAGTTTCATTTTACTATCTAACTGAGAAAAGCAGCAGTGCAAATCTTCATAGATAGGCAAAACATATCTATTTGTGAAATTAGAATATATCCAATTCCACAAATTTATATAGATAGGCAAAACATGTTGCCAGGTAGATGGCTGACTTTAAGCAATCAGTCATTTCTTCAATTTTGATGTGAGACTTCAGACAGAAATTACCTCCGATGGTCTAGTCCATAACTCTGTTGATTCACGAGTTCAGATCACTTGCCTTAACTGCCAAGAATTCAAATAGAAAGCAGATTGCCAACGAAGTGGCAAATAGAGGAGAAATCATACACTCCTCAGTTACAAAAATATTCAACTCGATGGATCACAAGTTTTCAAGTGCTATACTAACTCAGAACATTCAACATACATCAAAAAATGAAATTAATGCAAAAAATCAGCTTCTTCAAATTGGCAGTTCTATAGTGCTAGATGTACTTGGAACATTCAAAATACATCAGATATCAAACCTCAAATTCGTGAAGGATTCTTTCACTTAAAGGTACACATCTCCAGCTAAGTTTCTCTGGTTCTAAATCACTTTCATTGCAATATATATAATCCAATTAGGGACCATGGCAAAAATACAACTCTAGAACAATCTCATGTCAAACTTAGTTTTTGGAGTCATTAAAAAAAGATGGATGTATTACTCTTTGAACAAAATACTCCAGAACAATGACAAATGGTCCTAATACATTTTGCTGTGAATATTATAATTTCTTAGCAAAACAAAATTATGTGCCTCTAGATTATGTTCTAAAGAAGAAAGTAGCAGCTGAAGCTTGCTTCAGAACAGCAAAATTCAAGAGCTTAAACGAATTGGTCAAAGCACAAGGAAGATGGGCTCAAACAAGTACCTATATGTACTTGTAGTACACACTCACAATTTTAGTGAAGTAACTCCACAAGAAATGCCATCCTTTACGGCAAGATATATTTTCTGATTTGGACATTGAATCCTCTGAGAACAAAACAATGCACAACCCAGCTACAAGCTGGAAGCTTGCCTAGAAATAATATCCTGGATGAGGTCTGCTGCATCCTGTACGGTAGCGATTTTCTCAGCACCCTCATCTTCTATTGTAATTTGGTATTCCTCCTCAAGGGCCATCACAATTTCCACCTGGAAGCACAGTTAGATAAGAACTCTTCCCGACTTTGTATTTAAATCAAAATTCCTTCATTTTACAAAGTACTGTATCACGCATTTCGCCAAACTTCTCTTTGCCCAAAGACAATAAGGGTGATGCTTAACGTCTCATTCCTTATGTTTAAGATTGCAGAGAGAGAGAGAGAGAGAGAGAGAGAGAGAGAGAGAGAGAGAGAGAGAGAGAGATCAGCGTAAGTTTAATTACGTAAGTCAAGTGGAACAACATTAGACCGCTGTCCGATCTTGGGCAGATGTGCTTAAAAGTAATACTGCTGCTCTACCACCTCCACCTTCATTTATCTCAGCTACGTTCACCGAGAGCCGTTTGGGAGAGCAAAAGGCTCTTAATGTCCGGTTCAGAGGTATTTCGAACTCCCATGATGCTGTTGGTGAAGCTAAAACGTTTCTTGAAGAGAGTCTTCAACACCACCACAAAGATATGGATACTGCATGGCGGCCTAAGAAGGATCCAGGTGCTCTTGTCATACGCTTTGCATCTGCAACTGCTCATCATGAAGTGCTAGGGAAGAGATCTAGTACCACGATATACCTGGATGAAGACCTTACTTTCATTCAGGTTCAAGAACAGAAAAAGGCAAAATAGGAGGCTCTAACGAATGGAAAGCGGATGATCTACATGGATGGTATCACTCGATTTGTAGATATTAAACCTGTTGCCATCGATGAGATATCTGAGATTGTTCAGAGTTAGGCTGAGATTTAGACATTGGGGAGATGCTAGTTGAATCCGTAAATGGTCTTCGTACCATATAATCTTGAACATTATTCTCTTCTTAGTTAGTTTGGTTTTAGTTATGTTGTTTGACGGCATTGCTCCGTCTTGGTGCCATCCAATCTGATGTACTTTTGGCATGGAATACGTTAGTAAAGCTCTCTTCTTTTTGTGTGTGTTTGTCTCTCTCTCTCTCTCTCTCTCTCTCTCTCTCTCTCTCTCTCTCTCTCTCATGTGCATGTTGCTTATCTCAATCTCCATAAGAGTCAAGACTTCAGTTTTGACTTGGGAGTCCAGATGGCACACAAAGCATATGGCACTTCCAAGGATAAGAAAAACATCAAAGACAAATGACATAGTGACATCTTACAGTATCTAGGGAATCAGCACCGAGGTCAGAAAACTTGGATGAAGGAGCAACAGAAGTTGGGTCCACTGCAAGCTGCTTTGCAACTATCTTCTGGACTTTGTCCAAAGTTTTTACTTCAGCCTGAAAAGAAATAAGATAGCACGGTGAAGTCAGTCAGTGGACATGCAGATTTAGTGAAAAGCCGACTGGTGGAAAAGTTCTTACATGAAAATAAGATGCAAGCTAAGCTGTAGCATAAAAAAGACTGTAGGACAACTTTACGGACAACTTCATTCTATTTACGGCATTCAGATTACTTACAGCACATACGATCCTCACTGAACGAGAAAATTTGGTAGTAGGAAGCTCCTTTGCAGCAAGTTTTTGCTTGATCATGGGACGAGCTTTTAGACCACCAAATGTTGCAAATGACTATAAAAACATGCAAAATGAAAGAAATGATGAACAGTTAGTTCCATGTTTTGATTTTTTGAGGACAAGGAAAGATCACTGCAGAGGGTATAAGATATTGGACAGGAGTTGTGACATGGCCTATCATAAATATTGGTGGTGGACATCAGAGATGGCTGAAGCTCCAGAAATATACCAATATCCTATTTGAAACCATCATGAACGAAAATCCAGAGTATAAGGCTTTGCCAGAAAAACAAATTCAAAAGTCTCCACTAATGTCTAGACATCAACTGCTTGCCATGTAATGCTAGTCATAGAATTGAGATTGACAACCTTTTTCAATGCCGTCCTACTATGGCCTTTGCAAGGACTATTATACCTCAATTCAAGAGCTAGAAGCTTTTAGTCCCCCCTAGACAGTATAAAAATCTGACTGATTGTCTATTGATCGAAGCAGAACCAAACATTGACCTCACGTGTTTTCTGTATGGTTGCCATCGTAAGCTATGTTGGCCCCTCTGTACTACATAGCAAATTCTCTTAAGTCACAATCAGTCAAGCTTCAAAGACTCCTTTGTAGTGACAAATGCAAAATCTAACAATGTATTCAGCAGGTTTTGAAAACCAACTTTGGAACCAACATTCTTCATGTACTAAGGGATCTCTACACGACCTTTCCATTCACTCTCAAAATAGTTTCAGCTTTCTTGAGAAGTCATTAGTTTATGCCACACTCCTAACAGGTAGCATATTTGTTAACTTCTTATATTCTTCTTTGATCAACAATCAAGCCAACAGATTATACAATAACTGTCCTTATTTTAATTCTCGTTTCATCCAAGCTCCTGTAACCTGTTCAATTCCAATTTCTTGGTAAAATATGTCATAGCTGCTTTTCAGTCTTTCATATGTCATCATGGATGACTAACAATGGGGGATTACTAACATGAAGGGCTGGTTGAAGACAGTTGATAGTTGACAATACTTTCAGTTTTTCACGAGCCATTCCCAAGTGTTAATACCTAAAGGGTACATAGGCTGCCTGGCCAAGGCATAGAGGACCTATTCGCCCCCCCCTGTGTGTGTGACTCTCTCTCTCTCTCTCATGCGTGCGTGGGTGTGTAGCCTCTCAGCCCCCAGAATTCCCCAAGGATGGGCCTCCAATTTCATAAGTGAAACCTTGTCAAACACATGCACTTTCAGGAGCTTGTGCTTTCGCAATGTTCTACTTAAGTCAGTTCCTGGAAGTGCACAATGTTGTGCACATCCAGGAACCCCATTTTTTTATGTCCAAAAATTAGGCCGAGTTCCTGGATGTGCACATCCAGATCTGGACGACCATATGGAAGTTTAGCCAGAAAAGGACGCATGTGGCACCTCCTGACAACTTTCAGGTTCTGCCAAGAAGTACAAAAGACATGGTTTTGTAGAATTGTTTGTTGCATGTGGGGCACTTGTGTTGCCATAGTAACTGCCTTACTTTACAAAAAACAGTCAAGGTCATTCCCAACATCCATTTATGATAATTTGGAATGGAACAACATGCCCAATTAACGGGAGTAGAAAACTGGTCAAGGGCATTATATGATAATATACCCTCCCGCATGATCTTCTTGTACATGCTCCATTACGTCTGTGTCATTGTTATTATATCACTGTGGGCTTTAAGGGTGGCCAAGTTCACCTCTTCCAACACTCCCTCTTGAACTTGACACCCTTTTCAACCGATTCCCATTGCTCTTCGGTGCCTTTCAAATGCCGCTTTGTCAAGAGGCTTAGCGAGAATATCTGCCGTCATGTCATCAGATTTGAGGTATTCAATTTAGATTCTATAATTCAGATTTATTTATCAAATCTCTAATGTGATGATACTTCAAGTGAATGTGTTTGGTCCTTGAATGAAATATTGGATCTTGAGTCAGGCAAATGACACTTGATAGTCTATCTTCATGCTAGTGGGCTGTATCTACTCCTCGCATAATTGCATCAGCATTTGCCTCAACCATGCTATTTCGTTAGGATTTTTGGATCCTGCAATGTATTCAACTTCACAAGATGGTTGAGCAATGAGTTACTGCTATTTGCAAATCCAGCTTACTGGACCACATAGTATAAAGCATCCACCTGTAATTGATTTGCTATCATCTCTGCATCCTGCCCAACTTGCATCGCTAAAAGTATTCCATTGTCACTTGCGTAAGTGATTCCTAAGCGTGATCTCTGCTTCAAATACTAAAGCACTCTTTTCGCTAATTTCCAGCGCTGCATTCCAACATTGCTTGAAAATTGAGTGAGTGAATATACTGTAAATGCAAGGTCGAGTCTGGGAATAGCCTTCATAACGGACTTTTCTACCTCAATTTTAGGGCAGTCCTTCTTGGAGAGCTTAAGTCCTTGAGCCATAGGAATATCCTTCCACTTGCATTCCAGCATTCTATATTGAGTTAAAATCTTCAATTGGTATGTGCATATATGCTGCACATACGAAGACCTTGATATGAGAGAGATCTGGTTTATTGCCTGTCCACATGTGAAATGGCGTTCTTCCATCTACTGCCTTTGTCAGAGTTCTATTTTGTAGATAGGCTCAGCCGAGAATCCTTTCAGAACCTTAGATTGAACCATCATACAACGAGCTGCTTCCATAAGCGTACGGTTCCTTCTTTCTGCCGCTCCATTATATATGGAACTGTGTATTGCCTATCGACTCCATGAGGTTTGCAAAATTCCTTGAACTCCAAGCTTGTGTACTCTCCACCATTGTCTGATCTAAGTGCCTTCAGCAGCTGATTTCCTGTCTGCTTTTCAACAATGCTTTATAATCTTTGAAAGCTTGGATTTCAGCTTCAAGAAATAAACAAATGTCATGTGGCTTAGCTCGTCGATGAAGGTCATGAAATATCTTGAACCTGAGAGTGAAGACACCTTCATGCTCCATAGTCCTTCTCCTCTAAGGAGCATCATCGTTTTGTGCTTCTAGATTTGATAGTTTGAACCATCGAGAACTATCGCAATCTTCTGTTGCAGATTGGTAGCCATGATTTTGGAAATATTCATTGTCTGATCCTAGATTCTGTCTAGCGCTCGACCCGCTCTAATACCATGAAAGAAAACTAGAGATAATGCGGAAAGAACAAGATCTAAATTGATTTTGATTGAACTACTAAATGCGCATCGCACAAGAACAGAACCACAAGAAAAATTAAATAACATAGACAACTTTTTTTTTGGAGAATAGCATGCAATAGCCTTTGTTTTGTATTATTGGAGTTTTGTGTTAGACACATACATCTTCACGTTCTTCACCTCCTCTTTTTTTTTTTCCCTTAGTTATGCCACTCACTCACTCTCTCTCTCAATCTCTCCCTCTCTCATCACATTCAAATTTATGCTTGTCCACTAAAGGGATTACAAGAAAGTTTAGACTAGACTAGACTAGAATAGGCTTTGATTGTACTTTCTCCCCTTAAGTAGCGCTGTAAATTAATTGTACTTTCCTTCTTTAAGCAGCGCCACATTTTCCTGACCTCTGTCAGAGAGTCATATCGTATTGCTGACAGGGTTGACTTTGACAGTAATCCCTTGTAAGAGGATCCTTTACAGTCTCTTACGGGAATGCTCGTAGTCCTCCGTAAGACGACTCGTTATGGTCTCTTACGGGAGTGCTCGTAATGGCCTCGTAAGACGACTCGTCCCTCCAAAAGAAAACTCATATTTTTATCATCTTGGAGCTCTAAAACCGACAGAGATGAGATCACCACCTAGAAGTTGCTTCTACAGTTGACAAACAGCTCTCCCTCTACCAACTAATTAGTGTACCTGATCCCACGTCAATTCAATGAGGAGCTTCAAATACTTTGTTGCAGACTTCTTCCTAGCTAAGTTCTTTAAATTGTGCAGAAGCCTGTAAATCTGTTAAGTTTTGGTAGAAGGCAAGCAGTCAGGTAGTGAGGGTTTTAGCGGTCATAAAGAAAGAATAAGTAAATAGAGGTTACGAATGAAGAATAGACAATAGACAATGAACTAGGGGCAGCGATTAAGCTCCCGTTCGTGGGAAAAGGACGGCCTATGGAAGACAAATGACAACAGAATGCAAATCTCATGGCTGTGAAGCATGCAATATCTACTGTTCAAAAGCAGCTGCAACAACATTTTTTTATCTCTTGTCCCACGATTTTGCTGCCATTCAACTCGAAGCTCAAGAAGCCCTCCCTCTAGACCTAACCCACCTCTTTGCCTATTTCAGCCCCAAATCAAAAACTCGTCATCATATCTCAGAAAAAGCAAACGCGAGAGAGAGAGAGAGAGACAGAGCACAGAGAAGAGAGAGTTACCTTGTTCTCGAAGCCTGAGGTGAGGCAACAGGGAGCACGAGGAGGAGCAACGATCACATTCTTCAAAGAAAAGGAAGCTAAAGCCATAGCCATGGCTACCGCAACCAAACCCAAGCAAATCAAAGCAAGCAAAGGCAAAAAGAAGAAGAAGAAATAGGGTACATGCAACCCTTTCTAGGGCAGCACTTTAGGAGGAGGAGGAGGGGCCATATGTGAGGTAACCTTTGCTCTTGTACCCTAGGGTTCATAAATTCATGGCCTTAATAGGACTTTTTGTTTTTTATGTAGATCACTATGCATTGGAACATTTAGTGAATAAACCTGATCTTTTGGTAGGGTAACTAGATGGGTATTGTTATTAGATGAGTTTAATTATGAAGTAGAATTAAGAAGAGGCAAGGATCATCAAAATGCTGATTATATATCCCGCCTCCAAATGGAAAATCAGTTTGATCCCATTTTTGATGAATTTCCGGACGAATATATAATGCGTATTCAATCGGAAACATCAATTTATATGGACATTATTAACTTTTTACAGGACCAGATTTATCCTGATCATTTTAATAAACAACAAAAAACTGTTTTTCTTTCAAAAGTAGGACCTTATACGATTATAAATAAAATATTGTATAAATTAGGAGACGACGATAATCTTCATCGATGTTTAGAGCCAACCGAGATGACCACTGTAATAAGTGCATTACATGAGGAAGATTCGGCGGGTCACTATGCTCTTGAAAATACTGCAAGAAAGATCCTTAATGCTAAATATTGGTGGCCTACCGTCTATAGAGATGTTAAATTATTCATTAAAAAATGTGTTGCATGTCAGAGGATGGGGAAATCCAGCTTCGCGACACATTGGCCGCTTACTCCGATTATTCTCTTAGCATCCTTTGAGAAGTGGGAGATAGATTTTGTAGGGCCTATCAAACCGATCACTCGTAAAACTCATCGACGTTACATTCTTGTTGCTACGGACTATGCTACCAAGATGGTAGAGGCCGAAGCCACAGTTAAAACAATGCTAGGACTGTAGCAAAGTTTTTATTCCAAAACATTATCACACACTATGGATGTCCCTTAGAACTCGTTAGTGATAGGGGAACCCATTCCCTTAATCAGACCATCGAGGCCATGTTGTCATACTTCTCCATTACACATCGTCAAACCACTCCATATAATCCTAAAGCGAATGGGCTTACAGAGCGGGCAAATGGAATTTTGTGTAAAATTTTGAATAAAGTAATGGATACGCATTTTTTTGATTGGGATCAGAAGTTACCATATGTCGTATGGGCATACAGAACTGCCGAAAAGATTACAACTAGGCATACTCCATACTATCTTGTGTATGGAATGCATCCCATATTACCAATAAAATTCGAAGTTCCGACATTTTGCATTAGTAATAAAGAGTGAATGGATGAACACGATAGTCTTCGGGAGCAGATGATAGCTTTGACGCAACTGGAGGAGGATCGTCGTCTTTCATTAATCGAGACTAAATGAGTTCAGAATAAAATAAAAGAAAATTTTAATCAATCTGTTAAAAAAATAAAAATAAAACGAGGGGACTACGTGCTTCTGTATGACAACATACACATGTTGTTTCCTGAGAAATTACATACCAGATGGATGGGACCTTACAAAGTCATAGAAGTTTATCACAATGGATCACTTCAGTTAGCCGATCTTGAAGGACATTTACTTGATACTCGAGTAAATGGCTCAAGAGTGAAGCGCTACTATGACTAACTTCCGATGAATATGACGAAGTTTAGTTTTTCGTGAAACATGCAAATTTTTTGATACTATTCACATTTCATCCAGTTTGAAAAACCCGTCACCTTTGGTCCAATAATCTCCACTGCAGTTTGCGAAATTTGCATCTTCGTATTTTTTGCCCATATGTTGTAACGAAATTTGCGACATTGTTCACATTTCAAACATCTTGTTATTTCCACCGTTGGTCAATCATTCACCTTCGCAAAATGTGCGAAAAAGACGACACCTTCACTACATTTGTATTTTCGCTGCATTTTTTGCGAAAATGCCGACACCTTCGCTTTATCAATGTCATGTTCCTTGTGTAAAATGTGACACCATTTTGGAATATGGTATGTTAAGTAAATCCACCATTTTTGGGAACACGGAAATTGCCAGACACTCAAACCTTCGCATTTTTCGGGATTTACTTTTGTTCCAACCTTGACCTTCAGAAAATTTGCGAAAAAATAATAATATTTCGCTAGTATGTTGCATATTATTTTGTTATGTTCCTTCGTTCCCATCATGTTTCCATGTTAACAACATATTGGAAATATGCGAAAAACCCGACACCTTCACGATTATGATTTAGTTTACAAAAAATGCGACACTATTTTTGGAACTTGTTATGTTGCTCAATTTACCATTTTGGAAAGCAAAAAGTGCGACACAATGAACCTTCGCATTTTTCGCCCATATATTTTTTCGCTCATGCATTTTTTCGCCCATATATTTTTTCGCTCATGCATTTTTTCGCCCATACATTTTTCGCCCATACATTTTTTTGCCCATACATTTTTTCGCTCATACATTTTAACAAAAAAAACGACAGTCTTTGCTACCAACCATTTACATTGTTTCATAAATTGTGTATATTATTTATTTTCGCAGTCCAATACTTATAAATATCGGGCTGAACTTTTGCGAACTGAGCGAAGCATTTGTGTATTTTATTTATTTTCAATTATTTATTCATTTTTGTTTTTTAGGACTAGATACTTCATTGTTGAGTTTGTACCTTCAAAATGAAGGACACACTTTCATTAAATACTTTTCTAATCTGTCGAAATATCATCAATATACCAAAACCTTCAAACACTTCTATTTTTTTGCCACCTCTTTTCCATCACTCTTGTTTTATGATTTCATGAACTTTTATGATCAAGCTCTCCTCCGCCATCGCTAGTTTACCATTACTATCGTTATGGCAATTGTGTTCAAAACGCATCCAAAACCAGTCTTACCAGTTTTGCAGCCATTAGCCATTCGAGCACAGATTGAAAGACTCCTTCAATTCGATCCATTAGTAATTCTTACAGATGTGTGCCACGAGCTAATTTGAAATCTGAATGAGACAGAGGAGGGACATATTTCCACCATTGTCCGAAATCAAGAGATCATTATTACAGAAGGATTTTATTGTCGAGCCTTAGGTTTGACGGCAGTATGCTTGTTACTAAGCCCGACTTCATCACTGGGAAATTAGTCGCGAATAGCTAGACTAATAATAATTCACGAAGAGCAGACTACCGGATTAAACAATAAGAAAGTAAGACAGAATGTAGAAAAGCATTGCAATATTGACACAAATCTTGTCAGAAATGGTGAACTCCTGCAACTTTGTTGCAACACGAACACGAAGGTCAAACGAGAACAATACGTGACAGTCAATGTGTCTTTGACTCAAAGCACGAATGATTCACAAATCAATCGCGAATCGTAAACACACCTCCAGGACCGCAAAGCGCAAAATGGACGCAAAACAAAAACTACGAAAAGAAACAAAAAGAACGAAAACACATGAAGAGAAATCTTTCGCGCCGTCAGCTGGCAGCTCAACGGGCTTCATGCCCAACTGAACGAATGGCAACGACGGAGACTAACTAACTTGTTGATTACCGTTAACTAGTCTTGTGATTCTACGTTTAGGGATTAACCTACAAAACTAGAAACGAAGAGAAAGGATTCAAGCTGCATCACTACAGTGATGCGAGCTGGGCGAGCTACAAGGATGACAGCGAGTCCATTACTGGAGGATGTACAATAGCATGCGGAGCTGCAATCATTTGGATATGCAAAAAGCAAATCCTGGTAGCTCAATCCTCTTGCGAAGCTGAGTATGTCACAGCCTCGAAAGTGGCGAATGAGGTAGTGTGGCTGTGGATGATGTTGGAGGCAATCAGGATACCACAAGAGAGGCCAAACACGATGATGATGGACTCCCAGAGTGCCATCTATCTATCCCAGAATCCTGTCTTCCATTCAAAGATGAAGCACATTCCTCTGAAGTACCATCACATTTGAGATTTGATCTTGAAAGGTGAGCTCCAGGTCTAGTTCATAGAATCAGAAAGTATGATTGTAGATCTCCTCACGAAACCGATCGACAAGCCACTCTTTATCAAGCAAAGAGAGGAATTGGATTGAACGAACAAAGCTGCAAGGTTCAAGAGGGAGTGTCAGAAATGGCGTGAACTCCTGCAACTTTGTCGCACCACAAACCAAGACATGAAGGCCGAACGAGAACAATACGCGACAGTCAATGTGTCTTTGACTCGAAGCACGAACGATTCACGAATCGTAAACACACCTCCAGGATCGCAATGCGCAAAATGGACGCAAAATGAAAACTATGAAAAGAAACAAAAAGAACGAAAACACACGAAGATAAATCTATCGCGCTGTCAGCTAGCAGCTCAACGGGCTTCATGCCCAGCTGAAACGAATAGCAACGATGGAGACTAACTAACTAGTTGATTAGCGTTAACTAGTCTTGTGATTTTACGTTTAGCTATCTTGTAAACTCCACACAGTGGAGGTATAAACGATCCTCTATGGATCATAACTAAAAGAAAGAGAGAAAAAGTGATGTGAATTTTATAGAGATCTGTAAGAAACAGAGAGAGACGTAGCGAATAGAGTAAGAAAGAAAAATACCATAGCTGTGAAAGTCTGCCAACGAGCAGAACACAACGAAAGAGCAGAGAGTCAATCCGCCAATGAGCGAGACACTGACGATCTCGTTCTAAAACCAAACTGACAATATAGTCGCTCTATTTTGTGTATCCCCCCTTGTGTTGTGTCTCTTGATTGCTAGAATAAAACATGTTATGTGATGCGTAGTCGAGTATTTGGGATCCCGTAAGAGCTTCCGCACGAAAAGAAAATTCAAAGTCAGAAAATTGTTTGCGGATCAGAAAGAGAGAGGACGAACACGAAACAAAACAGCTTCCGCGACAAATCTGAACGCAGAACAAACAATTGTAATCAGATTAAGTATAGCAAAATATACAATTCAATAATGCAGGTGAGCACTAGACAATAGCGGACGAAACCACGTGCTTCACAAAGCTAATCACACAATCTGTAAAGGTGATCAACCTATTACTGACAATACAGATCTAGAAGAAAAAAAAATCGATGCACGAAAGCATCTACAATGTCTGTCTCTAATTATCAGCGATGTTTTGCTGTGATGCTATTATACATGTTATTGAATACGCAGATAGTATTCAATATATATACATAATGTTTACAAGTGTGTAGATGAAGAAAGTACAAAGTGGATGTGCTGTTTGTGGGAGATCGTGGGTGGCTGTTGTCGTTGTCAAATCTAATTGCACAGTTGCATGGGATGAGCATGAGAAGGCCGTGATGTCAGCCTTCGCTGAAATTAACGTTGATGAAAATGCAAAAAATGCGACACTCTAACAAATGCCTTAAAAACTGATTTACATGGTACCTTCACTTTTCCATAAGAACACCTTTGGCATTTGTAGGGCAATGTCACCCTTTTCGCCTTTTTCGCCTATGGAAATTTACTTGTATTTATGCAGATAAATCCAACACCCCCCCTTAATCTGGATCTGTAAATACCTTGATATTCAAACTAAGCAATGCACAAAACTTGTTGTGTGCATAACACTTAATGTCTTCGTGAATATATCTGCAACCATGTCCTGCGTTCTACAGTACGTTAAGCTTATCTCCTTGTTGAGAACCTTGCCCCTGATATAGTGATATCGAATTTCAATGTGCTTACTCCTAGAGTGAAATCTAGGGTTTGCCGATATGACAATAGCACTCTGATTATCACTAAATATAGTTGTAGGGTTTTACTGATACAAATTAATGTCTGACAGTAAATTTCTCAACCAAAACTCTTGTTTAATAGATTGAGAAGTAGCAATGTATTCTGCTTCAGTAGAAGAAAGAGCGATAGAGGTTTTCTTACGACTGTGCCATGAGATAGGACCGTCGTTGAAGAAGAATGTAAATCCAGATGTGAACTTACGATTGTCTACATCTCCTCCCTAGCTTGCATCAGAATATCTACTGAGCTGATGAAGATTGTCATTGCTGACATCTCCATAGCAGATGCACTGATCCATGGTAGTTCGAATATACCTCATGACTCTTATGAGAGCCTTCCAATGGGTAATGCCAAGATTAGCCATATATTGGCTGAGTGAGCTTACTGCAAAAGAGATATCCGGTCTTGTACAGACCATTGCGTACATGAGAGATCCAAGTATCGATCGATAAGGATACTCTCTCATCTACTCCTCTTCCTGCTTGGTCTTGGGACATTGGTCCTTTGACAAACGCAGGCTTGGATCCATCGGTGAGTGAGCTAACTTACAATTCATTAGATTGTATCTATCAAGAACATTGTGAAGATACCTTTGTTGAGTGATATAGATAAGTCATCTCGCTCTGTCTCTGTGGATCTGCATGCCTAGAGAGAAGTGAGCTTCGTCCAGATCAATCATGTCAAACTCAGAAAACAATCTAAATGGTTTTCTAGTCTGTTTACCAACTAGACAGTCTTGACAGACATGTAACTTGACTTTATCACGAGGATAGTCTAGATCAAGAACAATAGAATGTCTAGAAATTTGTTGTACAACAGCATGATTCAAGTGACCAAGTCTATAATGCCAAAGTAAACTTTTATTTGCATGAATAGAAGTACTGAGCGCCTGACTAGAGACAGAAAAGCAATGACTTAATCTATACATATATCCATGCCTCTTTCCGAGTGCTAGGATCTTGCCTGTCCTATCAACTACTTTGCACTGATCACATTCGAATTCTACTTTATGTCCTAGATCTGTGATTCTGCTTACAGAGAGCAAATTTGTAGATAAATTGGGTACATACAGGACTTTAGAAAGTAGCTTAGATTGATCATTCGCAAAGCTCAATCTCACAGTACCTTCACCTTTAATAGCTTGTGTGCTATTATTGCCAAGGTGAACATATTTGGTGGTACTGTAGGGTGTATAGGACTCAGAACAACCAATGAGATTGGTCATATGTTGAGTGGCACCGAAATCTAGGAACTAAGAACTGTCGCTGGATGCTCCTTGATGGCTGGTCATGAAGGCATCATGATTCGTTTTTTGAATAGGCTATGGAGCTTCTGTAGCTACATTTGCCACTTGATTCGATTGCCCCTTGCTGTTGTTCTTTGCGTGTAGTATCCGGCAGTCTTGAAATTCATGGTTGTTTCGTTTGCAATATCTGTAGAACAGCTTCTTCTTTGTCTACGGATTCGACTGTTCTTTGTGCTGTGCTGGTTCCTGGTCTTGCTTCGATTGCTTCGGGCCTTTCTTCTTCTTCTGCTTAGTCATGTTCTTGTTGGTGTACAAAGCGTGAGAATCAACTGAGGACCTAGAGGCTTCATTCCTTCGCGTGTCTTCCTACAACAACATTGTAATGACTCTCGAAAGAGTCAGCTCTGGATGTGTCGTGATGATCATCACCCAACTGTCGTATGAGGTTGGCAAGCTTGTAAGCAGTTGCATCATTGCGTCTTGATCGTCTATGATAGATCCAACAACGGCCATTTGCTTCAGCAGGTTCTTGAATTGATTGATATAATTCTGAAGGGAATCACCATTCGCCATCTTGAGGGAGTAAAATTTCTTCATGAGATTTAGCTTGGAAGCTATTTCTCGCACTTTGTATAATGTGCTCAAGATGTCCTAAACTTCTTTGGATGTCTGCCGATCTGAGTATCTGAAATGTTGAGGATGATCAACGCGAATGCTTTGCCATCCTTCAGCTTCCATCTGGCGATTGCTGCGTCGTCAGCTTCGGGTTTTCCTTCTACACCTGTAACAACGTCATACAATGCTTTAGCCATTAGCACTGTTTTCATCTTAAATTTTCACAGATGGTAATTGGCTCCATCAAGCTTGTCCATGATAGGACTGGCTTTCCCTTGGGAATCCATGTGGAAGATTAGTCTAGGTGATAGAAAAAACTATCAATGACTTAAGTATGAAAATATGGCGTTAAGAAGACAATTACTCTATCAGCTAGTAGAGTCTCGTTACTGTGGAAGCTTATCAGACTATAGAAATTAGCTCTGATACCATGTTGGGAAAGAGAGGTGTGAGAAACGAAAATAGCTCGAAAAGAAACGAACACAAAAAGAAGCAAATTCGAAACTCGAAAAAGAAACGAACTCGAACGAAAAGTGTTCGTGCAAAGCGGAATAAGCTATCTCACTCTTTTCTTAAGCATGACTACGCCGATCAGACTCGAACAGAATGTTAGTGATAGAAATCACATTTGATCTGATTACGTAGCCAAACATTAAGCAACAAAACATCAAAAGATAATTTGTCGCGAACAGCTAGACAAATTATTAGTCACGAATAATTCGCGAAGAGCTAGACTGAGCTCGACTGATAATCAGTCGCGAATTAGTCACGAAAGGCAAGACTAAATATTAGTCGTGAACAACTAGACTGATAATAATTCATGAAGAGCAGACTACCGGATTAAGCAATAAGAAAGTCAGACAGAATGTAGAAAAGCATTGCAATATTGACACAAATCTAGACGTAGAACAAACAGTTGTAATCAGATTAAGTATAGCACAATATATAGGTCAATAATGCAGGTGAGCACAAGATAATAGCGGACGAAACCGCGTGCTTCACAAAGCTAATCACACAATCTGCAAAGGTGATAAACCTATTACTTACAATACAGACCTGGAAGAAAAAAAAAATCGATGCGCGAAAGCATCTACAATGTCTGTGGCTAATTATCAGCGATGTTTTGCTCTGATGTTGTTATACATGTTATTGAATACGCAGATGGTATCCAATATATATACATAATTTTTACAGGTGTGTAGATGAAGAAAGTGCAAAGTGGATGTGTTGTCTGTGGGAGATCATGGGTGGTTGCTGTTGTTGTCAAATCTGATTGCACCGTTGCATGGGATGAGCGTGAGAAGGTCATGACGTCAGTCTTCGCTGAAATTAACGTTGATGAAAATGCGAAAAATGCGAAACTCTGACAAATGCCTTAAAAACTAATTTACAGGGTACCTTCACTTTTCCATAAGGGCACCTTTGGCATTTGTAGGGTAGTGTCATCCTTTTTGCCTTTTTCGCCTGTGGAAGTTTACTTGTATGCAGATAGTCGCGTTTTATTTATTTGTCTTATTTTATATCTAAATATGCAGACTGTACGACAACACAAAAAAAATACAGTAGCATGAATGGAGGCAGATTAATATAGGATTTAGGAGAGTACAGGAGATAAATCCAACACAATGTGGAGGACGTTGTTCGTTTATTCATAGCCCGCATAGTATGTGGGCTCTGGTGCTACTGGTTTTGCTTCTGATTTGACCCATTCAGCCAAAAGGCCTTTAGCTTGTGGCGCAATCCATAGTAGTTCTCTGAGGAATAAACTAACACGGCTTGCTAGCAGGCTTGTGAGCACTTCAGTGCGCGGTTCCTCGGGCTCCACCATGTGGAATGGTGGTTCGTGATGGTGTAACTGATTTTTCTGATCAATACGTAATGGTGAGCTCGCTTGTGGTACTGGTTCTTCAGCAATAGGAGGTTCTTCATGTATGTCTCTCGCTTGATCTTTTTCCTCCTCTTGCGCTTTCTGCACCCAATGGCATATCTTCTGATATTGTCTTCCTTCTTCCCTCACATTAGGATATGGTCCTGTAGCTTAGGGTTGATCTTCTGATACTGATTCCATTTTTAATGGAATCAGATAAAAATGGAATCAGTATCAGAAGATCAACCCTCAACTACAGGACCATATCCTAATGTGAGGGAAGAAGGAAGTCAATATCAGAAGATATGCCATTGGGTGCAGAAAGCGCAAGAGGAGTCACTTCCTTCCATTTTTGTGCTCACGTGACGGCTAACACTGGGGCGTGGAAGTGTTGCTTTTTTGCTGGTATCCCTACGGGAACTGTTGTTGATTTCACTGCAACAAAATTTAATGGTGCCATATCCACATTCTCGGCAGAAGGATGTATATTGTCCCTTGTAAGGACATTCCGCAATTCTATGTCCTTCTCCGCAACCATAATAGCCGTAATTCCTCCCACCTTGATGATGAGATTGAGCTGCATAGGTCGTATAATATTTAGTAATGGCAGGATCCATAAATGGCTCGTCCGGCCCATACCATTGCTGCTGCTCAGGTTGAGGTGGTGATGGTACTTTGTGCTCCGTTGCTGTCAAGCTCACATGGGCCTCTTGCTGATTGGTTGGCCCTGGTGGTGCAGGTAAGGCCATGTGCTGCTGATTGTTTGGTGCACCATACCTTGGTGCCCCTTGATGATATGGATAGGAGTTCTGATAAGGACTCCTCTTCTGCTGGATGATTCGGGGGTTAAATGGCAAAAGGCCGTCTCATGAGATGATGCATTGCACAGATGGCAAAACCTTTGTGTCAGTCGTAGATTTTGCTTTAGGACTGGACACTCATTCGTTGTATGATTTTGTGTGCAAATTGAGCACCATACATTTTCATGGCGGGGATACTACGGCTGGCTTTGATCCTGAGGATTTGATGTTGTTGCTATGCTCTTGCAAGGCCTTCAATTTCTGATCAAACTGAACCGTAAGTTGCTCCATATGCTGTTTGTGTAATTTGGTCATTTGTTCCAACAACAGCTCTGCGGACAAATTGGAAGTGTTGGATGATGATGATGCTACCAAGGGAGTTGGAATATCTGTGGTTGGATACTCATCGTAAGATCCATCACCCTCTTCCCTGATGGCATATTCCATTGCCTCTTGCAAAGTAGCGTACTGCTCTTGTCGTTTCAGCTCTCTTCTGATGCTACGTGGTAACCCCGCGAGGAACCAAATAATCACTGCATGATTGGGAGTTAGGTCTACATTGGATCGCAAATGTTTGACCCGCTCGATATAATCCCTGACCCTTTCTCTTTTTTCCATTTTGACTTTGCTCAACAGGGGAAATGGGTATTCCAAGAATTTTTTTGATTTAAAACGTGTGATGAGAGCCGCCTTAACGGCTTCCCAGGTGGCTTTTTCTTCTTCCAACAGGTTGAAGTACCAATCTTGTGCCACTTCCACTAGAGACATTGGGAACAACATCAATTTTTTCGCAGGTGTCCGATCGCCATAGATCTCGCAGGCTTGCTCATAGATCTGGAGGAATCCGATGGAATCTGATGATCCATTATATTTTGGAATCTCCATTTGTGGTGCCCTCATGACTTATTGCAATGGTGCGACAGGTACGGGTTGACCCATTGGTGCTGGTTCTGGCTCTGCCTCAATTTGCGTAGCTACTACCCTAGGAAGGTTTGGTGTTTGATTTACTGCTCTTCTTGCGATTGATCGTCCGGATCTCATATTCATTTGGCAACATGGTCCAAGTATGTTGGATCTTGCTGGTACAGTTGTTTGCAATTTGGATCTTATGGATCTGATCAATTTGATAGGCCGATAGTGAGAAATCAGGCCTCTTACGATAGTTTTTCCTTGATAATTTTTTATTTCTTGTACTGATTGATCTGAGATTTTGACAGTAGCTGGATCTAGTGCAGATGTATCTGTTGATCTAGTCTGTGAGAGTTACTCATGCGAGGGTTGGTTGTGAGAGGGTTTTTTCATTGATTTTCGGTCAAAAACTTGATTTTTCTCAAATTACTGGGAAGTAGCACTCGCAAGGATTACAAGAGCTACATCTGATATAGATCTGACTTTGGAAACCTCTACGAAGGTTAACTCTCGCATAAAGTGAGAATTTCACTGTTTGCGAGGGTTCAAAACCACTATTTCGGCCTTCACCAATAATCAGTACTAACTCTCACAAACTTCATCATTGATGGAAAATGATATTTAGAATCAATTGGAGTGGTTTGCGAGACTTATTTTGTAAGTATTTTTTGGATCTTCAAATTTTAGTGATTTTTTAGCATTTAAATCTAATTTTCTACTCACTGGAATCAAACTAACTCTCGCAAACTCTTTTGTGTCTTGATCTCACTGAGATGGAACTTCAGAATTCTCTGCGAGGGTTCTTGAACACTGGAACTGAAAATTTTTGTGTCTACAAGGGTTCTGATGGATTTTTTCTCCTTATTCTGACTAGGAACCTTCGCACTGGCACTTGCACTAGGAACTAACTCTTGCAAGCTTCTTTGTGTCCTTGTCTCACTGAGATGGAACTTCATAGAGCTCTACGAGAGTTCTTATGAAAATTTGATTTTTTTTGTTTTTTACAAGGGTTTTTATAAAATTTTATGGTTTTTTCTCTGAGTTTTGCAATCTACTTGGAACTGACCACACAATCATCCTACAAAGTAGAGTATGTTTCAGCAACCAAGATGGCAAACGAGCTTACATGGCTCAAGTAGTTCCTTGACAGACTGGGAGATAACTCCAACGAGTCGCAGCTACTATTCATGGATAATACATCCGCCATTCATCTGATGAAGGATCCAGTGTTTCATTCCTGAGAACGAAACACATTGCTATCATATATCATCTGATAAGAGATCTGGTTGAGAAAGACAGGCTGAAGACCGAGTTCATTCCAACGAAACAGGTGATGGCTGATATCTTCACGAAGCCTCTCGAGAAGAAAATTTTTGCATTGTAGGGATGTAGACCTTTTGTAGTAGTAGTCCTTCCGCCTGTCAACAAGGGTTAGAACGCTGAATAGGTGCCTAACTATGTAAAGATGCAACTTTTAGATACTTCTCTACTTCCTCCCTTAACTATACTCACCACTAACACTACCCACCATTAACTCTACACCACTAACTAACATTCCACGTGATTTTAGAGAGAATGTGAAGGGAAGAGAAGACGACATAGAGGGGAGAAGAGAGAAAGGGAGTGAGGGTGGAGGTTAGAAGTAGAGCAAGAGGGAGAGAAAGAGAGTGAGAGGGGAAGTTAGCTCATTTTCTCATTGTGCATGCTAATAGAGAAACATTAAAAATTAAAACCAAAAACATGTAATCTAGAAAGCAAAAGCAAACACACAAAGAGCATTAGCAAGTAGTGAATAACAAATGAAGGTGCTTTTCTTCAAAATGGTAGAGTTTTCTCCTTCTCATTAAGCATCCAAAATAGAGTACAAATGGTGCATTTTCATAAATGGGGAAGGCCCTTGCCCCAAAATTCTATTGGCTAATATGTACATTCATCCTATCCATTCATCTTGGACCCAACTCAATCCAAGGGTCCACAAAAAGTACATTAGAAATCACAAGATTCATATGAGTCCAAAATTGGATCCAACTTAAAAAAGTTTAATACTAAGTTCTAATCTTGACTTTGGCCTCAAGTTTTATTTGAATTACAAAAGGGCCCGAGTCTATTATTTCTATTTACATTTAACATGCGTGCTCATTGGGCCATGGCCTTATACGCGCAGGAAGTCATGCCCTCACAACACATCTATTGACCATATTTATTTATTTACACTATGTTGGAATATCCCCAACACCGCAACTGCTAATGCAATGAGAGTCCTGATTGACTGTATTTTGTCAACATGACTAAATATTTCTTGGTAATCCACTCCTTGGGTGAATCCTTTAGCCACCAGTCGTGCTGTTCATTTTGCAATGGAACCACTGGAGTTGATCTTTAAAGGTCCACTTGGTGTCGATAACTCTCTTGTGAGTTGGAAAGTCGACCATGTTGGAAATTAGTGGGTTTGTGTAGAAGTTGGGAGCGAACTAGATGCGTGGTTCTCTCATGAGTAATCGTCTCGCTTTACTAGCGGACAGTTGGATCTACAAATCCTAGATAGAATTGTCTTTGCATGCAGGCGGACATGTATTCTGTAATTTCGTCTTGATTGCTTACTAGCATCAGACTACTACACTGTATGTGTGTTCTGTCTCCTCTTGTGTCAAGTATCATCCAGTAAGTATATAGTCGCTCTTTGTAACTTTCAAGATTAGAGTGATTAACCATCTACAACTAATCAGGAAATTACAAGAGTGGCAGATTAGCCACGATCTAGATTGTATCTGCTGACGTCATGCCATCAGATTGGATATTTGTACTTCTGGGTACTTGCAGGATCTTGGCTGGTACTCTTTGGAGCGTGAGGGCAGAAAGTCTTTCACGACATTTTTCATGTCGCGTTGTTGGTTTCGTTTCCGTCGTCTAATTTTCTCATGCTTGACCGCAAAAAATTCTTGTTTGCAAATCTTTTGCGTTCATGTCTTCCCGTCAGGTGTTTGCGAAATTTTCGTGTTTCTTGTCTTCTTGACTTTCGTGTTCGCAAAACCTTTGTCAGGCAGAGGGCTCAAAGCTAGCAAAGCTTTGTAATCAAAAACGTTTTATTTCTTCAGCTCCCTCTCAAAGCATGATAGCTTTACGATCCTGAGACTGCTCCTCTGTCTCTCAAAGAGTCCTTTGTCCAGGGCTTTGGTGAAGATGCTAGCAACCATGTCTTTCGTTCCGATGAAGGTGGTCTGCAACATCCTCTTTTCAATTAGATCCCTGATCAAGTGGTACTTGATCGCAATGTGCTTCGTTCTGGAATGAAACACAGGATCTTTCGTCAAGTGTATTGCATAGGTGTTGTCCATCTGCAAGACCAGAGGCTCGTTACTTGTTTCGCCCAATTCGTCCAAGAACTGCCTTAGCCAGATTATCTCGTTGGCCATCTTCGCTACTGCAATGTACTCTACTTCGTAGGATGACTGGGCTACAACGGTCTGCTTCTTGCTGACCTAGAGAACTACTGCTCCTGATGCGATGGTGCATCCTCCTGAGATGCTTTTACAGTCGTCCTTGAGAGATGCCCAGCTAGCATCGTTGTAGGAAAGTATCCTGAAACCTGTATCACGACAATAGCACAAGCCATAATCTCTCGTTAATTGAAGATATTGCAAAATGCATTTTGCAATCTTCCAATGTGTCAAGCCTGGATTCGTGTAGAATTGGCTCATCCTGAATATTGCATAAGCAATATTAGGATGTGTGTTGTCAGCAAGGTACATCAATGATCATATCAGCTTCCTGTAAGGTGTGAGCTGCATCTGTTCTATCTCTTCCTCAGTCTTCGAACAATCATCATTTGTCAGCACCGTCCCTGCGAGCATTGGAGTATTTGTTTCTTTGCAGTTCAGCATTCCAAAGTCCTCTAGGATCTTCTGGGTGTATCTGGATTGGTGAAGGTATAACTTATCTCCCTCGTAGTCCCTTTCAATTTGTAAGCCTAGGTAACACTTGGCTTCTCCCAGATCCACGATCTCGAAATGTTTCGAGATGTCTGTCTTCACCTCAATGATCAACTGTTCACACTTGCAAAGTATCAGAGTGTCATCTACATATACAGTCGCAATGATGATCTGCCAATCTGTAACTCTGACATATACATTGGAATCAGCTTGAATCCTAATGATTTCAAGGCTTGATCTTTTTTTTTGTACCATTGTCGGGCTGATTGTTTCAGACCGTAGATGCTTCTATGCATTCTACATGCATAGTCAGGAAGTAAATTTGAGACATATCCTGGGGGTTGATCCATATAGATCTCTTCGTCTAGTTCGCCATGCAAGAATACTATATTCTCATCCACAATGTGGATCCTGAGGTCATAAGCTGTTGCATATGCAAATAACAAACGTAGGGACGAATGTTTAACAATAGGAGAGAAGGTTTCAAAGTAGTCAATACCATATCTCTAAGAGAAACCCTTCACTACCAGTCTTGCCTTGTATTTTGTCACATTTCCATTTGGTCCGTATTTGAGCTTGAAAACCCATTTGCATTTGACAGTCTTGCATTTATGTGGTAATGGCTGCAACGTCCATACCTGGTTCTTCCTCATGGACTCCATCTCTTCGTTCATGGCTTGGATCCATCTATCCTTTTCTGGACATTCAATCGCTTCCTCGAAAGTCTGTGGTTCACCACTGAATCCGCAGAACTCTTCTGATATGGAAGCTGAGCTGTCTGGCACATATCTTACTGGCGCTCTTCGTGATCTTGTCGACCTTCTAGGAGATCCTCCTGGAACAACTATGCCTTTGCCTTTGTCTGCTCTGCTCGGTCCGGAACCATCTTGCTTTACAAGAACTGTGACAACAGACTGCCTCTCGAATCTTTCTTCTTCAGATTCGTCGTCTGAATGGGAGACGAGTCAAAAATCTTCATTTTCATATTCGTCCTTTGCTCCCTCTGTCATTGGTGACAAGTCATAATATTGTTTCTCCAGAACTTCGTAGTTGACAGGATTGTCATTGGCCATTGTCCTGCTCTCATCAAATCTGACATTTCTCACTGTTTTCATAGTGTTCGTGTCTGGCATGTAGACTCTGTAGTATGACAAATTGTTGTCATAACCTACCAGAAATCCTTGCTCGGCTTTCTCATCAAGCTTCTTTCGGAGCTTATCAGGAATATGTGCATAAGCTGCACAACCAAAGATTCTGACGTGAGATAGGTTGGGCTTTCTACCCCACCATAGCTCATGTGGTGTCGTGTGAGGGACATCAGACTTGCCTGTTCTGTCTGGATGTATGCGGCTGTAGCTACTACTTCAGCCCACAATACCTTTGGAGCCTTCGAGTAGGCCATCATGCATCTGACTGCTTCCATCAAGGTCCTATTCTTTCATTCAGCAACACCATTATGCTGCGGTGTGTAGGCTGCAGTCCTTCTGTGAATGATACCACGATCATTGCAGAAGTCAGTGAAGTAATTCGAGATGTGTTCGCCCACTCGATCTGTCCTGATCTGCTTAACCTTGTTGCCTACACATCTCTTAGTCCAATTCACATATTCTATGAATTTATCAAGTGCTTCAGATTTATTCTGAATAAAATACACTCTGGCAAATTTGCTATAGTCATCAATGAAGGTTATATAGTACTTTGAACCTCCTACTGAGATCACGTTGAATGGTCCGCAGATGTCAAAATGCACTAGCTCCAGAATCTTGGTCGTTTAGTAGGAGTCTTTGATGAATGGAGTGCGTGACATCTTGCCCTTCAAACTTGCATCGCAGGTGGTCGAACTGGTTGCATTCGAGATGCTGACCCCTGTTATTGCTCCATGATGGCTTGCTTGGTAAAGTGCCATTGAGTTCATAGTGAGCACACATCTGTCTTTTTCACCAGTTTCATCATTTTTCACTGTCAATCAAGTAGAATTGGATAGAAGTGAGTGTTCTGAGGTCTTAGATTTTTCATTTCACACATATTACTGTCTTTGAGTTGAAAGTAAGTTCCTAGATATCGTGAATATTGAGATTTTGGTGTATTGGACTTATTCTCTCTCTACTCGAGTTTTCTATGCTTGATTTTCTCTCTCTACCCAAGAGCAGCCTCTTTTTTCCATATTGAACACTTAGAATTATTTCTGACATTCATTTCTCATAGTGAAGAGTTAGATTTTTTCATCAGATGTATGCCATTGTGCTCTTGCCTTAGATTTTTCAAGCATAATGTTCTTTGATCAATCTTGTGCAATCACAACACCTCAGTAAGATCCTGTAGGGTGTGTGGTGAAGTTCACATGTGCTAAAAACTTCACAAGCATTTGCCACAAAATGGAGAACTTATGCCTATAAGGTGATGCCATTCGGACTTTGTAATGCCCCAAGCACCTTCCAGCGAGTCATGCGAATGACATTCAAAGAGTATTTGTAGAAGTTTCTGGAAATTTTCTTGGACGATCTGTGCCTCTAAACACTTATCCAATCGGAAGAAGGTACTACAAAAATGTCGTGAATTCCAGATTTTCTTGAATCCAGAAAAATGTCAATTTTGGGTTACACATGGCTTGATTATGGGCCATATAGTATCTAGACACAGAATAGCCACAGACCTATTGAAAATCAGGATCATTGTTGATCTACCACCATTGGGAACGATCTGCAAGGTCTATATCTTTATGGGTCATGCTAACTATTATAGGATTTTCACTCTAGATTTTGCGGAGTTGGCACGACCGATGTACTCGACATCACTTTCCTGCTGGGGTACTATGACTATTGGCGACACCCATTCAGTATGCTCGATTTCATAAAGAAAATCAGCATCTAACAACTTCTGCAACTCTTGCTTGATCAGCTCTGTATAATTCAGGTTGTAGCGATAGTAACGACTCACCTTGGGGACTGCTCCATCCACCAAGGGTATAGTATGCTGGACTACGGTTGGAGGGATACCCTTCAGATTACTATAATTCCAAGCAAAACAATCCTTGTATTCCACCAATAACGAATGTAGTCTTGTGAATTGAGTGGCCGTTAATTGCTCTTCCACATGCACTATCTTTTCTTCTTCACCTGGCTCGACTAGATTCATCGGTTGTGTTCGTGCAGGTCCTTCGAAGTCTTGCTCTGCTGGTTCCTAACTTTGATCAGGTTCTCGTTGAGCTTGCGATATCATAATTACTACATTGTCTAAGGTATAGTTCTTGAAAGGTCTCAAGCATCTCGTGAACTGGCGTTCGACGAGATTCCTCCTTCAGCATATTGATCTTAGCTCGACTCGTAATCTTTGGATTATCAGTCATCTGTGAAGAAGATGACGTTGCATCTGGGTTTATTCAGACTGACTTCAAGGGATCCAACACCTTATTTTTTTCGTTTCTGCTCACATAGTTGGGTTCATCCTTGTTGTCTTTCTTCAGTAGTGGTGTGACATTTGCTTCATGGTTGCGAATATCCACATCCACTGTGACTATGGCCTCCTCTGGTAGATGGCTCCATCGGATCACCTAGTTGTAACGTTGTCTCAACTGGTTCTTCTTGTTGGCAGGTGCCTTGGGTGGATCTATCTTGGAAACTTTTGCCATTGCAGATTTCTGTGGTGGCTGAGCTGGTACTTTCTTCATTCCATAGCGATCTGGGTCCATAGCTCATCTGTCAGCTCAGTCTCCTAGTTATAAGTAAAAGCATGTTGCCAAGGGACTAAATCATCGTCCACTGGGTTCTCAATAGCTTTTGCTGACATCCATGGTGTGATCATATTCACCCCAAATGTAATTGGTGTGTCCATTGTATAGAACTTGGGTGATGAGGTGTTGGGTTCAAGATCTAATTCATATTGACATGCTTGCCCAGCCATGTAGTAGATGATCTGTCATCAGCTTTTGGTGCAATAGGTTTCACCGCCCATGTGGTTGGATCAACCTTTACAGCCTGCTCTCTATTTTCGACGGTGAGCTTTTCGGTTTTCCAATTGTGAACCCTTGCGTAGTCCTCAACCACGGTCTCCCTAGTAAAATGCGGTCAGCAGCAAGGGACTCTGGCATGTCCATTACCACAAAAGTGATCACGAACTACATTCCCACTATTTTTATAGGGATGTCATCAACTACACCTTTTGGTTTTACACAGGATTGATCTGCTAGCTTGATGACGAACGACACCTCTTCTTGAAGCAATGGATTTTTACCCACCGCTTTTCAGCTCTAACATTAACATGGGTCTCGCCCTACACGCTTACACCACCTGGGACGTGCCGAAGTCATGTTTCCACATCTTGTACCAGGGTACCACTTACAAGGTATGGATTAACGTAGATTCCATGGTCACAGTGGGCATAGTGTCCGGAAATCGTCAACCTATCTCGTTTATGTAAGAATAACAGATGGAAAGATCATCATTGTAGTTGTGTATGTGGATGACACTTGATATTTTGCAAAAGTGAAAAGCTTATTGCCAAGGTGAAGTACGACACTGGGCAAAACAAGAAGTGAGCCTCTAATTTTGCAGATGGATAATACATCTACAATACATCTGACAAAGGATCCCGTGTTTCATTCAAGGACGAAACACATCGCAATCAAGTATCACTTGATAAGGGATCTAATCGGGAAGAAGATGCTGAAGACTACCTTCATTGGAACAAAGGAGATGGTGGCTGACATTTTCACAAAGGTCTTAGACAAAGGTCTGTTCGAGAACAGAGGAGCAGTCGTGGAGTCATCAAGCTACCACGCTTTGAGAGGGAGCTGAAAAAACAAAATGCTTCTATTACCAAAGCTTTGCTAGCTTTCAGCCCTCAGTCTGTGATGGAAAGACACGAAGCAAAAATGTTCGCGGACATCATGAAAAGACACGAAGCAAAAATATTCACAAACACCCTGACGAAAAGACACGAACGCAAAAAATTTGCGAAAGAAATTTTTTCGTGATACAGCAGGAGAAAGTCAGATGACGCGAAAGTCAAATGGCTCGAAGCGACACGAAAATCTTCGCGACACTTTTTCAACCTTCACGCTCCAAAAGATTAAGAAGATCATGCAAGTACCAAGAAGTACAAAAATCCCTGATCTAATACGATGATGTCAATGAAAGAGTGTTAGAACATGCCTAATCCACCTCTCTTGTAATCTGTGATTCGTTATAGATTGTTTAGTCTATTTGATCTGGTGTGCTGCTCTGAATGTATAAGATACATATAGTAGGAGATAGATACACACACATACAGACTACAAAATAGAAGTCCGCATGCAAGCGAGACCAGTTTTGTAAGCAAGATCCATAGAGATCCAAGAATTCTGCTAGTAAGCGAGACATTACTCGTGGGAGAGCGCAACTTCTCTCATGCCAACACGTTATGTGGGTTTGTCATACAACGCACAAAAAACAAGAGGATCAATAGATGATACTATAGCTATTATGCACATATCACTCTTATTTTAGTCTGATCTTGAATGAATTATCGTCTGCCATCACGTGTGTATCTTATTCACTCATTTATCAATTTCGCACACTAGTTCACTTTTTGTTGAATGTTGCGTTAATCTAATACGTAGATCAGCAGTGTCTGTCTACATTCTGGAGGATTGTAGGAATGATATAGCCGACAATGACCAACAATCATATCTGAAATCCATCCGAATTATTTTCGTTCACGATTAATATGATTTCGCTGCAGCAATGTCAATATCAGGGCTTGTTCAAGTTTCTTTTTGTTTTGTCCAGTTTTGCTTCGTTTCGTTTCATTTCGTTTGACAACCTGATTGAAATTTGCAATTAGCGTTACACACATTTTTTGCTTCAAAGCCAAGAAGAGGGTCAAGCCTCCACATCTCGAGGCTCGCGATCCATTTCTGCTAGTCGTGCATTCCGACGCCCAAAGTCTGTGGAGGAGAAAATCAACGAATTCTTATCTAAATATCCCCAAAAGTCTTCAAGAGGTGCGGTTTTGTAGTTGGTAAGTCAATTTTGATCAAGCCGTTTTTAGCTGTGGAGCAGTGTATCAGGTTTTTCATCGAGGAGATACACTTCAACTGCCTATTCTGGATAAATCAAGTCAATTTGCTGTATCATATTGCATCGGATATGTAGATTCCAATGATAGCAAGGTGCAGATCATTTCGTTTGGACCATGGAAGATCTCACAGGTTTACTTGGAGGGATATTGGCATGCGTAGTCATGTGAGGGACTTGATGGTGGCTTTGGAGTTCACATCTCAATGTATTCTCAGAGAGTGGTTTGGAACCATTCATAGGAGTAGCTTGGAGCTAGCTTGGGGGAATACGATGATCTTGTTGAGTTGATCACTTTTGTTTTTTACAACAATGAAATTCGAGCTCAAACAAAACAGTTACAGAAGTTTAAACTTTGATAAAAGAAAATAAAACATGCAATAACTTAGAAGTGGTGCCCTAACAAAAATTACAAATTGGGTTGAGTTAATCTTGAATTTCTTGAAATATTTACCCATCAAAAATTTTAAAAACTGTTGAAATTTTTGAGAATGTTGTCAATTTTTTAATAGGTTTTCACATGGTTCAATTGTGCGCTTGAAGGAAAAGTTGAAAAACTGAAACTGCTTGCAAATTATGTTTTTTGCAGGGGGTCAGTACGATTGTGAGGGCATTGCAATTGACGAGGTTAGCGAAGCAAGAGGCGGTTGTGATCAGGGATGGCACTGGGAGATCTAGTAGGGATAGCACTGCAGGATGACATATGGGATGATCATCAGGGGGCAACTATTTCAGATTGGACTTGAGTCATTGGCATGGACAAGAATTACAAGTGGGATTCATGATGGAATTAGGACGCTGCAAACGCAAATGGGCAAAGCGTAAAGCTTTGAGAGCGCTCTAGGTTGGTGGAGATCGCAGGGTATGTGATCGGAGGGCAAACACTATGGTGAGTGTTTTGGCTAGCGATCTACTATAGGGGACACTGATGACGAGGACTTCATGGTGTGCTCATTTGGGAGTACATGATGACATTACAATAGGGGGCCAGTTTTGGACATTGGCATCAATGGGGAGGCATCTACCATCACAGGCGTGGATAAGGTACCTATAGCTTTCATGCATTTGGCTGTATTTGCAGGAGTCTAGGCTTGGCACAAGTGCTAGAATTTTCGTGCCCGTTTAGATTCTAGAAGTCTCCAGATGCCACATAATTCGATTGAAAGCGAATGCAAGAACAAGTGTAGCATGTTAAGAGACTTATTGAATTAAATTATTGTTAGAATAAAAAGGTCAAAAGTCAAAACAAAAAAATCCTAAGTTGACATTCAAACCTCAAATTCCCTATAGTGCATGGCGAGTCGTGATGTTACAATAAGCAACAAATCCACTCCTTGTTTAATAGCAAACCTGCAAGCATAGATTTAGCAATCTATATCCAAATATTGAATCAGCCAACATATGATCATGATGACATTAAATTGAACACTATTGAACATTCTCCTAATTTACTTATATTAAACATTCAATATAGCACTAGATTTTCAGTCTTATTGTTCCTATTTTACAGCCCTATAGGTCGCCAAAAATGAGGCCAAATTGTGCTTTGTCAATCTCCCATATGAAGATATTTATTGGAACTACCAATTGCTGATTTTCGATTACATTGCGGTCAACATACCAGCATGAAATAACACATTTTACAGCCACTTTGTCAGCTTGTACAAATTATTTTGCAGCCCATTTCAAGGCCATGTGAATCACTGGTATTTGAGAAATCTATCAGCCTTGACTATGCTAATTCTATAATCATCGCTCCCTGCATAACGAGCACTAAAAAATACAGCCAACATCCAAAATACAGCCAACCAATATTAGATTAATCGAGCACTTTATAAACAGATTGTCGAATCTTTCAAGTGTAACCGACCCAAAATTGACATTGAGAAGCAAGCGGTTTAACCTTCTAAGTGTTGTCGGCCCAAACTTGGCAAACAAAAGCATAAGAACATTGTTTTAAAACATTTATTATGCATCTACAAGCCTTCTAAGTTGCACACAACTGCTATTTTACTTGCTTCACCAAAGGCATTATAAAATTCCCATTTTAGGGCCTGCAAAAGAACTACATTTCTTTAACAAGAAAACTCTTCTGTACAACCATTGATCTAACTTGCAATATTATAACAGCATAATGTTTTTTCTTGTATTTGTGGGGTATAGTTGTCCTTTTAATGCAGCCATCATATACATGCTAAACAATTTTTACTAGGTTTTGGCTTTCAACTACTTTTCTAAGACTAGGAAATGTGAAATCGCTATACAAAAATCTTTATATATAATATGCAACAAACAAAAATCTGCATTCACAAAACATTGAGAGATATGTCAAGGGGAATCCTCGTCTTCGAACAGGCCTACATCTGCAATGAGATCCTCATTGTCATCAATCATCATGTCCTCCGACATTAAGAACTCTTTAACCCCCTACTTTGCGACATTGCAATCAATTCGCACATCATCTGGCCAATTCTTGAGGATGAGCACCAAATTGTCGAGGTTCGAAATGCCAAGTCGGCATCGCCGCAAGCTAGTGATAATTCTAGCAATGCTGAATATGCACTCCGTCTCAATTTGTGAGCCCACAATCCCCAAAATCTGTCTTGCAAGGAAAGCCACATTGGGGAATTGCACTTGGTGGACCTTCCACCACCCCAAAGCACACTTGCACTCGGCAGGATTTACAATAAGCCGGCGATACATGAATAATTTAGATTTGAGAGTGACATATGGAACATTGCATAGTCTGAGGACATGTGACATCTACTTCAACGTTGGGCTCATTCAATACATAAAAGCCCCATGTTGTAGAGTTCCTATTATAGGGTGCCCAATTTTTTTTATTTTTTTGCAAGTGGATGAGATATTCTCTCCACAATGCCTCGTAATCATAGCAGTACTATGGGCAAAAGGCAGTGCTTTTACTTCAAATTCTGTGTATTATTTCAGATCAGATCTAAAAGAATAGCCTCCTGAATTTCTAATGTGGACCCCTTTAGTTTCCTTCTTCCATGAAATAAGCTGGGTAGATTTACTTGAAATCACCAAAGATTTCTTTTGAGATCAACTATGGACTGTAAATTTTATCTGATCAGAGAAAAGAATGTACGTTTGGGCCCTGATTTGTTCGTTTGTTGCTATAGATGGTGGAAGGAGTCGAAGAAGCACTTGGGTTTGGAAGAGGTGCAAGCAGGTTATATGCTACCATTGATCTTGGGGGCGCACGACACCCATCACCACGCTTGATAACCCGTGAGCCAATCAATCATGTCTGGAATGAAACCATCCACATCTACTATGCACACATAGTTGCAAATGTAACAATAAGTGTGAAGGATGATCACCTAGTTGGGGCAGCTTTGATTGGCAGAGCCAATATACCTGGGCATGAGATTCTGAGGGGAGAATTTATAAAAGGCTAGTATGATCTTTACCATGACAACTCGAAAAAAACTAAAACGAAATTCCAGGGTTCTAGTCATGCTGCAATAATGTGATGTAACAAGGGATTCGTATTGGGGGGCTGGATTAGGAGCTGGGTTTGAGGGTGCTCCCTATTCTTACTATAAAATGCACAAGGGTTGCAAGGTTACCCTATATTAGGATGCACATATGGTGGATAGTTTTCTTCCCCCCATCTACCTGGAAGGGGGAGCTCTCAAGTAGCCAACAAAGTGCTGGGAAGATGTGTTTGAAGCAATTAATGGTGCAAACGTGCAAACAATCTGATCTACATCCCTGGGTGGTCTCTAGTGTGCACGAAGGGCCCCACCCTCATCCAACAGAGCGATAGAGAAACTTTCTTTTCCAACTTTTTAGCTGGCTGGATGATGAGGGTGGAGGCCCTGCCTGTCTGTACGTCTCCACTGCACATGCCAGATTCATTGGAATTTGAAGCACACTATGGAGCAACCATCCAACCAAGTAGAAGCAACCAATCAACTCTAGAAGCTTCACCCCCAAGCCAAGGAACAAGAGGCATGAATGTAGAGTGAAACCCTGGCAATGAATCAATGATCACAATGAGGAGTAGGGCGAGTTTGGCCTCAATATATAGAGCCAAAAGCAACCTGAGCACATAGCCATGCCTAGACCTAAGTTCCCTATACATAGATTCACCTAGAATAGAGTCCTAAGCATGGACCACCTATTCATAGAATTGCTATTGATAACTCTACACATGCATACACTGTCTCATACCTTGTCTAAACTCCATTTAGTGTGTTCTGGGCCTCACAAGGATATTAGTTACTTTCAAGTCACATCCAGTATGATGTGGCATAACTAACAGCTTGATTTACTGGAGTACCGTCGGTGTATCCAAGACTAGGAGTATACTGAATCCTACTTACTGGCCATGGACATAACATTCTTCCCTCCTTAAACTGTTTCTATCCTTAGAAACTCTCTAAACAAGAAAGAATCACAGTTCCTTTAACTTTCAATATTAACCGAGAAAATCAATATCCTTAGTCTGACTTTCATATCAAACAAGTCCTCAAAGATAAACCTATTTCAAATCGTTAATCTCTGTTCTAGAGTATAACTCAGGTACACCGATTCGAATTCTTACTCAAATAATAGATCAAGAATTAATCATCACACTTAAGAATCATTACAATTCCTTATAATCCTCTGACAATAATTAAGTATCTATTTATGATTCGTCAACCAGAAATATTGAGATTCATATGATTTGTCAATCATAATTTCCTGAAATCCAAATCATACTTAATCTTTTACAGATTCTTAAACTGAAGTGCAAGATTCAAGTTCTATAAACAACTGGTAATTAAAGATTGAACGCATACCAAAAATGAAAATCATCTTTAACTACAAAACTTTAGATTACAATCCAGAATCACCTCTAGATATCCAAAGTCCTGCTGAATATCAATTCAGTTGTTATTCTTGGATTCATTATGATTCGTTATCCATTTGAGCTCTCTGGGATACAATCACTAATAAGCTGAGTCCCTTCCTTAACTAAGGGATACTCTATCCCAAGAATACTGTATATCCAATGCACACAATTTTAACTGATGTACCGAAATGATTCACTAATCATGCGTCTTACAAGCAATATAATTCAAAACCATCAGTTCCCAGTAAATCCACATCACACTGATCGTTTTACCAATTAACTTCATCCTGGAGTAATCAACTACTCAAGTTAATTGTCAATGATTCAGAAATCTCAAATGTCTAGGTGAAGAATTCAATTATACTAGTATAACACCCATTTAGATCCTTACCCAAATCATTTATAAGTTAATCCATAAATCTTCTATACAAAGATTTGTTAACTCTGCAGTATCTATCAAAACAATACTTGATCATATGCTTATGTTCACCGACTAGGCTAAGTGCACCAGATAACCTTAGTAACTAGGATTACACAGTAGATTCATACAAGGTTAATCGTGCACATATGAGAATAATCTCACTATGACCCAGTACATAAACACATTCTTATCTGACAGATTCCTCCAGAACTCACATATCTCACTGAGATCTTGTAACTCAGCTACACAACATTTTCTATTTCTCATGAGTAAATAACATATCCGGGAAATCTCTGAGACGAATAAAATTCACTCTCAACAGTTTTCCAATCTCACTTACCTCCAATTACATAATTTTTTCCACTAATTAATCCCTCTCTGATCCTATACTTAAACTAAGATTAGGTTGATCCAATACAGAACTCTTAGACTTAAATTCTGATTCAAATTCCAAACCTGTTCTAGTTCCAGATTATCCACACAATCCCTAGAGAATTTCTCTTATTTTGAAAAGTTCCAATAAGGTATCTTACTTTGAGTCTGTTCGAAATTACTTTCAGACCAAATCTCATTTCTATGCTGCAGTTGGTTCTCTTCCGAAAACTATGCAACCAACAGATCCCCAAATAGAATTTTATCCCACCACTTCACCCCTCCTTTTAAGAAAATTATAAATTTCCACAGGACTTTTCCTTCAAATATTTTCACTCTGAGTGATAGAAACTACTATTCCATCGAAATCCATTTATGCAACAAAGATATTCTATGGTTTAAGAAATTGAAACATTTTAACTTTAGAATTTATCTGAATTCTAAGCCTATTCCTACAAGTAGTAGTTTATATGACATAATAGTCTTTCTGAAGAATAACTTCATGCTGGAAAGAATCATATAAATCAGTCTGATATCCTATGTTTGAGAAATTACTAAAAAGTAAAGGATTAATAAGGAAAGCGAGAAATAGATTTGAGGGCCTCTGATTTTGTAAATAATGAGATACCACATTGGGATCTAGATTAAATCTCAAAATTTCCCAAAATACCCCACATTTGATCGAATGGTTTTCTTCTTTCCCATATCGCGACTAGGTACTAAAACACACCATTGATCATCAGATCTTTACAGTCCTAGAATTTTCTTTCCAAAACTACTGACGTCTCATACCATCAGCTTTTCCTTCCAGAAAACCCTTAACCGCCTTATCTGATATTCTAGAGATCCATTGATCATCTAGCTGTCCTACAATCACTATAGGAAATTATCTCTTGCTCCCAAACACTAGAGAATCCATTTTATTTGGATGACTGGCATGCCTATCAGATGGATACCATAATCTACATATGATTATGTGACTTAGACAGAAGAATCAACATGGTTCAATATTACATCCTGATCCTTTCTGGTTAATGATAAGCTCCAAACCCCTACTGATGCATCAAATCTAGGGACAAGCTTCTGTCAACTAACAGATCCAATGTAATCCACGTACCAGATTCCACTTCTAAACCTCACAATTGACATCCAAAACTGCGGATAACTCAATGGTTACAAAGATATCAGTTACGAATTCAACTGAATGAATTCTAACCAGGAAATTAATAACTAGTATTAAGCAATTATTTATAGGGATTGCCAAAATTCTAACTGCAAAATATATTTCCCGATCACACTTACTACCTCTGATGTCCACTCTTCTTCCCTCCTTAGAATTTTCAATTCCCTGAAAATCTATTTCAGCTAAGGTACCAAGAAGACGTAATGATATTAGTAAATGTTTTAAAAAAACTAATTACTGTAGGAAAAAGTCCAAAACAATTTCATTTCTATCCTGTACTTGGGCTGAATATAATTCAACATAGGATTTTACTGGAAATGGAATCCGTTATGTAATTCCTATTATTACAAATTTCCAATAAAGTTGGAGTGTTTTTTCTTTTTATTGACTGGTTTGGCATTACTCCGCTAATATTGGCAAAACCTATCCAAACATAGAATATGAAATTACATGAATGGAAATCCCACCAATAGGATTTCAATAATTTTTGAACCGTATCTTGTTAGATTTACTTACTAGATAAAGAATACTATTGCCACTCACCCAGTCTGGTTATTTCATATTGTTTGACGATTTTAATTCAAATTTAACGAGTATCTTGCACAAACATTCACTTGACTGATTTCTATCGATCAACATCGATTAGAAAACTTATTAGACAAGTAATCGATTCCCAATTATTAAATGGAAATTCAACAAAAAAGAAAAAAAATAATCAAATTTTAACTTTCAATCTGGGAGTTCCCAACTCCAAAGTTAAAAAATGACAACACAGTAAAAATTGTCGGCAATTCATTGCAGTTCCTTCTGTCAATTTTAACTTATCTATCACTAGGAAATAATTTAGACTTAATGAAAACACTGTGATCAATTTTTGACTGATAAACTCAGTTTAATCAATTCACCAATCTAAACAGATTTCATAGATAATGAAAAAATGACCGAAATTTTGATTTTTTTTGGAAAACTCAAAATTTGCTTTATTTTACGTAATTCAAAAATTCTGACGAAAATACTGTTAGTTTAAAAGACAATCGGAATAACTCGAAACACTGTCCGATTCCTAATAATACTAACCCAATGTCAAACTGACATGCAAAGCACACTACATCAGTCATAAACATCATTACGGAATTTTTTACGTAAACTTCAGTTTTATAGAATTTGTCAGCCATTAACACTGATTTGTGACCCAACTGTCAGAGCACATGCATATGACCACTCAAATCGATCCTCATGCATGTCAGAATCACTATGAGAATCAGCATGCAACTAATCCATGCAAACACAGTACTACAAATTAGGGAAATGACTGGCATGCAATCAGAACAATTCCAAATTTTGCTAATTTTACTCACAAAACTTCAAAACTTCAGATGATCATAACTTTGGCTACAAGACACCAAATTGGGTGCTGTAAAGCTCTATACAGAGGGAGACCAAGTGAACAAGATGCTTGCCACGTCAGCCTACCACCTAAGTTTCACACATGCGAGATCAGAGCTGCCAGAAATCTGTAGTAGGGCGCACTTCCACAAGAAGGAATCATGCAAAAACGTGCAAACACCTCCTTAAGCTCAAAATTGAAGCTACCAACAGTCTTAAAGTTAAGAAAACACAGTTTAAACACCCGACCGGATCAATCACCACAACACAACGTCAAGTGCTACAAGACAAGACAACAGAATTACTCTCATCAAACTGTATATTCAACTAATAAGTAAGTACAAAGATAAGTTGCCTAAAAAGCACTCAAGGGGCTAGTAAAAGAAAGATGGCCCGATAACTCTAGAACTAAGAACACGTGGTGCCGTCGAAATAAGAAAGCACTGTACAAGTCGATCATTGCTATTTTAACTCTCTCCCTCAATGATCAACGTCTTTCTTTGTTTTAGAGTTTACTCTATTCATGGAACATACCTCCACGATAGTATTACAAGTAAAGGCTTTTTACATAACCAGATCTAAGCCAAGTTTGGCTCTAAAAGTCTCAAACTCTTCTTTACTTAAAGCTTTTGTAAATATATCAGCAACTTGTAATAACGTAGAACAATGTACAATACTTATATCTTCAGATTGTAACTTCTCATGCACAAAGTGATATTTCACCTCAATATGTTTTGTCCTTGCGTGAAAGATAGGATTCTTAGCCAATTGTATTCCACTTTGACTGTCACAGAAACAGTAGGATTTACCTGCTTCATGCCAATTTCACATAACAACTTACGTAGCCAAATAGCTTCCTGGGTAGCAGAACTCAACGCTTTATATTCGGCTTCTGTAGAAGAAAGAAAAATAGTATCTTGCTTCTTGCTAGACCATGAAAAAGAACCGCTACCAAAATTGAAGGTATAACCTGTTGTTGACTTTCTATCATCTATACTTCCTACCCAATCAGCGTCAACATAACCCTGTAATTTAGGTAAAACACTTTGTCTTTTGTAGATTAGGCCAAGGTTAGGTGTACCTTTCACATATCTCAAAATCCTTTTTGCAGCTTTCCTATGGTCCATAGTGGGTGATGACATGAATTGGCTAATCAAACTTACAGCATAGCAGATATCAAGACATGTAGTCGTAAGATATATCAAACTCCCAACTAGCTAACGAAATAGAGTAGTATCAATACGAGATAATTTCTTACCAGCTTCGCAAGGGGTGATGGAAGGTTTGCACTCTGTCATGTGAAATCTCTCCAATATTTCGCCCACATACTTGTTTTGACATAACCTGATATCACTGTCAGTTTGCCATACTTCGACACCCAAGCAATAGTGCATAAGATCTAAATCTGTCATCTCAAACTGCTTGCATAAGTTGGCTTTGATAGAACGAGTGAGGTTCTCATCATTGCCCGTGATAATGATATCATCAACGTAAAGTACAATCAAGGCAATGGTGTCATCATTTATAAAAACATAAAGATTTGGATCTGAATTTGTTCTTACAAACCCATGAGAAAGAAAGTAATTGTCAATGCGTCCATACCATGCGTGTGGCGCTTGCTTAAGGCCATAAAGTGCTTTGTGTAGTTTACATACCTTCTGTTCTTGCCCTTTTGCCATGAAGCCTTGCGGTTGGACCATGTAAACTTCTTCCTCTAAGTCACCATTCAAAAGCATGTTGCACAATAGTGAGAAGTTAGAAGGTGGGCCATATTACATAATATCTTGCATGGAATCCATATAATATGCTGAGAAGTGCAACTTGATGAGCTCTTACCAATGGCTTATGAGAACTGCTGCATGTAGGTTGACTGCTATAGCTCGTTAGAAGGGCTGCTCCAGGTGAGCTCGCTATGGTGTAGTTGATGATTGACCAGAGCTCACTACAAGATTTACAACTCGCTGCTCAAGCGGCTTTCTTGCTACCTCTCCGAGTCTCCTCTCCTTCGCTAATTGCATTCTGATGTTGCGAATTCAGGAGCTTTAAGTGCAATCTTCACAGAGCCGTTAGAGCATTTGTCTTCGGGATCCACTAGCAGTCTGGCACATTTGGTGGGCAGAAATTGAATGGTTGTCAACACGATTCACCAAATGAAATATGCGGACAACGACAAATTGCAATGCCATGCTGCCTGTAGCCTTGGCCCTCAAGGCTCGCTCTCAGCTCGCAGCTCAGAGCTCGCACCCTCGCACCTTGAAGCTCAGCTCTACTGCTCTTGACTCTCAACGTGTATGGTGAGTGGCGCTTCCAACAGCCAACAACGAGCAAGGAGCAATGAGGCGCAACATGAGCCACCAACGAGTGCTTCCAACAGCCAGCAACGAGCAAAGGAGGTGTATGGTGAGTGGCACTTCCAACAGCCAGCAGCGAGCAAGGAACAATGAGGCGCAACATCACCCACCAACGAGCAAAGGAAACAGGTTCGATGGAGCCCTGAGGAAAAATGGAGGAGAGAGATGATCGATGGGAGTAGGAATAGCGAACGAGTTACAATGTTACAGTTTACAATGTAATCTTTAATGGAGGGTGTATTTAATATAGGTATTCATGACATTTAATGGTTATTTGAAGGCTTGTAATAAAAATAAATTCTTTTAAGATATGATACCCGCGCATAGGGTTGTACCCTCAATTTTGCCCTGGTTCGGATATATCCCAGGTATCTTAGATTTGTATATCACCACACTGGTCTAGTTTTGACCACGGTATTGCCGATCTAATCCCAGAGGCATCCTGGTAATTGGCAGGTATCTCATTTTTAGATACCAGGCTGGGACGGGTTATGATACCCCAGTTAATACCCGCCATAACCCCATATACCCACCCAACACAACACTGGTATCGATCTCTTTGAGAGAGGAAGAAGAGAAAGAGAGAGAAGAGAGGAGAGGAGGAAGAAGGCGAGAGCTTTGCGATCGTGTGTTGCCATGGCGACGGCTATGGGAGGTGCAGGCGTCAGGGCCAGGGTTTTGCAAGCCTTGTTTAGGCACCAAAGGGCTGCTGGCTCCAAGGCCGCTGGTGGGTCTGCTTCCAAGAAGAAATCACGATCCGGCGATGGTCCTGCAGCTCCAGTGGTGAGCAAGGAGCTTCGTGCCAAGGCTGTTCTTGGTGCCAACATACTCAAAGAAGGAGCGGACCCAGTTATTAAGGAGGACAAGGAGTATCCGGATTGGCTTTGGGGGCTTCTTGACAAACAGCCTGCTCTGAGTGAGCTTGAGAGAAAAAATCCGGACACATTGCCTATGCATGATCTTAGGAGGCTTGTGAAGCTTGACAATCGCAGAAGGATAAAAGAGAAGAATTCACTGCGTGCCAAGGCTTAAGCTCTCATGAAGTCCTTTCTAGGGTTTACAAATTCTTGCCTAGCGAGGTTTCTTTGTCCTAGATCCTTAGCTCTCTTGAGCTCACCACGAAGCTCTGCCTGAGGCATAATCACAGATATTGCAGGGGGAGGCCTCTCAAGTTGTTACCAGGTCTGTTAGGGTTTAAGATACCAAGTGTTCCATCTCATAGAGCAATGTGTTCAGTTGCAAGCTGCAATGCACGTCCCCAGCTTATTTCAATATACTCTGAAAACTGTGAGTATTACCGAATATACTTTATATTGTTTTGAGGATCTTTCAGTCTGGTCATAACATTGGTTGGATTGGAGATTTAAAAAAAATGTTGCTCATTATATCTCATTTGCTGGCCTGCATCTATGAAACATTTTGAATGAAAGAGTTGTAGAAGTCTTCCAGCAAGCAAAAGCCTCCTTTTCAGTAGTTGATTTTTTAGTTGTTTGACATAGAATCTGAGCATAACGTGTAGGATAAATTCCTTACGTCAGGACTTTACTGGGTTGGTTACGGCTATTGGGCAGGGGTCTGAAACCGCACAAAGTCCCCAGTGGAAGGACCCAGCCCGCCTAAAGACAGCAGCCAAATTTTATGACTCTTATTTTAAGTAGATTATGCATGCCATTGGATGTCTCAGTGAATCATGCTTTGAAATGTATTGTTTTTTTATGGTAGAAAGCCCATGGATGGAAAAGAGAAGTCGTTGCATATAGTGCTCTCTTAACTATGTACTTAAAGAGTTTGTCCCTGTTGAGATGGTACGAAGGTATTTTTAAACAAGAACAAGGCAGCTAATGGAATCCAGACTAAATGGCAAACATAGCTACTTTGAATCTTGGATTTTCAATCTTTTCGATTTCATGCAAGATTCAACTTTTTGTTTTGGTCTTATCCAAAATTTGAAACTTGTCTAGATAAGAACTTAGCATTTTAATGCAACAGCTTTTAGAAGCTAGGGAATGTGTGATAGACGACTGTAAGGTCTCTCATGCTAATCAATAGCTACACATTGCTTTAGATAGCACTTAACATTTGCAGCGTTTTGTTTCCAAATTTTGTACGAGACTTTTTACTCCTTTTCAATCTCTTAGCTAGATTTGATGCGAATTGAAAATAACAATGTTTCTGGCAAAGTCTAACTAAAAAGAAATCAGGCAGTGACTGATATGAATTCTATAATCAGCCAATTGTTACTCTAGGGTGGGGAATATCGTATACCATGACATGTAAGGTGTTTCGTTTACTATACCTACATGCCCCAACTTTCAACCGTAATCTAGTGTTTCACATGTAATGATTAGTGATATGTATTTGCATATGAAGTGATTTGGTTGGTTAGAGTATCAATACAGTATGAATCATCTGTGTCTTATTATGTGTATCATAATTCTGGACTACAATACTAACTAGATTCCAATCCTAATTATATATCTCTGTATAGCATCTATATAGATGTTATGTTTTCAAGATTTTTTTAATACTCAAGTATAATTCTAAATAAATATAAACAATAAATCTCAAATTATATATTCACATAATAAACATATTCCAATGTTTAGGGGGCCTTTTCGAAGCGTGTTTCAAATGGCCTTTTTTTAATGGGAAAACATGTTTTGAACATGTGCTCACCTTTTCATCACTGTTCGGTCACATCATTTGTTTAATTTTCCACCATCTAGGAGGTAATTGGAGTAGCTGTCAAAATCCTATTTCCTCAAAGTGTAACCCAAATTGACGTTCCCTATTCTCGGACTTGTATCTCAATTATAATTTTGTTTTTTTTTTATTACTTTTTCTTTCTTTCATGGTTTTGGAGACTGTTTCCCATTTCACTTCATCAAGTTCTAGCATGTTTTTTTTGGCTGAAGCTAATGTGCTTGTGTTTAAATCAATTTCTATGATTTTTATTTTATTTGTTATTTTAAATATGTAGGTTAATTTATAAGAATGCCATGTATTTAAAGAAGACTTTTTAAATACATTTGTGTAGTTTTAAGCATGGATTTAAATTATTTTGCTAAAAACCGAAATGCTAGATCCTTTGGAAGCCACGTCGTTTGCCACAGAGCAGGTTATTGCATGTGCGGGCCTGGATTGCCACGTAGCAATACCATGCAATACGGCTTCTTTGCTCTTTTATGTCTTGTTTCCTGTGGCAGCAATACTACATTCTCCATATCACTACTGCACAAATGCTTGACATCTTTTTGGACTCGTCAGAGTTGAAATGTTGATGACCGTTCCTGTTGACCATAGATCAGCAAATCCTGAAAAGTTTTCGGGTCAATTTCCAACTTGTTTTCACCCTTTTCTGGCCAAGGGAGTTGCAAAGAGTCTGTGATTTGCAGGCAAGTCATTTTCAGAGCATTTGAGTGTTTAGTTTAAACTTTACATTTCTTGTGACTTGAGCATTAACCAACATCGTCGTAGGTGATGGAAAGTTCTTAGCTAAAATAGGTGGAAACAGGGACAGAGGCGCACTGCTACTACGTAGACTAGCCTCTTGCACTGCTCTTGGAGATACAGTTCCGTCGTTGCTTGTAGCCAGTCGCTGGTTAAGTGCCTCCCTCTCACCTTATGCTTAAGTTGTAAGGAAAAGGAAGCCGGAAGAGTACGTTTTTGAGAAATGGGTTTGTGCTTAGGGATTTTTGAGAGTAGATACGACACCAGTCAATAGCGACTCAGAATTGTCCCTTTCAATTCATCTGCACACTGCAGGATATCTTGGAAGTTCTGCAAACACTTCCGCACGCTCTGGATCCTTCTAGCCAGTGCCTTAGGATCCTGAATGATCTTAAATAATTTCACAGCTCATGATTTATGATCTCAAGTACTAAGATGTATCCAGTCTCAAGTACTAAGATGTATCCAGTCTCGTGGATTAGTGAATGCTGTCTGGTGCCACAAAGCTGGCTTTTGCGTGCTTAGTTGCACATGATTGTTGCATTTTGTTGCACAGATTTGACTGAGGCAGATGATTGTTGCATTTATGACTGAGACATCTCTCATGAACAGATCCAGTTTGCTGATTTGTGTCATTTGAGCCAAGAAGCACAAGAAGAGTTGGCATCAAAATTTTCAATTGAATTCTTGTCCTGCTCAATAAAGCATGTATTTGAAAACAATCAGATCATTTAGAAACTGACGTGTTTGTTCATGATGTTCAAATTGGGTTGCAAATACAACTAGTTTGCCATGAACTGCATATACTGGTTTTTTTGGACACGAGGAACTTCGAGCTATAGAAATTAATCAGTTCAGGGTTGTAAATAGAATATAAATGAATTTGTTTACCTGTGCTATTAAACAAGTCATGCCATGACCAGCCTGAATTGCCAATTCCATTTTTGGGTGGTTGTTTGTCATGCTTTGCATTATTTTAGAGTCCAGATCATCATGATCTTCAGTATGTCGAAGTTTTGAGAGAAATCCCCAGATGGTTTCCTTGCTCTTGGCTCGGCTTTTCATATCTGTCGTTGCGCTCAGGTTTGTGTTTGGTTTCTGTCATCTGTGCACCTTGTTGTTTGGAAGGCAATTTGAGGGTTAGATTGTAAATAGCCCGAAATCAGTGCACGAGGCCTGTGGCAGCATCAAATAAACTCTAACAAAAATCATAAGATAATGGTTTTTTTCTATGCACACCATTTTTTTTGAAGATTTGTGCATCTGGATTGCAATGCAGGCTTTCGTAATCTCATTCCATATTTTGTAATTCCTTTCGTTTTGTCTGCCAAGGATACAAGTAAGTACATTGCACACATGTTCTTGCTCTATCTCTATCCAGAGTCCAGAGATTGTCTATTGCCCTGTACTATTTAGAGTCTGTTAAAAGTATTTTTTCTTCACGTTTGCTTCATACAAGTAATTTATCATTTATTTGTAGGTATGAATCACCATCGCATCCATGTATCAGTACATAGAATTGAATCTAATTGTTCGTGGAGTCATGGACCCTTGCCGATCGTTACAAATCTTTGTTTACGATGTGCCGAGTCTTAGAGACATAAGATGCTTCTGTCATCATTTTGGTTTCTAATATATTTAAACTCAATACAATGTTCAGAGTCCAGACTTACAAACTAAATCCTATAGTGTTATCTTGATTGGACTCAACTTCATGTGGCAATGCTTGTTAGATAATAAAAATAAGGACTTATTAACATCGAATGCAGATAGATTGTTCAGATTCTACATTCTAACTTTTTATGTTAATGATCAGCTATACTTGTCTCATATTAACCTTTCATAACATGTATTATTATGTATATACCTTATAGCGGCTCTTTTTTTCTTCTTCTTGTTTTTCTTCATTACAATTGCTTATTCCGGATTGTAGAGGCGAGTATTTTCGAAATATCAAACTACAGATTTAAAAAATGTCTCAAAAACAGTTTTGTGTTGGCACGTATCTGGTTAAAAGGCATTAGCAATTAAAGCACATGTAAGTACCTTTTTTACTTTTGAAAAACTCCTCTGATATTAGATTGTAAGATCCTGGAACTAGGTTCAATAAGAAATGTTGGAAAGATGATCACATCGGCATTAACATTGACGGCTCAATTGATCAGTATTTCTCCACAAGTATTTTGGTACGGAGTTAATATAATAGAATCTCTTTCACATACCATTGTATTGTTGACAATTTTGGAATTGAAATTTAGGGAACAAGATCATAGTCTATTGCGAGCATTAGAGAGAGCAGACTTAATACTACTGATGGATGGGGAGGTAGTGTTAGAATGCATACATAACAAATTAATAACATTGAACAATTCTTAATTGCCATTCCCAAGATCTTACCAATGTCTTTGATGCATAGAAAAACCCTGGTGCATGAATTATTGTGTTATTCTTGTTGGTGGAAAATCCAACACCATTACGTGATTTAGTTGTGCAACCGTAAGCAAATGTTGAACTTTAATGAACTTGGCCATTAACTAATAATGTTAAATAATTCATAACCAAAGTGTAATTATTTTGTTGCAAGCTAATAATCCCCCTAGTTTAGGTTGTAGATCATCATACGTGATTACGTTTCATGTAGTTGTCTTGCTAAAAAATACACTACCTTTACATAATTTTTATATGATAATTTTATTGTATTATTACATGATTAAATTCTTGTCTAGGGCGCATGGTAGGTAGTCCTTGTTGAAACTAGCTGCAAATGGTCGAAAAAGTAGTCGTTACCAAAAGGTGTAAAACTTATTTGATGATACATGTATCAAATTTCTAGTTAAAGAATATAATTTTTTGCTTATCAATGGGCTATTTAGTAAGCCCGAAAAAGTATTTAGTACAAAATTAATATACTAGACCTCGTTTAAGCATCAATGTGTTGAAATTTTTGAAATAAAAATCAAGGGAGCAAGATTAGAGTTCATTACAAACATTAAGTAAAAAGAAGCGTTAATATTACAAAGATATGGATATGTAGGTATTGTAACAATGAAAATATATATATATATATATATATATATATATATATATATATATAGATACACACACACAACCTAGAAAACTGGTACCATTGAACAATTCTTAATTGCCATTCCTAGGATCTAGCCAATACTTTTAATGCATAGATTTTTGGCCATGCATTAGGTGGAAAACCTTGGTGCACAAAATATTACGTGCTTTTGTTGGTGGAAAATCTAACACCATTACGTGATTTAGTTGCACAATTGTAAACAAATGTAAAATGTAATTATTTTGTTGCAACCCAACCTTCCCCGTGTGTCGGTGGTAAGTCATAGTACTTGATTACATTTCCCATAGTTTTATTGCTAGAAAATACACTACCTTTACGTTATTTTTGCATGATACTATATTTTCTCAAAAACATATTAATAGGTGATGGAGTTTTTGGTTCAGGTGGACGATAGGTGGTGGTTCGTGTTGATGACAACGCTTGCAAAGTACTAATCCACAAGTGGAAAATGTGGTAGTTGCTAGAGAAGGCGTGAAACTTGTACTGTGGTAGAACCTTTTTCAAGTAGCATTGTATTGTTGACGTTAACAAGATCTTAGCAATGCTTTTCAGACAGATTTTTTTGTCATACATTAGGTGGAAAACCCTAGAATGACTATAAGATATTCTAACTTTGACTATAATGTTTAGTCGACATTTAGCTTGGCACAAATTCATGCATGTTATTAAACCTAAATACATAAAAAAAATGTCAATAGCTATTTACATTGACTTGACTGGTCTACTGGTCGGTATTCTCCACACTGCATCTCGACATTGATTAGATAGTATTATGCGTTACGTGTTGTGACTTTTAGTTTTCTAAACAAATTTTGCAGATTTTGAAAAATTTAAAATGTCATTAATAATGTTGAACGAGTTTCAATTCACATTGGCTACACAGTAGTAATGATTTTGATGCAACAAAAAAGTTACTATCCATGCAGTGAAAAAACTTCATGCATGAAATGGAACGTATATATTATATGCCATATTGGTATAAGTTTCTAAATTTGTGAACTACAATGAATCTTAATCTTTCCCAAAATTCTGCCATGGAAATTATGGATATTTCATCAATATAACCAACATTACATGCCATAATTTCAGTTTCATAAACAAATTTTACAAATTTTGAAATTCTTAAAATATCAATGTCAAACAAGTTTCAATTCACATTAGCTACACCCTAGTAATGATTTTGATATAACAAAAAACCTAACATGTATAGGGTGGGAAATCTTCATGCATGAAATATCATGTTGTTTTGTTGCTGGAAAATTCAACACCAATACATGAGTTAATTTAACAAAAAACCTCTTATGCATGAGGTGGGAAATCTTCATGCATGAAATATCATGCAATTTTGTTGGTGGAAAACCCAACAACAAAGCATGATTTAATTTAACTTTTTATATGAATCTCATAAACTTTGACTTGACCAGCAGATGGGATATCTGCTAATAACATTAGCAGATGTTGCAAAAATTACCAAAGCTTATTTCAATCTTAACAAACCATAAAGTATGATTGTACTTAGTGTATCGAAAACCAAATTCAGATATGATGTATTTTTTGAATACAATAAAGGATATATTACAAAATGCATCCACAGACATACCAACACCAACACCATTTTTAGAGAACTATCACTACACCAACAACATTGTATGGAAGCTAGTTAGATCATATATGGACTGATGCACACAACTCGAAAAGCTTCTATGGAGTCACACACTGTAATGAGTGACCCCTCACCAATTTATTACCTATATTGACCCAATTATCGTGTACTAGGTTTCTTGATCTTCCACAATCAAACCTCCTTCATCGGGCTTCCATTGTTGGAAGTATTATAGCTTTTCATGAACTCAACATAAAGAATTGCATTATTGTCATTGCGCTCTTGGAAAAACCTATGTTAACTTGCGCATCATTTGTGGTGACACTTCAAGGACGTGGTGCTTCACCTGTAAACTTGCAACTATCCTACGTGGTGACTTGCATTAAACGGTAACTTTTAAATCATCTTATGACATTTATACTCCATGCACTTTTTTGTACTCCAATGGATTTTTTTTCTTTGTTAATAAAATTAGACAATTTTTTTTTGTAGCACATTTGAATCTACTGTAACACAAAAAAATAAATAAACTACCAATTTAATGCAGGGCCAAGTGGCTTGCCACACTGCCTTGTTTCTAATGTTTTCTTAAAAAAAATTGTAGGACTTATTCACAATTAGATAGTTTTATAGCTTCACAAATTCATTGGTTATTAGCTTCAACGAATGTTGAGAATGTCTTTGATGGACCAAAGCAAACATAAAGTCAAGGGAGTCATATCTTACAAAAACATTATATAACAAGTATCACAATCAATTTGCATATAGTCAAAGATTGTTTCCGTGTGTCAATTGGCCAAATCAAAACCTTAAACATTTTTGGTCTAGGAAAATAAAATTTTATAAATTTATAGAAAGAAAATGATGGTGTCTTTAGAAATAGTCCAATAATATAAGTGGTCATATTGAAACTTGTCAACCTAACACCGCGATCAACATTCTAGCCTTGTACTCTCTTTTTGGTGTGTTTAAGGTTGTGTCATTGTTGATTTTGGGATGATCAATAATACACATTTTGGACAACCATTTTCTTTGCAAGTGTTGTGCTTGAGTTGCTCCCTTGTGACAACCTCTCTTTCAAAACTACTCCCTCCATGGCATAAATGCTCATTCCTAATTATCTTGACATGTTGCAAGTTTTTCTTTGAGATTAGCATTAGGTAGAATAGGCATTTGTGGTATCACATCAAGTGCCAAGATCCCAATGGATCTCTAATTATGAATTGTTGATGAAAAGTAACTAATGGATACATCACCAATCAATAATGCATCATGATCCACACAAGATCAATAACTTGAACTTACCATCAAACAAAGATCACATTCATGATAAGAAATACACTTCAACTATGAAGATCTACTTAGATATGGACATAGAAATCAACCTAATAGCTAGAGAGACAAACTAGACAATGTAGTCCAAATATAGATCTTCCAGTCTCTTAGCCAAATAGTGAAGACTTCAAGATAACAAATGAGGAGGGCTGAGCTCTATTTATAGCATCCCGTAGCTCCTTGTTGGATCATCTTATCACTTGTCTATAACAAATCCTAGCCCTAGATTATCACCAATATTGGTCAAGATTCTACATTAATAAATGTATGCAAAGAGAGCATTACAATTTTTTTTTTGGTAAAGAATGATGGCGACAAGTTGCAATTCACTATCAATATTGGTAGTGTACTCAAATAACTACTTAAAATTCTTAATGGATGCAATCGACCGATAGCCAAAATCCCCAGAAAATGTTATGCACACAGACTAAAGCCAAATTAAATGTTCTTCCAAGTAGGACAATCTATTTCCATTACATTCATTAAGCCACACTAGACAAATGCCACATTGCAATTGTTCCTAAAAGTCAAATGGGGGACCTTGCATATAATTCATATTAACATAATCATAATCAGCATGACTTTGGCTATGTAATGATGTCCAAGTCTTCTTGCTTGAGAAACAATCCCACTCCATGTTGTGTCATGCTCTTACATTAGTTAATGTATTTGGATACATAAACTTTAAAAAATCTTCCACCACTACTTGTAAAGTTTTTAGAGGTACACTTATAGCCTCGGTTTCAACTAGCACACATCATTCACAGATGTTACAAATGTTGTCTTTTGAAGCTTTATGCTTATATTATGGTTATCCATGTGAAATCATCTAGTACAAATATGTTAGATGCTATGTAAGAGATGTTTATTTTCTAATGGGCATTATATATATATATATATATATATATATATATATATATATATATATATATATATATATATATATATATATATATATATATATATATATATATATATATATATATATATATATATATATATATATATATATATATATATATATATATATATATATATATATATATATATATATACATATATACTAGTTGGTTGTCCCCCCGTTGATGACGGGCAATGGGCACTTACCCACAAAAAGTGTTTATATATTTTTGGAGGTCGTGTTTTTTTTACCATTTTTTTAAAACCTATTTAGCTTTTCCTTTTGCAAATGGGTGACATTTTTTGCCGGCAAAGCGTGACATTTTTACGGCACCTCACACATTCTCTCTCTAAAATAGTTTAATACCATATATATGTATATGTATATATATATATATATATATATATATATATGAAAACAAATGCACACATGCTCACAATGACAAGACAACAACAACAATGTGTTTGGAAAATCCATGCTTAGTGACTTGGTTGAATCAATAGCAAAGAATCCATTAGAATTATTCTTCATGGTTGCAGTTTCCTTTGTAGTTGATTAAAAACCATTTCACTTCAAACAAAAAACATTGATCATTTTCACCAACACCCACCTTGTATACATGTTACAAAATTTATCCATGATCAAGGTCTCCAATAATAAAATTTCGGTCCCCATGCACTACAACTTTCTTAGTGGAAAGATGCCATTATATCATAGTCACGCATCCATCATTTCATGTTTATTCGCATAGTACTATACTATTGATACTGTCACGCATTAAAATAAAAATATACTGTTTTTTTATTTGAACAAAAAAAATCCCTTTTCAAAACTCATTTTGAGAAACATACATTGTAATCACATCCTCTTGCAAATTTACATTCCATGTTCAACATGATTAATTCCTTTGTATTTGCTTCTTTAGACCATAAGAGTGAAAATTTTTAGCTTTCATAAATCTTTTCAGAAAGAAAAAAACCAACATAGAAAAAATATAACCATGAGAACATAGTGTTTTTAATCTAAAAAAACTACAATTGCATTGATAAATAACTACAATCTAGTATAGTGGCATGTTTATTTGAAGCCACAAACTCAAAAGTTTATCATTGTACTTGGGAGTGAAAATGCACATGTATGCTTGAGATGGAAGTCGAAAAGTCTCTCTCAACCTAAAAGCTCCACCATCCTCTCATGTTTTATTGGCATGTTCGTCGCCTCACGAATATCTTTTAGCATATCTATCTACATCATGTTTGTACTTACTAGTTTTTTTTGCCATGTGTAGTTATTGAACATGTATCTCAAAACAAACAACATGAAATGCAAGTACATCACAACAAATGCTAGTTTGTAAGTGGACTCACAAAGATGTTTTGTTAGACAACCACCAATGCACATTGGAAATATGTACTCAAGCATCTTAGTCAATCATGAGATTTGAGACCATATTGTTTTCCTTTTGTTGTGAATGATGTTCACAATAAATGAGCAAAACTCAATGGTGCTCTCATCCTACAAATATCTATATGCACATAGTTGTAAGAATCCAAGTCTTGGAATAATATAAATTTTATCGTTAGTTACTCAATTTTGACCAATACTCTTTTTTTTTTTTTTTTTTTTTTTTTTTTTTTTTTAGTTTTTGTAAATCTCCATGCGTTTTCTTATTGATTCACCCACATTTTCAAGAATTGTATCGAATCAAACATTTGACTGATTAAGAGGTTATTCCAATATAGCAATAAAGGATTGTGAGAAATTGGCAAAAATCTAGCTTGGTATTTTTTATGATAGAAGTTTGTAAGTGAATCTCACATGTGTGGAGAATTGTAAAGTAAATCAAAATGTTTGATATAGGGGTCTCATAGAATTTCAAAGTCAAGCATTTAGGTGTAGGATGTTGATAGGGTCAAATTTGGCATAGATGGCAAATTATCCATTTCCACTTGTAATGTCAATATTGAGCCAAAATAGAGCCAAACTTGTGCCAATTAGAGTGTAGACAAGTGTCATGCATTTGTTTGATGAAGCTTAAGAGGTCCAATAGGATTTAGAGGTGGAACCTTGTGAGGTCCAATAGAAAATTGAGGTGTGCTTGAATATAGTCCAATAGAATTTAGAGGTGCAATGGTCCAATAGGATTAAGAGATGGCAAAGTGTGATCCAATCATAGTTAAGCATAGTGGTAGCTCATGAATCTATTAGTATCATTGTACTCCTCCTTTTGGATCTAATTGATTTTGAGATTGAGTGGATTTTGAGTGTCATTGAATTTCTAGCTTTCCCTCTCTACCCGAGAGCTCATGATGGTTTTTCTCTCTCTACCCGAGGAGAGCAGCTTGTTTTTACTTAGAATACTTTTGGAACACTTCCCACACGTGTGAGTGAGATTTGGAAGTGATTGAATGCATGTAGTAGTGTGTTTTTGCCATAGGATACAAGATTGATCTTGAATCTCAATCTAGTCTTGATCTTGGTGCATCTACACACCTTAGGAGATCACAAGTACATGTAGTGGATAGTCCACACGTGTGAAATTCAACATGGTATCAGAGCCTACCTAAGGTTACCATGCATTTTGATCCATTTGAGTGAAAACTATTCATCAATCTTGAGCTAGAAATTGTCAAGGCCCATTTTCCTAGCTATCTTGTTCAATTTTGGATCAAAAGAGATCAAAAGGACATTGATTGGGTCTGACCTGGTACTGTACGGAATCAGGTGCTCAGACACGTGTGAGGAGCATCCGATTTCAGTTTGGAAGTTCTCTCTCATGTTTGATCCAAAAATCTTGCTAGATAGCTTGTTTTGAAGCTATTTTTGTCTAGTTTTGGATGCAATCAGTCTCATTCCATTTGGTTGAGCCAATCAAAAGTTATAAGCTTTTGAAGAGGGTTAGGTAGGGCACCTAGACCTGGGTGGACACTTTTGGTTTGGTCAAGAGATTGCTTGTTTGATCCAAAATCACAGTTGAATGCTTACCAATCTCATCTATATGTGATCTAGGCACTGTTTTGAGATCTTAGCCATTTTGTTTCATGCAATATCATTGTATTTGAGTCAAATTTGGTTTCTTAGTGTATTTCACACGTGCTAAGAGTGTTTGATCCTAACTTTGCCCATACTCCATCATTTGATGTGAAGTAGATCTAGTTTTGGAGAGATTGAGATAGCTAGTGAGAATCATCTCACAACTTGTTGCAAGATCTTACATAGGAGATGGTAGCACACCATCCTATAGTGAGAGAGAAGCAACATTTTTTGTTCATCACTTTTATTTATCTCCACTTTACATGACTTCAATGAGTTCATACTTGTTGCAACGAAGTGAGAGATTGTCTACTTCCAATTATTCAATATGGAAGTTGAGGATGGAGTCCATCTTGATACTCCAAGATGTGATGGACATTGTACTTGGGATTGAGGAGGAGCCTCAAGTCCTTCAAGAAGTACAAAAATACAAGAAGAGAGCTAGGATGGCTCTCCACTACATTAAGATGAATGTCTCTAATGAGATATTGAGGGAGATTGGTGATTGTTCTACATCCAAGGAAGCTTGGGATTGTCTCAAGTCCATCTATGAGACTAAAAACACCTCTAGGCTCCTCACTCTTAGAAATCAAATATTCTAAAGTAGTCAAAAGAGTGATGAGAGTGCATCTAATTATGTTTTGAGAGTCAAGGATATTCATAGGGAGCTTGCATGTATTGGTGACTCAATCAATCAAAGTGAGCTAGTCCAAGTCATTCTCAATGGCTTGAGAGATGAATATGACAACCTTGTCCAATCCTATCCTATTAAGGAGGAGCTACCAAGTTTGGAGGCCCTTCAAAGTGTGCTTATTTCTGAAGAATCAAGACAAGAGTACAAACTCTTGAGGATGGACAAGCTATCACTCAATCATGATGATGGCAAAGTTCTATTTGCCAAGCACAAAGAGAGGAGTAAGAAGCAACACCATCACTTCTCTAATGACAAAGCTAAAGACCAAGATTGAGAGGAGGAGGATACCTCTCATGCTTCTAATTCAAATCACCAATGAGAAAGAAGACTATATTGCAAGTGATGGAGAAGGCCCTCTTATGGCATCAAGCTTCTCCTCTTCCACCTTCAACAAGGATGACTCATGGTATATTGATAGTGGAGCATCTTCACATATGTGTGGCTCCAAGCACTTTTTTTCATCTATTATGCCTTATGATGGAGTCAAGAAGACCATATACTTTGCAAGTAAGCATGCGTGCAATATTGAAAGAGTAGGGATTATTCCCTTGAAGCTATCTTCTAAAGATCTCTTTCTCAACAATGTTCTTTTTGTCCCAAAGCTTACAAAGAACATCTTAAGTGTTGGCCAACTTCTTGATAGTGGCTTTGATGTCAATTTCAATATTGACAATTGTGTGATTAAGAAGGATGGTGAGATCCTTGCATATGGATCAAGATTTGAAGGCATCTACAAATTGGATCCAAGTGAGAGTGCAAACTCTCTTGATGTTTCTTATATTTCCAATATTTCAAAGGAGGAGGATTACACAAGATGCACATATCTTCTCTCTTCAAGTATTATGGTGTATGATTATTCCTTATTATTCAAAGCATATATTGAGAAGAAATTCTCATTGAAGATCAAAGCTTTGAGGAGTATTGGAGCTCTTGAAGGAATAGCACCATATGAAGTTTTATTCAAGATGAAGCCTAAGGTTGATCACCTTAGTGAACTTGGTAGTGCTTGCTTTGCACATATTCCCTTGGAAACAAGAAGGAAGGATGATCCAAGCTCATGGATCATGATTGGATACTCATCCATCAAGGAGGCCTTTAGTGTCTTTACACTCTCTATTTCAAATGTGATGGTGAATAGAGATGTCGTATTGCATGAAGATTCAATCTTGGAAGTGGCCGAGATCAAGGCTTCTCAAGAAGCATCACAAGTTATCCTTTTTGAAGGTATTCAAGTTATGATGGGGCCAATGTGTGAGGAGGAGTTTCTTCTTCATATGATTTCAAGAAGATCTTCAAGATGCATGGTCGAGTCATTATGGCTCACCTTACATGGCAAAGAGGGGCATATTTCATGTTGTATCTACTACAACACATTCGTATATGCTTCTCTTCCTTTGCTTGAAATGCTATCTTGCTTCATTGAATTTTTTGGATCTCAAAGTTCAAGAAAAGCTATACTAGTTTTGTATGATGCTTATGGTATGGACATGTTTCTTGTCATTATTGACTTCGATGTGTTTCTAATACTTTTTGAAAGCAAGATATTGTATTGTCAAAAGTATGCTCTTGGTTCTAGTAAGAACAAGATTGAGCTTGGTACTCACTTTTGTGAAAATCATGTTTTCACATGTTTTGAGGCAAATTGTAAACTCCTCTTGAGATTAAGTGAAGCATCCAAAGTGGACACTTACGTCCTTGAGAGAGTAACTAGCCTAAAAAAGATCAAGATAGTCTTTGATATCAAGATTAGATCCATCATGGTTATAGTTCATTGTATGTGGACTAGTCAAGCTAGAAAGCATAATCTTGATAATCATCATTGTTTCACATCTTATGATCCTGATCTCCATGATCCTTATGAGGCTTGGAAGCCTCAGATTTCTCTATTTATGGTGCATCCATCATGCAAGTGGAACTTTCAAGGCAAAGATCATCATCAAGCATGGAGGAAGCCCATGATAATAGTGGCATATTGGTGGAGCACTCTTCAAAGGCATTGGCAAGAGATCTCTACCAAAGAGATATTATCATGGATATGGTGAGGGTGCTGCTATGATGGATCCCTTGGCTGATCTTCACTTCTTATGCATACCAAAGGATCCACTCAAAAAGATTTACAAACTTCTCAAGTGATCTAGTACCTTTCCAAGCTATTTTTTGAGGAGTGTGAGAAATTGGCAAAAATCTAGCTTGGTATTTTTTATGATAGAAGTTTGTAAGTGAATCTCACATGTGTGGGGGATGTTCCCACGTGTGGAGAATTGTAAAGTAAATCAAAATGTTTGATATAGGGGTCTCATAGAATTTCATAGTCAAGCATTTAGGTGTAGGATGTTGATAGGGTCAAATTTGACATAGATGGCAAATTATCCATTTCCACTTGTAATGCCAATATTGAGCCAAAATAGAGCCAAAATTGTGCCAATTAGAGTGTAGACAAGTGTCATGCTTTTGTTTGATGAAGCTTAAGAGGTCCAATAGGATTTAGAGGTGGAACCTTGTGAGGTCCAATAGAAAATTGAGGTGTGCTTGAATATAGTCCAATAGAATTTAGAGGTGCAATGGTCCAATAGGATTAAGAGATGGCAAAGTGTGATCCAATCATAGTTAAGCATAGTGGTAGATCATGAATCTATTAGTATCATTATACTCCTCCTTTTGGATCTAATTGATTTTGAGATTGAGTGGATTTTGAGTGTCATTGAATTTCTAGCTTTCTCTCTCTACCCGAGAGCTCATGATGGTTTTTCTCTCTCTACCCAAGGAGAGCAGCTTGTTTTTACTTAGAATACTTTTGGAACACTTACCACACGTGTGAGTGAGAGTTGGAAGTGATTGAATGCATGTAGTAGTGTGTTTTTGCCATAGGATACAAGATTGATCTTGAATCTCAATCTAGTCTTGATCTTGGTGCATCTACACACCTTAGGAGATCACAAGTACATGTAGTGGACAGTCCACACATGTGAAATTCAACATGATATATAGTTTGTCACACCATTGATTGGTTTAGTCTTAGATTTTATCCAAATCTTGTGCCAATCTACCACAAATATGTTTGAAAATTTTCTTGTCTCAAGTTTCTCTCTAAACCTCTTCTATGTGTATTTTTATGGTTTTTCTATACAACTATTCTTACAAAAATCATATGCAATGACTATCAGCCCCAATATATGATGTATCTTCATGGTGTGGGGACAATGACCAAACAAGTCCATCGTGTAGAGGGTGATCTAGCGGAAGGTATCGGTGTGGCTCTCATAAACAATCTTTTGCAGATGTTGTGAGTGATGTGTTTACAGATACTCATCATAGATGGGACATGCATTGTAGCCACTAGTTTGGAGCCATGTATTGAAACAAAACGACCGATCTAATTGTGAGTGTAGTGTTTGAATCGAAAGAAAATTTGTAAATACACATGAGATCTAATGTAAAAAACTAATAGAAACAATATCTTACCAAAATACTCTCCATATCCAAGAAAGTCGTGCATCGTCCACATCAAAGTTCCCTTCACCACAAAATCTCTTTGTTTGCGTGGTCTTGAAATATCAGTCACTTGTGCAGAGTTCCAAAAATATCAAGAGCAAGGCACAGCCAAAAGCAATTCGGAAATTGCCATTCCAGTGTCACCCCCTGAATGTGGCATAGTGCCCTTGAAAGTGAGATCACCCATGTATTCAGATAAACCTTGGAATGAAAGCTCCAATAAAGAATTTCTCAGGTTTCTGTCAGGAACATTAAATGCAAATATCAACAAAGATTGTGCATTGTACAAGAAGACAGATTCTTATGAAGCTATGACTCTGGCATTGAAATCATCTATTGTTAATCTAGATTCTGTCAGCTAGTATATGCCTGAAAGGTTCGAGAACAAAAGCGATCTGCATGTGGGAAAAGACACTCGGAATAGAACATCCAAGAGAGGCAAAAGAAAAAAAGATTTTCAGATTGAAATATTGCCTAGAATATCATCTCTTTCAAGGCAAGAGATTAAAGAGGATATCCAGACATTGAGCAAAGTGGCTAAGTTAGTAAGGGAGAATGTGCGACACAAGAGTGTGCTTACAAGGACTAGCATGAGTTCATTGCATGAAGGGAAAGCTCCTGCACCTGCAGCACGTTGACGCGTTGCAAAAGTTTGCACCATGACAAATGTACATAGCAAAAGTTTGCACCATGACAAATGTACATAGGGTGGAGTGTGCAGCAACTTCTAATGTGGCACTACAAATGAAACAGTCGAATTTTGAGGATAACGGGGCTCCAAGTTGCAAGGTAGATGCAGCTGAACCACCATACTCACTGGGCAAGATTATAGAGGGTCGCAGTATTGCAAGTTAGCCTGGTGTAGGAGAGAGTGTAACCTTAAGAGAAATAACCCTCTGTCTTGAATCCTTTGAAACAAAGCCTAAAATCGGGAAGGCTGTCGCACAGTTGTTGCTACATGGATTTGTTGAATCAAACTTGTCTGGGAATAACCACGAGTTTGAATGAATCTCGTTGATAGGTTGAGCTGGTAGCTAGCCGATTCTAAGGCTTGAGAGCTCGTAGAACTGATGGAATAGTTTCATTTGTGCTGGCTATAGATGAGTGAGTGGCTGTTAGGCTGTAGCGAGCACTCTAAGCTCTCCTACGCCTGAGTCTCCTCCCACTCGCTGGTGGTGCTGTGGAGCCTACTGTGGCCTCTCGAGTGGTAGGCTCAGTTGCGAAATCCTCATCAGAGGCAGAGGTATGATGCCCCTCATCCTCATCCCCGCCCTCCTCGTACTCCTCATCCTCATACTCCTCCTCCTCTGAGGACTCTGACCCTGGCGATGCCTCAGACTCAGACTCAGACTCGTCCTCGGGGCTATGAGCACGAGAGCTGCTAGCCTCTCCTGCCCTCCTCCTACGCTCTGCTCGAGTGACAGGCCCTGCACAGTGCACACAAAGAGGGACAAACATGTTATTGCCTGCAAATTAGTAAATTACAATTTACGATAATTAATAACTTCAAGCTTCAAAAATTTAATTCAAGACCTGTCACCTTAGACAATCATAATTTCTCACCTACACTCTGCATGGCCTCCTCGTGGAGGAATGCGTACACGTCCTCATCTGACTTGCAAAAAGTTTTGGCCTTGCCTTACAGGCAGGGGCACATAGTAGACACAGTAAAAAATTGACGTGCTTGTGTTCGAAATAATTACTTGGAATTGTTTTTTATTTACTCTTTTTCGTATTTATACTAATTTCTGAAGCTGCCACGTATTTAACAAATACCTAATTAAAACGTAAACATAGTTTTAATGAATTAATAAGATAAATTAGTTTCAGGGATAAATGTCTATAAGGTGGCTCTGTCCATAGTAGGCGCGTTGATTTTCTCATGCATTCATTGTTGTGGTGGTGCACGTGGATTTTCTTGTGCATTCCTGTTCATGTGTCGCGTGGATTCTTGCATGCATGCGTTTGTGTTCTCTACGTTCTCTGCCTAGAATCGTCATGCAACGAGTGTGTTTCTAAAGTGTGTTTACAAAGTGCAGTATTTTGTAAGCCATCAGCCCTTCCTCTGTGTTAAAAATTCACAATTCTAGCTTGACTAGTTTTGGTCATATGACTTGTAAATAGTTAGATGGTCATGATGTGGCTTGTCACACGTGCCAAATAGCATAGGATTCCATTCATAAGGATGTTCTCAAGTAGACCTAAGTGTTAGGACCTTTGGAATGAGTCCAAATTATGCTTAGATACAAGGGAGAAAAAATAGGAGCTATTTTTGGTAATTTTTGCATTGTTGAGGGATCTCCAAGATTCCAACCCTAACTTGGTAGGGATGAAAGATCCACCAAAATTAGCATTAGGTATAGGTTTAGGGCTACTCATACTGCCCAAAACCGTGATGGATCATGTATATATAGGTGATGATATCTCACCAAAATCAATCAAGCAATTTCATGTTTTTTCTCTCATAATGGTGCAATTGCTCTCTATGTTCATAATTGTTTGAGTACTTGTGATTACTAATGATTATAGGATTGAATGTAGGTCTGGTGTACAGTACTCAGACTGTGGGAGGCCGTACTTTCACACGTGTGAAGCCTTCTTCAAGGATTTGGGCCATTTAGTGAGGTTCAAGCATAGGTTTTTGATGGATTTTGATGGTTCAACTTGTGCTAATCTTATGAAATCATAATCTATTGTTTTCCTCATCATTTCAAGTGTTTTAGGATCCTTATTTGCTGTAATTTTTACATGGTATCAGAGCCTAAAGGCTGAAATGAGCTAAATCCTTGGTTTTCATTCAATTTGATCACAAGTTTTGATCTAAATCTTGTGTAGATTGGATCTTAGCATCTAGTATTGATTCTAGAACTCAAAGTGAGTCAAATAAATTGGAGATTGGTGTTGTGTGACTTCATTTGCAGGTGTTTAGGTGTCTAAAACCAGAGGCAAAGTTGAATTCAATTCACATTACCAAGATAGCAAGTTTTGCTTGCTCCAAGCATTGATTTCTAAGCGAGTTTTGGAGGTGATTTCATAGAGGAGGCTTTCTAGCATTCAAGGAGAGGGAAGATCAGAGTTTTGGGGACTCTTCAAGGCTGTTCTAAGGTGTAGTAGGCACCTCCTAAAGTGATTTAGGTTCAGTCTAACCATTGCTTGACTTATGCACCAAATTAGATCAATTTTTCATCAATTTTGATCATTTTTTGCTTGTGATTGGATAGTAGATTGTGTTGCATCCTCATTAAGTTCCATTTAGATCTTTTACAAGTGATTTTGGAAGTATATTAGGTTGCTGAAATTCACTCTTGATCAGATCATTTGGAAGCTTTAATGTTCTTTATAGAAAGAGGGGCAATTCTACTAGTATTGTCTACTTCAATCAAGCAAGTGCATTGTTTCTAGTATTCTATGATTTGATTTTGTTAGAGATCATTCTTAGATCTTTATAGGAAGTCTATCACTGATCTTTTCAGGTCCCTAATAAGTGGGATAAGATAGATCTTCAATCAAATCAATAGAAGTAACCTTCATTTGTGTCAAGTCCTTGATTAGGAGACTAGATGGCATCTATAAATGTATATCTTTTGGATACTAATGAAAGGCTCAACAAAACTAACTATTCCATATGGAAAGTTAGAATGGAATCTATCATGATCATGCAAGATCTGATGGAAATTGTAAATGGTAAGGAGGGTGAACCTATTCATCCTCAAGAAAAAGCCAAATACATCAAGAGGTGCAATGTTGCACTACACTGCATAAAAATGAATGTTGCAAATGAACTCTTAAGAGAGGTAGGAGATTGCACTTTAGCTCAAGATGCTTGGGAGACTTTGCAAAAGGTCTATGAATCTAAGAACCAAACTAGAATGTTAGCTTTGAAGAATCAAATCTATAGAAGCTATCAAAAGAAAGGAGAGAGTGCACATACTTTTGTCCTAAGAGTAAAGGAATTGAACAAAGAGCTAGCCTTTATAGGTGACCCTATCAAGGATGAAGAGCTTGTTCAACTCATATTGAATGGACTAAGCTTTGAATTTGACAATTTGGTTCAGGGATATGCAATTATGGGTAAGCTACCCATACTTGAAGAACTCCAAGGCACACTCATGGCCGAGGAATCAAGAAGGAGCCAAATGCAAGAGAGGATGGATAGGCTTTCCATCCAAGGTGGAGATGACCAAGCTCTCTTCACCAAAGGCAAAGGCAAGTCCAAAGGCAAAGGATCAACATTCAAGAAGTCTACAAATCTTGAGGATCAAGAAGGACCCCCAAAGGCATCTCCATCAACCACCAAAGTCAAGAAGGACAAATCAAAGGTGAAGTGCTACTATTGTAGCAAGATGGGGCATTATGCCTCGGAATGCTTCAAGAGGAAGCAAGATCAAAGCCAAGCCAACATGAGCAAAGAGGAGGAGGAGGAGAGTTCACATAAGGACTCTCTCATGATGTCCATATTTTCTTCAACAAGCTTCAAAGGAGAAGATCCTTGGTGGATTGACTCGGGTGCTAGTTCACACATGACTAGTAAAAGGGAGTTTTTCTCTTCTCTCTTATCTTATGATGGACCTATAAAGTCTATCTATACAGCAAATGATGAAGCTTGTAAGATTGAAGGAGTTGGTAGCATTCCCCTTTTCTTAGGATCTTCCAAAAAGATCGACATAGAAGGTGTTTTGTACATTCCTACAATAACAAAGAATCTACTAAGTGTTGGCCAAATGGTAGACAATGGTTTCAATGTTGACTTTGCTTCAAATGAATGTTTCATCAAGAAGAAGGGTAAGATAGTGGCTAAGGGCACTAGACTTGGCAAACTTTATAAGCTGGATGCATTTGTGGATACTAATGTTGTCATGTTGGCCGAGAAGAGCAAGATATCTACCTTTACTTTATGGCACAAAAGACTTGGACATGTCAACTCGGGTTCCATGGAGGCTATGATCAAGGAGGAGTATGCTTTAGGCCTACCAAGGTCTATTGGGAAGGAAGACAAGGTTTGTGAAGCTTGTGCCTTATCCAAGGCACATAAGAAGGTGTTTCCTAACTCCATCACAAAGTCATCTCATCCTCTTGAACTCATACACTCGGATGTGCACATTGCTAGCACCAAATCTAATGGAGGTTCATCCATGTTTTTAACCTTCATTGATGACTACTCAAGATATTGTTGGGTGTTCTTACTTTCCTTCAAGTCTCAAGTATTTGATACTTTTGTAAAGTTCAAGTTGTTTGTGGAAAAGCATCATAATCATAGCATCAAGATTCTTAGAAGTGACAATGGTGGAGAATTCATCTCCAATGAGTTCAAGGCCTTTTGTGAGGAGGAAGGGATCAAGAAAGAGACTTCTTGTCCTTACACTCCTCAACAAAATGGAGTTGCTGAAAGAAGGAATAGAACATTATGTGAATGTTCTAAGGCTTTAAGATTAGATGCTTGTTTGTCCAAATCCTTTTGGGGTGAGTCTCTTGTATGTGCAAACTACTTGATGAATAGGGTGTCTTGCAAAGCAATTGAAGGCAAAACTCCATATGAGATGTTGTATGGAAAGAAACCCAATCTTAATCACTTGAAAGTTTTTGGGTGTATATGTTATGTGCATGTGCCATTGGAAACAAGAACCAAGGAGGATCCATCTTCCACAAGAGGGATCATGCTTGGATATGCAAGCTCAAGCAAGGGCTACAAAGTCTATCTCCCATCCTTGAACAAATTTGTTGTTTCAAGGGATGTCATCTTTGATGAACATCATATGCATATGCTTGAAGAAGGCTCAAGTGCTCCAACAATCAAGAAGAAGATGGCCGAGGAGCAAGATCTTGGTTTTGAGGAGGAGCTCATGGAGGAGCAAGCACCAAACCCACCTATCACACCAAGGAGATATTCAAGGGCAAAAGTGGAGCCATCAAGGCTCACATATCAAGGCAAAGGACAACAAGTTGAGGGTATCTCATCCACTTCTTATGCTTTATCTAGTTTTGAAGAACCGTCTAATGTTGAAGATGCATTGAACTCCAAAGAATGGTATAAAGCTATGTTGGATGAGTATGATGCCTTGATTGAGAATGAAACTTGGTTGCTTGTTGAGAGACCTCAAAGGAATGTAATAGGATGCAAGTGGGTCTTCAAGCTTAAGTTGAATGCAAATGGGAGTGTTAACAAACATAAAGCAAGATTAGTTGCAAAAGGTTATGCTCAAGAGAGAGGGATAGACTATGAGGAAACTTTTACACCCGTGGCCAAGATGGTCACAATAAGACTAATCATTGCACTTGCATCACATTTTGGATGGATTCTATGTCAAATGGATGTCTCTAATGCTTTCTTGAATGGTTTTTTGGAAGAGGATATCTATATGGAGCAGCCACAAGGGTTCATCAAGCATGGAATGGAGAAGAAAGTATGCCATCTCCAAATAAGCATCTATGGCTTGAAGCAAGCCTCGAGATCTTGGAATTCAAGACTACATTGCTATCTTATTTCACTTTCTTTTGTTCAAAGTGAATATGATCCCACTCTTTACATTAAGTTTGATGATGTTGGTATTGTAATTTTACTCATTTATGTAGATGACATCATCATTAGTGGAAATAGTGTTGATGGTATTGAAAAAATCAAGATAGATCTATCCTTAGAGTTCAAGATGGTAGATCTAGGGTGTCTTCACTTCATCTTAGGCATAGAAGTACTTAGAGGGTCTGATTTTATCTTTATAAGTCAAGTAAACTATGCTCAAAGTCTTTTGAATAAGTTTAAGATGGAAGTATGCAAAAGTGTTGACACACCAATGGAGCAAGATGTAAAAGTGCCAAATGAAGATGATGAAAGATCCTTCATGGACATCACTTTGTTTAGGCAACTTATAGGTTCCTTAATGTGGATCACTATAACTAGACCAGATCTTAGCTTTAGTGTATGTAGGTTGAGCCAATCCATGCAAAAGCCATTGAATATCCATTGGAAAAAGGCTAAGAGGATTCTAAGATACATCTCAGGTACATTGGATTTTGGGATTCTATATAGAGGAGATGTGATTAACCCTCATGCATTTAGTGATTCAGATTTTGCAGGGGACAAGAGGGATAGGAAATCAACAAGTGCCTATTCAACTTTCATAGGAGAAGGTGTGGTTTCATGGCTTTCAAAAAAGCAAGAAACTATATCTCTATCTTCAACCGAGGCCGAGTACAAAGCTTTGACAACCACTACAAAGGAGGTACTTTGGATCAAGAGATTATTGGTGGAACTAAAGATCATGGATTCAGAGGAGGCACCAATCATCTACAATGACAATATATCAGCCCAACACCTTGCATCTAACCCAATCTTCCATGCAAGATCTAAGCACATTGAGATATGCCATCACTTTGTGAGAGAAATGGTGCAAGCCAAGGAGATTGCTTTGGAGCATGTTCCAAGCAATGAATGTGTATCTGATCTACTTACTAAACCACTTCAAAAGACACCTTTTATGAAGTTCAGATCATCACTTGGAGTGATTAGTAAAGCAATGATTGAACCAAGCTAGATAGTGAGGAGGAGTGTTAAAAATTCACAATTCTAGCTTGACTAGTTTTGGTCATATGACTTGTAAATAGTTAGATGGTCATGATGTGGCTTGTCACACGTGCCAAATAGCATAGGATTCCATTCATAAGGATGTTCTCAAGTAGACCTAAGTGTTAGGACCTTTGGAATGAGTCCAAATTATGCTTAGATACAAGGGAGAAAAAATAGGAGCTATTTTTGGTAATTTTTGCATTGTTGAGGGATCTCCAAGATTCCAACCCTAACTTGGTAGGGATGAAAGATCCACCAAAATTAGCATTAGGTATAGGTTTAGGGCTACTCATACCTGCCCAAAACCGTGATGGATCATGTATATATAGGTGATGATATCTCACCAAAATCAATCAAGCAATTTCATGTTTTTTCTCTCATAATGGTGCAATTGCTCTCTATGTTCATAATTGTTTGAGTACTTGTGATTACTAATGATTATAGGATTGAATGTAGGTCTGGTGTACAGTACTCAGACTGTGGGAGGCCGTACTTTCACACGTGTGAATCCTTCTTCAAGGATTTGGGCCATTTAGTGAGGTTCAAGCATAGGTTTTTGATGGATTTTGATGGTTCAACTTGTGCTAATCTTATGAAATCATAATCTATTGTTTTCCTCATCATTTCAAGTGTTTTAGGATCCTTATTTGCTGTAATTTTTACACTCTGTTTTATCATCTTCAGATTGTGAAGCTCCTCATTTACTTTTCTAGCTCGGCCAACTCTGTGATCAGTTTAGTTGAGCAGGTATGGGAGCTTGAAAGCCTGAATGTGTGTGGTAATCTTGCAGATCACATGGTTGGTTATGTTTACGCATATTTAGAGAGGAAGAACAGGCGTTCGATGTGCAAGCTTTAGGTGGACGCTTTTATGCAGGTCGTGCTATTAATGTGCATTTTTCTCTTCTGACGGACTTTAGAAAATCGACTTGTCCCCAGTACAAAGAAAATACTTGCAATCGTGGATTGTCCAATAGTACGCATGTCAAGAAAATCAACATGAATTTAGGGAGGCTTTTTGGAAGCCACAAAAGGCATGGGCGCAGTAGCCATAATAGAGGTAGAAGCTTGAGTCCTCGCAGAGACTATGAAAGACATGAAAAGCACCACAGAGGTGGCCACCGCAGTCATGATGCGTATTTCCAACCGCTAGTAGAGGTTTTGCTCAAGCTATCTACAGTTTTATTTTCAACGGAGTAAAGTAGGTTGCTCTTATATCCTTCTCACTTGCAGTCTAGGATGTACAGGGTCTAATGAATGTTGCTAAATGAGAGGTTCAAGTGCTTCTAACTGCACCGGATGGTCTGAAATACACGAAGGTTTTTTTTAGTTTCTTTTCTATGCTGTTGTTAGGAACAGTGAACACTGAGATTATTAAATATTCAAGTTCTCAAATTTTTCTCGATCAGGAGCTAACTGAGTAGAACCTTACAATTGTGAATCCCTTGCAGCTAGATTGATTTTCAAATAGCCTTTAAATGTGTGTGATGGTTTGTATTCCCTGTCTTTTACACTCAAATCAAAATTGTAGTGCTGTCAAGTATCTGGCATCTGCTGTATGAGATAGTTGATTAATGACCAGAGGAGTTTTAAGATGGTTTCAAACGCATTCCAAAAATTAGTGCAAAAATAATACTTCTCACCGCAGGCTGAATCTACATCCTTAATAGTTGGACTGCAATGACTGCAATTTAGTGTATTTTTATATCGCAACATTCGTGTACGATTTGGATTGCCTTGATAACGATCCCAGAAGCAGCAGTTCATTTGACTTAACAATATATATAATCAATGAGGCGTTCTTCGAAGACATTACAATTTACAAAGATACTCACAAGTAGCCTATTTCGTGCATTGCCACCGCACGAGATCTGAAGAAGTACACTGATCTTCATGGCAGAGTAAATTCAGGTAGCCCTCTCCCTGACAACACCACCTTGAACTCTGGGATTGCAGTGAGCTTGATTTCTTTGGTGAAAGGTTGATTCTTTAATGTTTTCTACTTATGCAGAGTTTTGTGTGCCAGCTATGCAGAATAGCTCACTGCCATACCCATGGGACTATGCATAGGTTAAACTAAGTTGCATGTTTATCATCATGCATCTGGTCAAATTTTAGTCTTTGTCTGTTTAACTGAATTTGAAATCGTGCCATGATAGGGATCTGAAGCTCACAACCTACCGACGGACAAAGAGAAAGGCTTTCTGAAGATCGTAGAGATCGCTCTTGGACGAGTATTCATAGTGCCCCTTAAAAGCTACACACATACACACACAAGGTTTGAACCTTTTGGCTGACAGCCTTGAGGTTTGCATACTGTGTTTCAACTACATTTTTATTTTTTGGGTGATTTATGTCTGTAGTTTGACGTAAGTTTCCTATTTGATTGCAGATAGGCACTATGTTTTGGGGCTATGAAACTTTTATTATGCAAAATCAACTGATGATTTTGTAATTACTTTCCTCTTTTAAACAAGATACAAAGACTAATTAGCTACACATCGCTTTCCTGTAATACTAGAACAGGGAATATATAATGCTTAGAAACCACTTTAACTGGTTTTTTTTGTATGTATAGAAAATGCAAAGAGGATATCTGCTAAGGTTGGTCTTGGTGCATTTTTTGATGATCTTGACAAGTTACAAATTTGAAGTTGTAATGTGGGGTTGTTTGAAGGATTTATTTGAGCAGCCTTCTCAAGTGAGCTTCCTCATGTGACATTCTATTTGAGATGACTTTGTTCATGCATCTCAATAATCTATCTAAACTGACTAGATGTAATGAGCAGCACGAGGCTTGTGTTCTTTAGGTAGTCTTAAGATCTGTGCTTGACAACCTTCCAAGGCCTTTTCAACTGAGCAGTCTTTTTTCTTCTAAAGGCAATCCTTTGTTTTTACAATGTTAAACAAGAACTCATGAGCCCCCCTTAGTGGAGGCTTGAGCTTTGAGTTACCACCACATGTATCAATCCAAGGTCGTCTTCACTTCTTTGAAAATCATAATCCAAAGGGTGAATTGATAGAAACAAAAGAATCTTTGGAGCAACTCATATGAGTTGTGGCTCCACTATCAATATACATGACTACTTTTCTATGGGATGTAATATAACAAAATTTGGGGTAACACATTCTTTTTTGAAGATTTTTTTGTTCTTAATTTGAGCGTTATGACAACTTTTCTATGGGATGCAATATAAGAAAGTTTGTGTAATGCATTTAGATTATGCTATGTGATCTATTTAAGTGCAATTGACCTTATGCCATATTTATTGTGATTTAAATTTAATTTATGGATCACTTGTAATTTGTTGTGACCCTTGTTGTATTTCCTTGTAATGGATGAGAATATTGGGCAGTTTTCTGTTTTGGGCTTGCTTCTAATCATCCACAATCAAAACCCATTCTATGACGATAAGCTAGGTTGAATGACTAAATGAAATTGATTATGTCAAGGGATTGGATGTGTTTTATCTTAAATTTCACATTATTAAATTGTTCAAAAACAGCTGCACATTTTCATGATCTAAATATTTTTGAATTGTTGCAAACTTTTGATGTAAGGTTTTTCTGATATAAGATAATATTCCAATGTATAAGAAAGTGTTATCAGTTTTTGTTTATATCTAATCTTCAAAGTAGATGAAAAATTGACCATAAAAAAATTGAAATGAGAGTTTATTGAAAATTCCTATTGTAGACAATGTAGCTTCATTTTGTGTATATTTTGGCAATCTTCATTGTAGTACTTAATTGTTGGGAAAAGACGACTTCATTATCATAGAGAAAATGTGCTTGTGTTGTGCATGCATCATGTGTAACCACGTAGGCCCACTTTAATTGGTGGACTGTAGCGATAATGCGCCAATAATGACAACAACTTTCAATTAGTTACTCTATCTTGCAAAATTTGTAAGAGAGATCATGGTTTAAGGACCTAGAGCATAACAAGAATAAATATGCATACTCATGTACAAATCTAGTAAGCAAAAATGTTTGATTTCACTAATGGAATTTATAATGGAATATTCTTTTTGATGAACACAAACCTTCAAAGCTCCAACTTAGGAGAATAAATTTATGTGTATGTGATATCCTTCAATGAAACTTTTACCTCGACTAAGTGCTCCAAATAAGAAGATAAATTCTATCTTCATTGCCTATTTTTTTTTTCTAGATTTAGGACAAGGCTTTGTCATTGTAGGCACTGGTGCTTGTTGTACTGGAGGCCTATTTGGGCTTGGATTCCCTGGATTTGGCCTTTGAAAAATGGATATACCCCGAATTGGCGTTGATTTGGGGGTCTGTTGAATTGTGGAACAATTAGACTTTGGTTGAATCTTGCTCGTTGAGGGGCAATTATCAACTTTAGTCTTCCCTTGGTCATTGCATTTCCCTGTTGAAGGCTGCGTGACTGCACTTTTCCTTGGATCTTGTGTTGAATTGCCTTCAAGTTGCTCTATTGACGCTAGTGTTGAATTTCACACGTGTGGATTGTCCACTACATGTACTTGTGATCTCCTAAGGTGTGTAGATGCACCAAGATCAAGACTAGATTGAGATTCAAGATCTATCTTTGATTCTATGGCAAAAACACACTACTACATGCATTCAATCACTTCCAACTCTCACTCACACGTGTGGGAAGTGTTCCAAAAGTATTCTAAGTAAAAACAAGCTGCTCTCCTCGGGTAGAGAGAGAAAACCATCATGAGCTCTCGGGTAGAGAGAGAAAGCTAGAAACTCAATGACACTCAAAATCCACTCAATCTCAAAATCAATTAGATCCAAAAGGAGGAGTACAATGATACTAATAGATTAATGAGCTACCACTATGCTTAACTATGATTGGATCACACTTTTCCACCTCTTAATCCTATTGGACCATTGATCCATGCACCTCTAAATTCTATTGGACTATATTCAAGCACACCTCAATTTTCTATTGGACCTCACAAGGTTCCACCTCTAAATCCTATTGGACCTCTTAAGCTTCATCAAACAAAAGCATAACACTTGTCTACACTCTAATTGGCACAAGTTTGGCTCTATTTTGGCTCAATATTGGCATTACAAGTGGAAATGGATAATTTGCCATCTATGTCAAATTTGACCCTATCAACATCCTACACCTAAATGCTTGACTATGAAATTCTATGAGACCCCTATATCAAACATTTTGATTTACTTTACAATTCTCCACACGTGGGAACATCCTCTGTGAAAAATACAGATCCTAAGTGGATCTAAACTCCAAGATCATTGGCTTGAATGCTTGCACTCCAAATTACATAAGTTAGGAATTGGCAACACATTCTATGCTACCTAGAATGCAAAGAACTTGATCAAAAAGCATTTATCACAAATGGAAACTTCCATAAACATCAAGTGCGGCCCAAAATAGCATTATACAGTCCATAATACATCAGCCTATCACTTTTGGAAAGCACCTAAGATCATACACAATAGCTTGAAGACAATACACACAACAATGCTCTCAATGGAGGAAGAAACAATGACAATGATCTATTGATCTCAATGAAGCATACAAAAGGTTTCTCCAACCTGTTCTCCACGACTTCCCTACTATTTATGGATGAGGAAGATGACTCTCTCTCCTCTCTCTAGAAGGTACTTGACCCTAGATATTCCCTATATAGGAAAAATAGCTAAAAATGGCTTATATGACCAAAATACATCAAAATGGTCTCATTTTGAAGGGTATGAAGTTTGACACTTCATCATACTGAAAAAATACAGTAAATAAAAACATTGTGGCCTGGTTCACACGTGTGAAACTCCAGAACCAAAACTATTTACAATTTTAGCCAATTTAGGCCTCAAACTAGCTAGGAAATGTTGACAATTTTCACACTCCCTCTTCAACATTGGATGCTAGTTTCAACATAGTCTTTGAGCACATTCCAAGATTAGATCTATGCATTAAATATAGGTCCTTTCCCAATGGTTTGGTGAAGATATCAGCCACACACTCCTTTGAAGAGACATGTTGAAGCTCCACCTCTTTGGCAATGACTTGATCTCTCACAAAATGGTGAGCAATCTCAATGTGTTGCTCCTTGCATGAAAAACAGGATTGCTTGCCAAGCTTTGGGCTGAAAGGTTATCACAAAGTATGATTGGAGTCTTCTCTGGTTCCAGCAAGTGAAGATCCAATAACATCCTCTTGATCCAAAGAATCTCCTTGGTGCATGTTGTTAATGCCTTGTACTCGGCTTCGGTGGAAGATAGAGAGATAGTTGGTTGCTTCTTTGATAGCCATGAGACCACTCCATCTCCAAGATAGATTGCAAAGGCACTTGTTGACTTCCTATCCATTTGATCACCTGCAAAATCTGAATCTGAAAATCCACAAAGGTTAGGTGTAGTACCTCCATACAAGATGCCAAAATCTCTAGATCCCGAGATGTATCTAAGTACTCTCTTTCCTAGCTTCCAATGAGCCTCACTAGGATCTTGCATAAATTGACTTAGTTTACCAACCACAAAGCTTAGATCAGGTCTTGTGATGGTTAACCATATAAGAGATCCTATTAGCTTTCTATAGAGAGTAATGTCCTTGAAGGATCTTTCATTACTTCTTGTAGTTAGCTTTACATTTGATTCCATAGGAGTAGAAACAACTTTACAATCTTCCATATGAAACCTTTTTAGAATAGAGTTAACATACTTTTCTTGACATATGAATGTAGATTTAGAAGTTCTAATAATCTCTATTCCTAAGATATAATGAAGTTTACCAAGATCTTGAATTTCAAACTCTCTTTTGAGTGCCATCTTGATTTCATCTATATCTAGATTGTTACCACCACTTAAGATAATGTCATCAACATAGATCAAAAGTAAAGTGATATCATTTTCATTCAATCTAAAGTAGAGAGAATGATCATACTCACTCATAACAAAGTTTTGAGAAAGTAAGAAGGAATTGAGCTTAGCATACCAACTCCTTGGTGCTTGCTTTAGCCCATACAAACTCTTTTGGAGATAGCACACATGATTAGGCTCATCATGTGAAACATAGCCCTCGGGTTGCTCCATGTAAATATCTTCTTCAAGATCACCATTCAAGAAGGCATTAGTAACATCCATTTGCCACATATCCCAATCATAAAGAGTTGCAAGAGAGATTAGGATTCGAATAGTTACCATCTTTGCCACGGGTGCAAAGGTCTCATCATAGTCAATACCATATTCTTGAGCATACCCCTTTGCCACCAACCTTGCCTTGTACTTGTTGATTGATCCATCTTGATTTGTCTTGATCTTGAAGATCCACTTACAACCAATTGCCTTCTTGTCCTTTGGAAGCTTTACCAACCTCCATGTGTTGCTTTTGATGAGTGCTTGATGCTCATGATCCATGGCTTGGATCCATTCCTTCTTTTGAATTGCTTCACCTACACAAGTTGGTTCATCAAAAGAGGTAAGAAAAGCAAGGTTAGAGTTGTCCACCACTTGCTTTCCTTTTTCATCATAGGTTAGCCTTGATGGCTTAGCCCTTTGCCTTTGAGTCTTCCTTGAAGTTTGCTTTGGAGTGGCATCTCCATCTTCATCCAAGACATCTTGCACATCATGATGATTAGTAGGCACATCAACATCAACATCAACAACATTGGAAACATTCTCTTCATGAAAGATGACATCCCTACTTATGACAACTTTCTTTGTAGAAGGAATGTACACTTTGTAAGCCTTGCTTACTTCACTATAGCCAACAAACACACCCTTCTTTGATGAAGGATCTTCTTTAGTTCTATCATCAAGTGTGATATTGACAAAACATGTACATCCAAAGATCCTACAATGCTTGACACTCGGCCTTCTACCATAAAGAACCTCATGAGGAGTTTTACCATCCAAGGAAGCACTTGTCCATCTATTACATAGATAGTTAGCACATGCTAAAGCTTCCCCCCAAAAAGACTTAGCAAGATTAGCATGTAGTCTCATTGCCTTGGCACATTCACAAAGGGTTCTATTCTTCCTCTCGGCCACTCCATTCTGTTGTGGAGTCCTAGGACTAGACATCTCCCTCTTAATCCCATGTGCTATACAAAAGTCTTTGAACCTATTTGAGGTGTATTCCCCTCCATTATCAGATCTTAAGCATTTGATCTTTGTATTGAATTGGTTTTCCATTTCATTCTTGAACTTGACAAATGCAGCAAACACTTCATCCTTACTTTTAAGAAGATAGATCCAAGTATACCTACTAAAGTCATCAATGAAAGTTGCATACATCTTTGCCCCACCATTGCTAGTTGTACTAGAAGAATGAATATCAGAATGCACAAGTTGAAAAGCTTCTTTAGATCTAGAAGTAGATCTAGAATAAGCAAGTCTATGAGATTTGGACAAGGCACAATGTTCACAAACACTATTGTTTGCAACAAGACTTTTAGGGAGACCAAGAACAAGCTCTTTCTTTGCCATTACCTCCAAAGATTTGAAGTTGGGATGGCCCAACCTCTTGTGCCAAACTTCTTGGTTTGTCAATTGCTCCCTAGCCATACATCCTTCATGATTAGAGATCACACATGCATCAAGCTTGAAAAGTTTACCATGCCTCCTACCTTGAGCAATCAAGGATCCACATTTACTTATCAAACATGCATCTCCAATGAACTCCACATCAAGTCCTTTGTCAATCATTTGACTTACACTAAGCAAATTCTTAGTGATTGAAGGAATGTACAAAACATTTTCAAGATTTGCTTTCCTATTTGTTGAAAGGGAAATAGGAATAGTGCCTATGCCTTTGATGTCACATTGACCATCATTTGCAGTGTAGATGATGTTACCTTCTCCCTCATAAGACAATAAGGATGTAAAGTATTCCTTATGTCTTGTCATGTGAGATGAGGCTCCACTATCAATCCACCAAGGATCATTATCATCTATGTTGGCTAACAAACTTGAAGTCATAACAAGTGATTCACATGTGTTATGTTCTTCCTCATATATTGTAAGATTTCCTTGCCTCTCTCCTTGCTCTCTTTTCTTCTTATAACATTCATTTGCAAAATGACCTTTTATCCCACAATAAAAGCACTTGAACTTTGACTTATTGTTCTTAGTAGAAGAGGAAGAGGAAGAGTGATCATCATGATCAAAGTTACCACCTTTGGACCATTTCCCTTTGCCTTTACCTTTGCCCTTGAATTTGCCTTTTGTGAAGAAAGCCTCTTCACCTCCACCTTGCAAGGATGCACCATCAAGCTTTGATTGCAACCTATGTTCTTCAGCCAATAAGATTTCTTGCAAGTCAACCACACTTGGCAAGACTCTTTGAATGGCAAAACTTTGCACAAGGTTAGCATGTTCATTTAGCAAACCATTCAACATAACTTGGACTATTTCACCATCTTTTATGTTCTCATCAATGCATGCTAAATCATCACTTAGGGACTTAACTCTCAAGATAAATGCATGAGCACTTTCACCCTCTCTTTGCCTACTAGAAAATATTTGTCTCCTTAGGGTCAATACCCTAGATGTGGACTTTGATTCAAATAGCTTCTTTAAGGCATTCCATGCCTCACTTGCACTTTGACACTTTCCAACTTCCTTGAGAAGTTCATTTGTAACATTCATTTTAATGATATGAAGAGCCCTTTTGGCCTTCTTATCAAACCTTTGTTGCTCTTGAAGTGTGAGAGGTCTCTCTTCAATTTCTGCAACTATGTCCATGAGTTCATTCAACTCAAGTAAGGACTCCATCCTCACTTTCCAAGTAGAGTAGTTTGATGAACTCAACCTTTCACTAGACTCTAGCATGATCCCACCATTGGAAGCCATGATTCTAATGTTTCTTCAACTTTTAGGTTTTGTCCTAAAGCACTTAGCACTCACTTTTCTCTCAACAAATGATAGACAAAGAGATCTATGAAGATTTAGGACCCTAAAACACTTCTATCTTGAACCTAGATGGTTTCCAAGCATAGAAAGGAAGATTGAAACACATGCAACACTTTGCACACACTAAGAATGGATTACAAAATCAAACCAACCTGAACACACTCTTGCTTAAGCTCTCAAACTTTCCAGCAAGTGACCAAATCAAGTTATGGTGTGAAGAGTTACTTGCATTCTTAGAAAATACCCAAAACTAGGATGCCAAGATTACCTAGTAATGAACAAACTTGATCAACATATGATCAACACACTAAGATATTGATTCAACCTGTAAAACCACATGTAAACCACACTTCTAAAAGTTTATAAACTCCAGCAAGTGATAAATACAAGATTTAGAGGTGAATGAATGAGCACACTTAGTGAATCACAAGACTAGCTTCACTATCTTGTCAAATCTTGGTGTTTAGATGTAGATCTAAGATCACTTCACATGAGAATGTTCCTCAACCTGTTAAGAACCTGAAAACACACTTGCATAATGGTTAACACCTTCCAGCAAATGCTCCAATCAAATTACATAAGGAGAGTTACTTACATGCTCAACAAAGTACACCAAAATTTATGCCAAAATTGATGACAATCTTTACAATATGCTCTTCACAATGGAGCTTGCAATATGTTCACCCAAAAAAGGGGATCTTTCATCCAAATGGGAGCTTTGCTCAGCCTTTAGGAAAATTACAACTCACTCAAAAGAGCATTTGTCATCCACTTAAGGAGAAGTTTCATCCACTTAAGGAGAGTGTTCATCCAAGAATGGAGATTGTCAACAATAGGATTGAAAAGAACATTGTTAGTATTGAATATGCACAAGCCTCACAATAACAAATGATTAGGTGTTATGATCTGATCCAAAATAGTTTCTTTTCAGCCTCTGATCTTCAATAGACCTGAGATATGCTTTTGATCCACAAGTTCAACTCACAAAACAAAGGTTAGTAAGATTTGATCAACAAAGCAATGCAAAATCATGCTAGAACTTGATCAAACATCCAAATATCACCAAAAATGGAATACTTACTGTAAATAGAAGCCAACCAGCTCTGATACCATGTGAAAAATACAGATCCTAAGTGGATCTAAACTCCAAGATCATTGGCTTGAATGCTTGCACTCCAAACTACATAAGCTAGGAATTGGCAACACATTCTATGCTACCTAGAATGCAAAGAACTTGATCAAAAAGCATTTATCACAAATGGAAACTTCCATAAACATCAAGTGCGTCCCAAAATAGCATTATACAGTCCATAATACATCAGCCTATCACTTTTGGAAAGCACCTAAGATCATACACAATAGCTTGAAGACAATACACACAACAATGCTCTCAATGGAGGAAGAAACAATGACAATGATCTATTGATCTCAATGAAGCATACAAAAGGTTTCTCCAACCTGTTCTCCACGACTTCCCTACTATTTATGGATGAGGAAGATGACTCTCTCTCCTCTCTCTAGAAGGTACTTGACCCTAGATATTCCCTATATAGGAAAAATAGCTAAAAATGGCTTATATGACCAAAATACATCAAAATGGTCTCATTTTGAAGGGTATGAAGTTTGACACTTCATCATACTGAAAAAATACAATAAATAAAAACATTGTGGTCTGGTTCACACGTGTGAAACTCCAGAACCAAAACTATTTACAATTTTAGCCAATTTAGGCCTCAAACTAGCTAGGAAATGTTGACAATTTTCACACCTCCATACATGTGAGATTCACTTACAAACTTCTATCATAAAAAATACCAAGCTAGATTTTTGCCAATTTCTCACACTCCTCCTCAAAAAATAGCTTGGAAAGGTACTAGATCACTTGAGAAGTTTGTAAATCTTTTTGAGTGGATCCTTTGGTATGCATAAGAAGTGAAGATCAGCCAAGGGATCCATCATAGCAGCACCCTCACCATATCCATGATAAGATCTCTTTGGTAGAGATCTCTTGCCAATGCCTTTGAAGAGTGCTCCACCAATATGCCACTATTATCATGGGCTTCCTCCATGCTTGATGATGATCTTTGCCTTGAAAGTTCCACTTGCATGATGGATGCACCATAAATAGAGAAATCTGAGGCTTCCAAGCCTCATAAGGATCATGGAGATCAAGATCATAAGATGTGAAACAATGATGATTATCAAGATTATGCTTTCTAGCTTGACTAGTCCACATACAATGAACTATAACCATGATGGATCTAATCTTGATATCAAAGACTATCTTGATCTTTTTTAGGCTAGTTACTCTCTCAAGGATGTAAGTGTCCACTTTGGATGCTTCACTTAATCTCAAGAGGAGTTTACAATTTGCCTCAAAACATGTGAAAACATGATTTTCAAAAAAGTGAGTACCAAGCTCAATCTTGTTCTTACTAGAACCAAGAGCATACTTTTGACAATACAATATCTTGCTTTCAAAAAGTATTGGAAATACATCTAAGTCAATAATGACAAGAAACATGTCCATACCATAAGCATCATACAAAACTAGTATAGCTTTTCTTGAACTTTGAGATCCAAAAAATTCAATGAAGCAAGATAGCATTTCAAGTAAAGGAAGAGAAGCATATATGAATGTGTTGTAGTAGATACAACATGAAAGATGCCCCTCTTTGCCATGTAAGGTGAGCCATAGAGACTCGGCCATGCATCTTGAAGATCTTCTTGAAATCATATGAAGAAGAAACTCCTCCTCACACATTGGCCCCATCATAACCTGAATACCTTTAAAAAGGATAACTTGTGATGCTTCTTGAGAAGCCTTGATCTCGGCCACTTCCAAGATTGAATCTTCATGCAATATGACCTCTCTATTCACGATCACATTTGAAATAGAGAGTGTAAAGACACTAAAGGCCTCCTTGATGGATGAGTATCCAATCATGATCCATGAGCTTGGATCATCCTTCCTTCTTGTTTCCAAGGGAATATGTGCAAAGCAAGCACTACCAAGTTCACTAAGGTGATCAACCTTAGGCTTCATCTTGAATAAAACTTCATATGGTGCTATTCCTTCAAGAGCTCCAATACTCCTCAAAGCTTTGATCTTCAATGAGAATCTCTTCTCAACATATGCTTTGAATAATAAGGAATAATCATACACCATAATACTTGAAGAGAGAAGATATGTGCATCTTGTGTAATCCTCCTCCTTTGAAATATTGGAAATATAAGGAACATAAAGAGAGTTTGCACTCTCACTTGGATCCAATTTGTAGATGCCTTCAAATCTTGATCCATATGCAAGGATCTCACCATCCTTCTTAATCACACAATTGTCAATATTGAAATTGACATCAAAGCCACTATCAAGAAGTTGGCCAACACTTAAGATGTTCTTTGTAAGATTTGGGACAAAAAGAACATTGTTGAGGAAGAGATATTTAGAAGATGCAAGCTTCAAGGAAATAATCCCTACTCCTTCAATATTGCACTCATGCTTACTTGCAAAGTATATGGTCTTCTTGACTCCATCATAAGGCATAATAGATGAAAAAAAGTGCTTGGAGCCACACATATGTGAAGATGCTCCACTATCAATATACCATGAGTCATCCTTGTTGAAGGTGGAAGAGGAGAAGCTTGATGCCATAAGAGAGCCTTCTCCATCACTTGCAATATAGTCTTCTTTCTCATTGGTGATGTTGGCTTGATTGAGTTGATTCTTCTTCTTGAAGCAATTGGTGGCATAATGACCTTTCTTGCCACAATAAAAGCACTTGATCTCCTTCTTCTTGAGCTTGGATGATAAAGCATTAGAGGAATCATCTTCCTCCTCATCTTTGTCTTTGGATTTGACTTTGTCCTTGCTTGAGGATTGTTGATGTTGGTTCTTGCTCCTCCCTTTGTGCTTATCCTTGGCAAAGAGAACTTTGCCATCATTATGAGTGAGAGAAAGCTTGTCCATCCTCAAGAGCTTGTACTCTTGTCTTGATTCTTCTGAAATTAGCACACTTTGGAGAGCCTCCAAACTTGGTAGCTCCTCCTTAATGGCATAGGATTGGACAAGGTTATCAAATTCACTTCTCAAGCCATTGAGAATGACTTGAACTAGCTCATTTTGATTGATGGAATCACCAATGCAAGCAAGCTCTCTATGAATATCTTTTACTCTCAAAACATAACTAGATGCACTCTCATCACTCTTTTGACTACTTTGGAATATTTGATTTCTAAGAGTGAGGAGCCTAGAGGTGTTCTTAGTCTCATAGATGGACTTGAGACAATCCCAAGCTTCCTTGGATGTAGAACAATCACCAATCTCCCTCAATATCTCATTAGAGACATTCATCTTAATGTAGTGGAGAGCCATCCTAGCTCTCTTTTTGTATTTTTGAACCTCTTGAAGAACTTGTGGTTCTTCTTCAAGGCCAAGAACTATGTCCATCACGTCTTGAAGGATCAAGATGGACTCCATCCTCATTTTCCAAATTGAATAATTTGAAGTGGTCAATCTTTCACTTGGTTCCAACAAGGATGAACCCATTGAAGACATTTGAAGTGAAGAAAACTCAAATGATGAACAATAAATGTTGTTACACACTTTCAATAGGATCCAATAATTGAGTACTATCTCCTCCTATGAAAGATCTTACAACAATTTGTGAATTGATTCTCACTAGCTACTCAAATCTCTCTAAAACAAGATGTATTTCACATCAAATGATGGAGTATAGGCAAAGTTAGGATCTAACACTCTTAGCACATGTGAAATACACTAAGATACCAAATTTGACTCAAATACAATGATATTGCATGAAACAAAATGGCCAAGATCTCAAAACAGTGCCTAGATCACATATAGATGAGATTGGCAAGCATACAACTGTGATTTTGGATCAACCAAGCAATCTCTTGACCAAACCAAATGTGTCCACCCAGGTCTAGGTGCCCTACCTAACCCTCTTCAAAAGCTTATAACTTTTGATTGGCTCAACCAAATGGAATGAGACTGATTGCATCCAAAACTAGACAAAAATAGCTTCAAAACAAGCTATCGAGCAAGATTTTTGGATCAAACATGAGAGAGAACTTCCAAACTGAAATCGGATGCTCCTCACACGTGTCTGAGCACCTGATTCCGTACAGTACCAGGTCAGACCCAATCAATGTCCTTTTGATCTCTTTTGATCCAAAATTGAACAAGATAGCTAGGAAAATGGGCCTTGACAATTTCTAGCTCAAGATTGATGAATAGTTTTCACTCAAATGGATCAAAATGCACGGTAACCTTAGGTAGGCTCTGATACCATGTTGAATTTCACACGTGTGGACTGTCCACTACATGTACTTGTGATCTCCTAAGGTGTGTAGATGCACCAAGATCAAGACTAGATTGAGATTCAAGATCAATCTTGTATCCTATGGCAAAAACACACTACTACATGCATTCAATCACTTCCAACTCTCACTCACACGTGTGGGAAGTGTTCCAAAAGTATTCTAAGTAAAAACAAGCTGCTCTCCTCGGGTAGAGAGAGAAAACCATCATGAGCTCTCGGGTAGAGAGAGAAAGCTAGAAACTCAATGACACTCAAAATCCACTCAATCTCAAAATCAATTAGATCCAAAAGGAGGAGTACAATGATACTAATAGATTAATGAGCTACCACTATGCTTAACTATGATTGGATCACACTTTTCCACCTCTTAATCCTATTGGACCATTGATCCATGCACCTCTAAATTCTATTGGACTATATTCAAGCACACCTCAATTTTCTATTGGACCTCACAAGGTTCCACCTCTAAATCCTATTGGACCTCTTAAGCTTCATCAAACAAAAGCATAACACTTGTCTACACTCTAATTGGCACAAGTTTGGCTCTATTTTGGCTCAATATTGGCATTACAAGTGGAAATGGATAATTTGCCATCTATGTCAAATTTGACCCTATCAACATCCTACACCTAAATGCTTGACTATGAAATTCTATGAGACCCCTATATCAAACATTTTGATTTACTTTACAATTCTCCACACGTGGGAACATCCTCCACACATGTGAGATTCACTTACAAACTTCTATCATAAAAAATACCAAGCTAGATTTTTGCCAATTTCTCACAGCTAGTCCCCTTTGTAATTCATCACTAAGAATTCTTTGTAGTGATTGCACCAAGAGACTTGGTAAAATCCGTTGGACTTCGTCGAATGCCAATTTCTTGACTTCCTCAGTTACTAGTGGCGTGATGGATTCTACCATCTCTGTCTTCTGTGATGGTTTTACTTGTTTGCCCGAGGGTATCTTTGTGTACTTTGGAACTTTTGCCAGATTGTCTTCTTCATCACTCGCTTGAGTAGATTTCCATGATATCTATGCAATGCACCAGTTGAGTCATGAATTTTGGGTGCCTCCGTATAATGCACTGTATCCGAACAAGACAGAACGAAATGGCGTTCTTCTCCATTAGAGCCCCGGTTCATGAATTCAACCCTTTCAATCAGCATGGTTTCAAGAATTATAATTGCCCGCACCACACCTATGGTTTCAACATCCTCCATAAAAAATCCAGACTCACCAACTGATACTTTGGAGACAACGACGAAGACTTTCATGTTCTGGCCGCTGGAACTAGGCTTCTGAACAATTTTCCATGCCTTTGAAAAGAAAATTGGATTTGCATCACCAATGGGCATGAGGACAGTCTCTTCTGCTGTGTAGAAAGCTTGCAAACGCTCATCGTATAAACAACATCAGTATGAGAAGACGAAAACATAAAGCTTTTAATATATATATTATATACATGAAAGTATATATATGAATTTATGACAGTATCAGTATATATATATATATATATATATATATATATATATATATATATATATATATATATATAACCATATATTATCTCATATGTGATTAAGGTTTTTAAATTAGAAAAAAAGTTTTAAACCCCCCCCCCCCCCCCCCCCCCCCCCCCCGCCCCCCCTTGTCGAAAATGTCATCGCGACATCGTGAAAATTTTCATTAATGTTTCCCCCCCACCGCCCACCTACCGCGGCGGGTGGGCGAGGGGGGGAAGAATTTATAAACAAGCATTTGAAACATTAGGTATTTTTTAACTTCTCCCCTGCCCACACTACTTAACTTAGAAGATTAGATTTAACGAAAAAGGCATGGAGAAAGCAAAAAAATTTACCATATTGTAGGAGCAAAAAAATTTGAAGCAGGTAGCAATTCACTCTGATATAAAAAAGCCTAAAGACTTATGGGACAAATGGCTCTCTCTCTCTCTCTCTCTCTCTCTCTCTCTCTCTCTCTCTCTCTCTCTCTCTCTCTCTCTCTCTCTCTCTCTCTCTCTCTCTCCGCTCTCTCAACATCTCTCTCCACGTTTGTCTCTCTCTCTCTCTCTCTCTCTCTCTCTCTCTCTCTCTCTCTCTCTCTCTCTCTCTCTCTCTCTCTCTCTCTCTCTCTCTCTCCCCCCCGATGTGTTGCTCCTCTCTCTCACCTCTCTCTATCCCCCTCCTAGCAGCGCTTCAAATACGTTTTAGGGCACGCATGGCCCAATAAGAATTCAACAATAAAATCATCCCTCTCTCTCTCTAAAGTTGTTTCTAGAACTTTCAAAAAGCACGTTTTTGTTTCTAAAATCAACGTGCTTGGCCTTCAACCTCACTTAATGACCTTTCAGTTGTCTTTCAAAGACAATTTAGGGAAAACGTGGACCAATCAATAGCTTCAAAACGCCTTTTTTCCACAACAGTCTACATTCTCTCTCTCTCTCTCTCTCTCTCTCTCTCTCTCTCTCTCTCTCTCTCTCTCTCTCTCTCTCTCTCTCTCTCTCTCTCGTTTTGGAGGCTCAAATCTCTCTCTCACGGGAGTTTAAAAATAATTTACAGCTACTACAATCTAAAAACGTATATATAGAGACTTGTCATGTCATGAATCCAAGATAGATTCATAAACTGAATCAAAGTTAGAAAACGGATTGATGACATGGAAGACAGAAAATATGAAATATACTTTTCTCACTAGGATTGATGAGTTGTGTCACTGAGTATAGACGCGGATTACTGAGTTGTAAAACCAAAAGAGTCAAAACAAAATGTTCTCACATGGATTGATGACCTGGACAAACAACATCTAAACTCTATAAAAGGAGGTTCAACGAGAGTTTAGTTCTTAGAATAAAATTTCAAAACCACCCTCTGGAAGCTCATGAAGCTCAGTAATAAGCTCACGCAAGTCATTTTTTCAATTTATACAAGTGAGCTTAGAGAGGTAAACCACTGAGTAAATTTCTTAGTATGTTTTGAAAATTTTTAATGTATTTTTAAGTTTTTTAAGTATAATATATATATATATATATATATATATATATATATATATATATATATATACATATATGGCTATTTTTTACTAAAAAAACTAATCTACGCAGCGGGTTTGGGGGGGAGGGGGGTGGGTTTGAATCTTTTTTATATATTCAAAAAACTAATTAAGGCCCTCCACGCCCAGCCTGGGCTGGGTGGGCCACGGTGGGTGGGCGGGGGCAGAATTTAAAAAAAACTTATTTTATAATGTCTCCAAAACCCCCCTTCCTGTTGCAGAAAATTTTTTCGCAAAAATTTTGCGATGGCATCATGAATTTTTCGCGGTGCCTGCCTTTCGCGATTTCAAACGAAAAATTCATGATGCATGCCTTCGCGAAAATTTCGCAAAGGCATGCATCGCAAATTTCTGACGACTCAAATTTTTGAAACTTTTTTTTATATTCCCCTACCCCCGCCCACCCGCCGCGGCAGGTGGGGGTCGTTCCAAAAAATTGACCCATCGTAAATTCGAGTCTTTCCAGAAATTTTCGCGAAATTTTTTTCTCGAAGGCGAGCATCGCGAAAATTTCACGCTGCCAGCCTTCGCGAAATTTTCACGAAAGCAAGCTTCGCGATGCTTTCGCGAAATTTTCGCGATACCTGCCAAACCTCAAATTTTCGCGGTGCCTTCGCGAAAATTTCGCTAATCACGCCTTCACAAAATTTTCGCGATGCCTGCTTTCATGAAAATTTCGCGCGCAGGCCTCATCATGGCTTTTCGACGACTCAAATTTTTAAAATTTTTACTTATATTCACCCCCCAACCCCCCCCCCCCCCCCCCCCGCCCCCGCGCCCACCCGCCGTGGTGGGTGTGGGTCATTTCAAAAATTCAATTCGTCGGAAATCCGCAATGAGGCCTGCGTGCGAAATTTTTGCGAAGGCAGGCAGGCTTCGCAAAATTTTTGCAATACCTACCAAACCTCAAATTTTCGCACTGCCTTCGCAAAAATTTCGCGATTCAAGCCTTCACGAAATTTTCACAATGTCTGCCTTCGCGAAAATTTTGCGCGCAGGCCTCCTCGCGAAATTCCGACGACTCGAATTTTTGGAACTTTTTTTTATATTCCCCTCCCCCGGCCCACTCGCCGTGGCGGCGGGTGAGGGTCATTTCAAAAGTTCGAGTTTGTCCAAAAATTTTCACGAAATTTTTTTTGCAATGCCTTCCGTTGCAAAATTTTTGCGAAGCCCGCTTTTGCGAAAAAAATTTCACCCTACCTGCCTTCGCGAAATTTTCGTGATACTTGCCGAACCTTAAATTTTCGCGATGCTTTCGCGAAGGCAGGCAGTGCGAAAAAAATTCGCGAAAATTTCTGGGAAGACTCGAATTGCCAACGACTCGAAGTGTTGGAACGACTTGAATTTACGACAGGTTCCTCCCCCCCGCACACCCGCCGCGGTGGGTGGGGTTTGGAATTCAAAAACCATGTTTTTATTTTAAATTTCTAGCCACCCCCACCCACCGTTAATTCCCCCCCAACCCATGCCCACCCGCCACAGTAAACTAAACTTTTGATTTATCCCCCACCCCTCCCTCCACGCCCTCCAGCCGCTACGGGTGGCGGGGGTGGGGACCATTAAAAAAAGTTTTTTTTTTTTAAAATTCACCCCCCACCCTCTCCCCCGCCCACCCGTCTCGGCGGGTGGGCTCTCCCGTAAAAAGAAAAATTTAAATTGTTCAACCCCCCCCGATCCGCGGCGGGTGGGCGCGAGGGGGGGGGGGGGTGGTTTATATATATACATATATTAACATTATTTAGCTGAAAATTAGATTTAACTAAAAAAAACCATAAGAAACGGCGGGTGGGCGCGAGGGGGAGCAGGTTTATTTATATATATACATTATTTAACTGAAACTTAGATTTAACTAAAAATACCATAAGAAAAGCAAAAAATTATTTACCATATTGTATTAGCAAAAAAATTGGAAGCAAGAAAATCTGAAGTAAGTAGCTCGTTATATGAAAGCTTAAAGTTTTCAAAAGACACTGTAAATTATCATTGTAGGGGAGTTTTATTTATGTTCTTTTCCCACTGTCAGATTTCATAGATACTTATGGGACAAATGGGATTCCACGTGTCATGAGGACATAAGATCTCAAGAAGACCCAAGATCTCCATTTTTGGGAGACCATTTTACAAAATGGAAGTTTACGCTCCCAATCTTTGCAGAATCCACTAGTTGAAAAGTGTATATATAGAAAGTGTCAATGTTGCACCAAATGCTTATGGGATTATTAAGTGCCTCAAGTGTGCTCTTCTTTCTCCTCATCCCTTCCATGAACTTGCTAATACAAAAGTAGGGGAAAAAACATGAAAATAAAAAAAAACCAAGAGAGATCAAAATATTATATAAGATCAAAAAATAATCTTAAAAAAACCAAAAACCGAACAAAAAAAAATGACAAATAAGATTAGAAGGTTGAAAACAATCTAAAAAAACAAAATACTGTAAAAAAATTCCAAAAAAACACCATTTTATCTAAACAATTTCAAAAACACAAAAAAACTAGAAAAACCTAGAAAAAACATTAAAAAATTGAAAAAACCTTAAAAAAAACCAAATAATGACAAAAAAAATAAATTTTCAAAAAAAACCAGAAAATAAAATCAAATAAATCATAAAACAAAATAGAGTAAAAATAAATAAATTTATGAAAAAACCAAAAAATAACATAAAAAATTAAAAAAAAACCTTTAAAAAAAACAAAATAGTGTCAAAAACATAATTTATGAAAAAACCAAAAAATAACATAAAAGAAACTATAAAATAATAAAAAAATAAAATAGTGTCAAAAAAATAAAATTTTTGGAAAAACCAAAAAATAACGTTAAAAAATCATTAAATAAAATAGAAACAAAGTAGTGTCAAAAAATAAATAAATTCTAGAAAAAAAAACAAATAACATAAAAAAATGAATACATCTAAAAAAATATAATGGTGTCAAAAAAACCAAATATTCAAAAAGCCAAAACATAAAAAAAATAAAAATAAAATTAAAAAACAAAATAGTGTAAAAAAAAACTTAATCTTTTAAAATTAAAATTTTAAAAAATAACATAAAAAAATGATAGTACAAATAGTTGTAACTTGTCAAAAAAACTAGATATTCAAAAAAATGAAAAAAAAAAAGAATACTGCTAAAAATGGTGTTAAATCTTAAAAGAACCTTAATACAAAGTTAAACCCTCTAAACAACTTAAAGCCTTACAAAAAAAATCTAGAAAGCGTTGAAAGGATTTAACCTTAGTTAAAAAAAACATGAAAAATGAAATTGTAAACTAGTGAAAGACCTTGAATAAATACAAAAGTAGTAATAACGACAAGATAAAAAGTTCACAAAACATATAAAAAAGTCAAGGACTAGGGGCTACGGACTAAGGGATAAGGGCTAGGGTTAAGGGCTAAGGGCCTACGGCTATAAATTAAGGATGAAATGCTAAGGCTAAGGGCCTAGGAGCAAGGGCCAACGACCAACGGCTATGGGCTAAGGGCTACGAGTTAAGGGCCATTGGCTAAGGGCTAAGGTTTCATAATTTTGTCACAGTCTCATAATTTTGTTCATTATACAAATTTATTATAATTTCAAATTTGTCTTGTTTGGCTTATAGTTGTATTGAAATGAGATTCGAACTTGAGAAAATCCCACTTCAAGAATTAGTAAGTTTTTATTGTTTTTCTTATTTGGCTCTTTTGGTACCATGTGTAGAAAATAGTCCTAAATAAATTAAAAAGTCCAAAATTAATTGAGACAGTGTTACTAAGGCTTTAAGTGCTGAAAAGATTGTCAAGTTTTCAAGGCTGCTTGGATTGTACAATTTGAGCTCAAGGGGGAGTGTGAAAATTGTGAGCTCAAGTTATGTGGCTGCTTATGACAATGTTGACTCGCCAAGCTAGGTGGAGCCTGCTGGCGCCAACCCCGCCGAAGTGACTCGGTGGCCGCGTGGGTGTATTCACGTATTCGCACCTACCATAATAAACTAGCATTTCATATTACTGTCAGTAGTTAGTTTTATGTTTCGGTAAGATCCAGTAAGTACTAAACTATGTTGAATAATGGAGTTGAAGTCCATAGTCTATGTATGCCTCATTTGAGGGTTTATTTTATGATGAAGCTAAAAAGTATGTGTGTGAGGTTTTGAGCTATATTGGATCTTCCCATTGTGTGTGGTGTGTGCATCTCTCTATACAGTGTTTTGGTACAAGGTTTGTGTTGGTGTGATCCTGGGCATCATCCCTCATTCCTATTTTCGTACAGATATTGAGTATGCTATGGTTTGTGGAAGTATGTTTGTGATTAGTTATTGGTTAGCAAGGGGGTGCTAGATTAGCCAAGTTGTAGGATTGCATGTGCTAGCTAGCTATGGTTGGGTGGTGAATACTTCAGGCCACTTGACTTCCTGACTTCATTTGTAAAAGTGGTATCAGAGCTAGACAATGGATGGTAACCTTTCTAATCTTCTTCAAGTTCTATAAAGATCACAAACTGAATTTTATTTTGGGGAAGATTATTGGCTTTTCAAGTATTAGGAAGCTTGTAGTTGAAGTACCCAATGAATCTAGTTAGTAGTGATACTTATAGAATTGTTTAGGGGCTGATTTTTTATTATGTTAGAGAAGTTTTAAAGTGGGCTTTTGGTTTTTAAATCTTTTAGACAAAAGATTTGTGGAATGGTTATAGGAAGTCTTCCTCTACATTCACAATTTTTTTTTTGCAAAAAGATTGACTCTACCTATGTGTTTTGATCAAAACTAGTGTTTTTTTTGCATAAATGAAGTGTTTAAACTTCTAATTTTCCTTTTGAAGTTCTATTTTTCAGACCTGTAAATCTGAAAATCAAATCTGAAACTTTCATAAAAACTTCATTAGTTACACCTTTCTACCTACTAGTTTCATGAAAATGGCAATATAGGAAGGAAAAGGTAGTGTAACTTTATGCATAAAAAAGGTTTTGAAGTTTTTTTTTGGTCATTTTGAAGTTCTATTTTTTGTCATTTTGAAGTTCTGATTTTCAGACTCGTAAATCTGAAAAACATATCTGAAAAGTGAAATTTTCATAGAACATCATTTTTCCATTTCTAGTCACTAGTTTCATGGATTTGAAAAACTAGAAAAGTGATAAATGTGAAAAATTTGTGTTGAATTTGAAATGACAAACGGAAATGGAATTGGAATGGGAAATGAGTTTTGGCAAGAACTGGATCTGAGATCTTAGGGCGTTTTGGCATGGGCAATATTGCTGAAGAAAATTGCTTTCTAGAATTTTGATGGTGTAGAAATCTTGTTGGGGAGCACGATGTTATTTGCACTTTATTATGTCTATGAAATGGAAAAAATTTGTGTTGGACATAACCTTGTGTATTTTTTGACAATCAATCAGCAAGCCAAGTTTAAAGAGCTTGGGCATCAGGAGTGTGCAATAGTTTTAAAGCTTTGTATGATAAGGTTGCTCATAATGTTGATTTGGCAAATCCGATTTTGTGAAATTTATATTGTGCTTGGGAAGCTAATTTTGTATAAAAAGTAAGTTGAGAAACTCATTGATAAGCGACAAACGAATAAAGCTGTCAATTTTTCACATGTGTGAGGGCTCACAAATCAATCTTGATCTTCTAAGGAGTGTGTGATTGCACATAGATCTATGTCTTGATTGATGCAAACAATCTAGCTTGACAATCTCAAGGCAAGAGCACACAAGCATGCATCTATCATTCACCAACTATCATTCATGAACATATTATGGCAACTCTTGATGAAAAAGACTAAGTATAAAATCATCTTGCTCTCGAGTAGAGAGAGAATACAAGTAAATGCTCTCAAGTAGAGAAAGAATGTAAAAAAAATTCTTCTAAGTGTTGGAACTCACTCTCCCAAACTCACATCCAAAAAACTAAGTGTCAACTCAAGCACTAACACTCTCATAGAGTGGCTCGAGATCCAAGATAGGTGGAAATGAAGAAAAATGACTGGACCACTCTCATCCACCTCTTACATTGATTGGACCATATTCAAACCACCTCTTATTTTGATTGGAGAATCTTGGTGCACCTCTTGCTCCTATTGGTCCACATGGCAAAATGACATTATGAGGTGCTTAGTCCTTGCTCTCTAACTCAAACAAAGAGTTGTTTCAGCCACAACAAGTCAATCAACCTTAGCAGATAAAAGTCATCCCAAGAAGATCGACTCGACCTAGACATACACCATCAAAATTTCTAGATAATGCTTATTAGTATTTTGTGTGAAAATTTGTATGTGATTTTTTATCATGTTTCTTGCATCTTTGTGCATATGCTCCACATGAATGGGGTGCAAAAATCCAAAATGGCCAATGGATGGGTTTAAGACATGTTCAACACTAACTAGAGGTCAAACATTATATAAGATTCACAACTAAAGACTTCAAGACCGCTTGAGCTTTGAAATGCATTCAACACTAACTAGAGGTCAAACATTATATCAAGATTCGCAACTAAAGTCTCCAACACCGCCTGAGTATTTTTTTTTAAATCCTTGATTTTGAAACGAATTCAATACTTTCTTTTTTTTAGTTTGGTTTTTTTTTTCTAACCCTTAAATTTGCTCCCTTTTTTGCTCTCCACTCTCCTCTCCTCTCTCCCCTCTCCCCTCTCCCTAATTTTTTCTAACCCTCTCCCCTCCACCTCCCTTTTTTTTCTCCTTGATATTTGGTGTCTTCACAAATGTTTTTTCTTCATTCAAAATCTCCTTCTTTTACCTCCCCATGAATCCCCTTGTGCCTCATCAACCCTTCACACCACCCCCTACAACAAATCTCCACTCCTTTAAGCGCACACACCCGACACACCAAATCATCATTTTCTCTCCCTAGGTGATATCAATATAAAATTTGTAATATATATGCTTATTTGTTCTCTTTTTTAATTAAAAAATTCAATATTAGATTACAATTGATTGTCATGTAAAAATGGAATAACCCTTTTGAAAAATGAGTCTCAATAAATTTAATTGGTTAATTGATTATATTTTATATTTCAATAATAGTAAACAACAATGAGATCGTAATTTTCAAGAACAAGAAATATCAGAAATAATGCTTGAGCTCTTATGATAGCTAAACTTGCATTGAATAGTAAGACCTCGTGTGATACTAAACCTAAGCCCAAAAAATGCATGGGACAATGCTCAAATTAGACAAATGAAATAGGTTGTGCACATCATATTAACAATTGAGGTGCAAATTGAATCAAAGGCCTCAAGGCCTCAAGAGTACCAACCAACATTTACATCATAGATCCTCAATTGTTGTGTAAAGATTTTGTAGTTTTTTTCTTTTTAAGTGGAGTACTTTTGCAACAAGGTAAGTTGTGTAAACATTTTGTATTTCCTTTAAACCTAAGCCCAAAAAATGCATGGGACAATGCTCAAATTAGACAAATGAAATAGGTTGTGCACATCATATTAACAATTGAGGTGCAAATTAAATCAAAGGCCTCAAGGCCTCAAGAGTACCAGCCAACATTTACATCATAGATCCTCAATTGTTGTGTAAAGATTTTGTAGTTTTTTTCTTTTTAAGTGGAGTACTTTTGCAACAAGGTAAGTTGTGTGAACATTTTGTATTTCCTTTTGAAATGGAAAGCAATTTTGCAACAAAGTATATTGTGGAAACGTAATCTTGATCGTGGTATTTTTTATCCAAGATTCGCGACAACAATGTCCTTAATTTTTTTGTACATTTCTATGTAACTGAAGGCTTGTGGTTAATTGTTTTGTACATTTCTATGTAACTGAAGGCTTCTGGTGAATTGGGAGGCAAAATTCTTTACCTTCCCTCAATTCTTTTCCATTTGAGTCTAAATCCCAAATATAAATGACTAGTACCAACCTTTTCCATTGAGTCTAAATCCCAAATATAAATGACTAGTACCAACCTTTTCCATTGCGTCTAAATCCCGAATATAAACGACTACTACTACCCTTGCAATACCAACCCATGTATATATATTTTGGATTGACAAGTGACTCCAAGCAGTGAGCACTACATACTGATGTATATATTCAGTATATTATGATAGCATGGAATTGGGTGGTTTCAAAATATAAGAAATCTTGCGATAGTAAGAGCCAACTCATTGAAAAGAGTGAACAAGTATTAAAAAGAGTGACACCCACAAGAGGCAATTTCCTAAGGAATTCAATGCTCTTCAAAATTCAATACTGATGTTGGATTATTAAAAAATCTCAGTTCACAAAGCAGGACATGAATATGCAGCTGACTATAGTTTTGAGGTTCAACATCTTTCTTATTTGGGTGATCTACTAAGCTCCCTAGATTAAGAACAATCCATAGCGAGAAGTTTTATTTATTAGCAAGCAGAACAGACCTTGGAAACTTTCTACATGAATAATAATCAATATCAAGGTCTTTGCATTTTGCTAAAAATAAGGATAATGCATCTGTTTTCAGGGAAGAAATAATCAGCGTGAGCTGTGACAAATGGCTGCTGTGTGGTCTGATTCATATTGGGTTTGGAGACAATGCCATCAACTGTAGCTATGTTAAGAATATGCTAGAGCTTTCACATTGATTGGAAAGCTGTAGTCTTGAGACCCACTCCAGAATCGATTGGCCAGGAGCTCGTAGATTGCACTAGATGGATGGAACTCATCCCAGTACACATACTCCCTTGGATTCTTACAGTAGGGAACGTTTTGCAAACAGAAAAGAACAGCTCCATTTTTGCCGACACCACTGCAACATGCCTTGTTTGAAACTGTGAAACCTGCAGGCAATATCAATGGGAAGCTTTGAATTCTTTGAAGAAAAAACTTTTTGGTTTATCAGCTATTTCAGACTAGGATTGAACAGTGGACCAATTCACTAGCAAACTGTAGATCGACACTTTTACAGAGCTGTAGACTAGATCTTAAGATAAATTAGCGTCAGCCATTTATTGATAAGGGCAAAATTAATACCACAAAGAGTATAAGAAAACTCACCGTAGTTCTTCGGGTTCTGAATAATGTCATAAATGACATCGTAGGCTTTGGAATACACGATCTGGACACCAAGAAGACTGGATCTCAGCTGGCTCAAAAGCGATTCGATAGCGGCATTGTAGCTTTTTGCGGCTTCGTTTAAGTATTTCACACAATCGCCAGGTTGAACATCGTATTCCAACAGCGTTACCGGGGTACATCCTAGAGGAATGAGGCCTTTCACTACAATTTTACGAGCTCCTAGACTATACAAGGCCTGCAAATGAAAGTACATCGGTTGCATTATAGTCTCTTTGGACTACTGTGTTTGTCATGGATACAGCAAACCATATCTCTACAGACTGTTTCATTCATTCACAAAGTTAAAGGGTACATAAAAGTCTGCTCACAGAAATATTTTGAACTGGCAAAGCCATTTCTTGCCTAAAGAACTTAAGCCATGTTGTACTGTAGTTACCTGGAGCTGTTGCGAGTAGATTGATACCAACAAATCTTGGAATTGGGCTGGTGTGTACTGCTGTTGAATTGGAGTGCCTGGGAGAACGTAGTAGTTGTTAGAAATATCGTTGCTTCCAACTGTTATGTAGTATATCGCCTTGGATACAATGTCTGAAGCAGATTTTACGCCAACCAGCTTCATAAGTTTATCTTTCACTGTTCTAAAGTTTTCGACCTGCTGTGGTATTGGTATGTGTTCTCCCTGCAATCAGAAACCCCGAGCAGAACCACTTTGTCAAGTTTGTCTGAGTTTAATTCCCAAGCCGCCAAGTCCTAGCAGAAATCTTGTGAAGCAAATCTTACTTTTCTCAGAACCTCTTATCATTGCAATGTCTTTGACGTGGATTAATCTTAACATTTCTAGGGAATACTTACAAAAATGTATCCAGTTGAGTTAACAAGACCAGATCCCGCAGATGCAAAATTGACACCAGAAAGAACATCGTCCCCAGCTGTGGCATAAGGTGGTTGGAATGGTAGCCCCAAGAATGAAGCTGCCAACAGTTAACAAACCACTGGCACTCCTAAGAGACAAATTGTCTGTCGAAGCTAAACAAAATCAAAGCTCCTTTTACTGCGTTCACATACAAATTCTGTTGCTGTACTTGATTTTACTTGGTGCATGCAAAATCCAGGCAAGAGTATGTTGTACTGACTTACCAAAAAAATCCGGTATCAATCTTCCGTTTGCAAACCTTCCAGTAGGACGACGGTAATCAAAATCTCCACCATACGGAGGAAAATTTGCTTTCGCTAAAGTCTCCAAAACGTTGTTGTTTCCAGAGTCTACGAAAGAGTCGCCAAATATGAACAAAGCAGGAACCGGTTTGTCAGCGGCTTCAACGTACAAAACAAGCAATTCTACCAAGATCCATGCTGCAGAGAGCAGCGAAAGATGAGCTAAATTCATGACTTCTGAGGAAGTGCAACCTCAACTTTCCACAATTCTGTTCCTGTTCGATGTGAAAGACGTAATTAGATGAAATACACTGCAAGCTACAATACTGAATCTAGCTATCTTCACTCAAAACCTACTCCAATGCACAATTAGGTGTATGTATCATTATTATCTGCAGATTGTAAATTTCAAAATGGTTCTTTTTTTTATAGAATTCATTATTCTACGATGTACTGTTTGCAGCCAACACAATACAGAACCTAGTGACAAATGGAGGGAAGCTACAATGGGTTTGCTTGTACCCAACTGGATCATAACAATCTATCTGATCACGCCCAGAGGAAAACCACTGTCTTATGCTGATCATGTGGAGCTACAGTTTGTGTACGTGCGTTGAAGCCTGCATCCCTGCAACTTGGCTTGAGAGAAATGAAGAAGCTGAGTGGGTCATGATCCTACAGTCTACTAGCGAAATGCCTCCCTGGCCACTGGCCAGTTTGATGTTTCTGTATGTACTGTGCTGTGCTTCAGAGGGAGGGACTGGGCAGTGGGTTGCGTAACTGACGAAGATTGAAGCAGCCCATAAATATATACTACAGCATACAACGAGAACTGAAGCAGCATATAAATACTACGCCACAAGGAGAAGAAGATAAGGTGGGTGATTTAGCTACATGAGTGATGGCTTATGAGATGGTTATTGTACCTATAAGAAAGGGTCTTAAATGAGCCTTTATCACACTTTAAGTCTTGTGAAAGGACCATTCACAACTCAAAGGTTGACCAAAGTTTAAATTTATAAAAATTTTGGTCTCCCTTTGGGTTGAAAATGCCCCCTTTGAAAAGATAGAAAGTTGAAACTTCCTCTTAAAGTTAAAGTGTTGCGTCGGCGTTTCAAAGGGCGCTGGGACTTAAGCGGTTTTCTTAACACGCACTTAAGTCTAACATTCATCCATCATGCACTTACGTAAAAGCCAACTTAAAAAATGTAACAAGCTTAACCATTTAAACTTAAGAAAATTGGAATCTCAAGCAATCCGAAAGCCAACTTAGAATCCGTCCCCAAAAGGTAACCAAAGGCAAAGACAAGCCACACATGAAACCCAAGGCATAGTGGTCGCCAAACTTACCAAATGGCATAGCGCCGAGCCACACGTCGATGACGTGGACCCTTAGGCACCAACGACGCAAAAAGGTTGTAGTAAGAGTCCTTCCACTTGGACCAGTCCCGGAGGTGAAACCGAAATGGTAATCATCCTCAAAGATCAACTTTATTAAATTTGGAAGAGGTTATATTCATACATAGACTGACTGGTCTCGGGGCCACCAACACGTGTAGGCATTGTGCTTGGCTCGCGCTGGTAGAAGGAGCTGAGACCTAGTGACTGGATTCTTGTGTGAGCTGCCCAAGTTTCTTCCCCCTATAGTTCTGGTGTCATTCAGCGTGCCCCCTCTGTCTTGGAATATAGTGATAGGGCCCAACATAAGGTCGAACGAACTTATGAGATAAGTCTTTTGGCAACGCAATATTTTTAGTGTTCAGCCAAACTTGATCACCTTTCTTAAATTCCAGTTCTCGTCGATGTGGGTTTATGTTGGCTGCCACGTTGTGATTGCTGATGAGAAGCGAGATGGTCGAGATCGCGAAATAGTCGCGACAATCACGATCCTCCTATGATTCGCATGGAGTTCAGATGCGATCGCTGGACACTGCCGGCTGAATCACTCCTACAGTCCTCCAGAATGTAGTAAGGCACTGCTGATCTACGTTTATAAAATTAATGTAGCACTCAACATAGTCTCAACCAAGGTGCGGAATTAAAATGAACAAGGAAACTTAGACGCACGAATAAACAGCAGACGCATTTGCATTCGAGATCAAACACAAGAAGAAAATCATCCGTATTGATCTTTCTCTGATTCTTCAAGCACTGCATGCAAATTCACGCAGTGCGTTGGCATGAGAGAAATACAGTTCTCTCACGAATGGATGTCTCGCTTACTAGCGGACTTGTGGATCTCTATGGATCCTGATCACATAACTGGTCTTGCTTATGCACATATTCCTGATAAGCTTCGAAAGAAGCTTGATGAGAAAGCCGAGCAGGGATTTCTGGTAGGTTATGACAATGATTTGTCATACTACAGAATCTACATGCCAGACACAAACACTGTGAAAATAGTGAGAGATGTCAGATTCGATGAGAGCAGGACAATGGCCAATGACGATCCTGTCAGCTACGAAGTTCTGGAGAGACAGTACTATGACCTGCCGCCAATGACAGAGCCAATTTACTATTTTCGCCAAAATGGTCTCTCCCATGTTTTCCATCTCCAAAATGCCTAAAACTCCACCTATAAGCTATAAACATTATGATGAAGCTAATGGCAATGTTAAAATTAAAAAATAATGACCTACACTTTCAGCTTACCAAGCCACCCGTCGCTTTAGCCAAGACAGTTTCTGTTTCCAAAATGCCTTTGGGCACACACTCCTACCTCAGTGCTCCCAAAAGGAGTGAAATCACTTTTGATGTCCACTGTGCATTGTCTCTGCAGTCAACACGTCAATTTTAAGTACTGTACTTGTAGGTATAGTTTGGGTGCCTTTTGTTTGGTCCAAAACGAACTTAAGACAAGTAATATAGGCCCTTTGAATTTTTGAACTATTTCTTCTTGGTGAAGGAACTTCACTCTTCTTGAATTTCATAGCCTTGGGTCCCTTTTAAAGTGAAATTTTTTTAAGGAGTTGAAGGCTATTCTGCCCTTCAAAGCACTTGGGGTCTCTTCAAGCTAATCCTGGCCATAGAATCCGAAGAGCTTAATCTTGGTTGTTAATGCCCTCCTTCATCTTGGCCCTATCATGTGGTAGAGAACAAATCTGGGCATCAAATTGAAACGTTCAAGCAACTAACTCCCTTCGCACGCTACTTTATCACTCTCAGCGAATGCCCGCGACCTATCACGCGTTCTCCTCTGGTTGCAAATTGGTCGTGCCCTTCCATACGTACTTTGCACTGATCAAGCTCAAGTTTTAATCACTTTCAATGAACATTGAGACTTGAGCCAGGGGCACCCTACTGAAAATGAATCCCTAGAGCCTCCACTCATCAGATTTGGTGAAGAACTGCTGAGTTAAAGCCAAATTTGAAAAAAGAGAATTTTCTTGGCTTTTCTCACAAACTTGGTAAGTTTACTAATAATGGGAAACTCTCTTTTGGAAGACTCAAAGTCTCTCCATGGCTAGCTAATGGCTTAGAACAGCTACCTTCTTGTCTTTACGACGTCTAAAATGTAGCATGGACAATGAAGATATTGCCAATTCTGTGAAAAAACTGTAACTCCCGTCTAGTTTATTCAAAAAGCTAATCGCAAAATTATCAAATTTTGCCTATTTTTTATGATGTCTATTGTTATGCATAGGCTAAGGATCCATGTACTAAGCGTGCCAAGCTTCCGTCCCCCAAAACAATGCACCAATGCTTCACTTTTTGCTTTTTGACCGTTGTAAACCCTGAACTTTCGAAAAAATAAAGTGTTTTTCCAAAGCTCTCTTCAACACATACTCTATATTGTGCACACTCATATATGACTCTGATACCAAGTTAAAATTTGCTTAAAACAGGATCACAAAACATGAAACACAGTAACACCTACATAGAAAGGAGTCTCCCACACCAAGCTCACATAGCAATTGTATCTTCAATAAACAAAGTACATTGTACATATAGTTTCTTCTGTGGCAACCCATGCATGGCCCAAGTTGCCATTGATGGGACACATGTTCTGTGAACTTGCCTTGTGGCGAGGCCAACTAGTTTTAATTCATCGATTGGACCCACAATAAAGTAGCACAATAGTTCTACTTTTATTCTAACTCCATTTAGTGGCACAGGTGTTGGGGACTTGGTCCCGTCGGTGGCAGCTTTGCCATGCAGGATTGTTTCAAGAATAAAATTCTTATGTATATATTAGTTGCTTTGTTGAAAAAATGATACACACACTTTCAGCTTTACTTGAATTCTCTATTTTGTTGTTTAGCTTGTGATGCTTGATAGCTTATGTTGATTTGGTAGCTTATCTACACAATAGAAAGATCTTGTCAGTGGTATCAGAGTGTGTGGTAAGGTGCAAACTAGATGCTACAAAACCAAACTTTTGAGAGAAATTTGAAGAGCCAATAAAGGGCTTTGTGTTGTCAAAGCAAAGCTGAAGGAGCTGAATATAGTCCAGCCTTGGAGTTTACAGAAGGATTGTTATATCAGACTATAAGCAATTCTCAAAAGAGTAGGAGAGATCAGAAGATCTATGAGGGAGCAAAGACCTCCAGATAGATTCCAGGTAGATTATGCTCTTATAATGAAAATCAAGAACTCTTATGGACCCGCTATGTTTGAAGAAGCAAGGGACATCAAATTTTGGCAATAGGCGATGGAAGATGAGATGGATTCCATCGAAAAGCACGATACTTGGGTCTTCTTGCAGGCAAGAAGCCCATTGGTAGTAAATGGGTGTATAAGATCAAATATCATGTAGATGGATTTATTGCTAAGTATAAAGCAAGACTAGTTGTCAAGGGCTATGCTCAAAGTAAAGGGATAGATTATGAAGAGACATTTGTGTTAGCTGTGAAGTGGACTACTTTGAGGCTTTTGTTTGTCTTAGCTGTTAAGTTTTTTTTTATGGAAACTCCATAAAATGGATGTTCAATCTGCATTTCTTAATGGCACTCTAGATGAGAAAATATATATGGCACAACCTGACAACTAAGTGATTTGGGGAGAGGAGACCAAGGCATGTTACATAAAGCTTGTACGACTTGAGACAGGCTCCTTGTGCTTGGTATATTGATGAGTATTTCATAAATTAGAATTCTGTGCGCACTTCATCGGATTGCAACCTATACACACTTGTTAGAGATGGCTCTCATTAGAGGAGTTCTAAATCCAAAAAAGACCCTTTGTAAATATTCTCTTTATATTTTTCTCCAAAATTTTCTTACACATGGATCATTCAAAACACTCAAATTTGAAATCTAAGTAATGTACCTCATTAAAATTGAGAAGAAAAGTTGGCATCGGGGGTAGCTGTGAGAGATTTCCACTAGTTTAGTCTAGTTTAGTCATATTTTGGTAAATTGTCAATAAGAGGCCAAAACTCATTTTAGACTTAGAGATAAACTTTTTGAAGTTATATTAGTTTAAAATACATTCAATAAATACTTTTTGAAAGTGTGGGAAAGTTGGTAGTCGAGTTTGAGAGAGATTCAAATTTGAACTTTGGGTACATTGAATCTAGACCCAAAAATAGTAAGTTTACATTTTGAATTGGATCTCTAGTTTGTGAGGTTACTGAACTTCATTTGAGTGTGTTTCAATCTTAGGAAGTGGCAAGAATCATTAGATTGAGAATAGATCATAGGTTGATCAAGATTTCACTATTCGATGTGTTGATTTTCTAGATAGAAGTGCTAGAAGATATTTGAGAGGTTCCATATCTTTGTGATTTCTTCTTGAGTACATTTGTTGACATTTAAGAGAGTGCTTTGTGCATTGGAACACGTTGAAAGAAGAAGATCAGGTCACTTCAATATGGCTACAAGTGGAGGCTTCATGCTCTTCTTGTTCAAAGTTTTGCTACTCAAAAGACTTTGCCAAGTATTGTGGATTTGCAAGAGATCTTGGTGAATGAGGAGTATAGGCTTCAATCAAGAGGAGGTGGATCTACATCGACATCTTATTATGAAGAGGAGGCTATTTTCATCAAAAGCAAGTTCAAGGGCAAAGGCAAAGGCAAGTGGTCTAAAGGGCAAGATCAAGGTGAGACTTCTTCTTTTGGCAAAAAGAAAGATAAGTCTAAGTTAAAATGCTTTTATTGTGGAATCAAAGGGCATTTTGCAAATGAATATTTGAAGAAGAAAAGAGATGAAGGTAGCAAGCAAATCAACTTGACTACTAATGATGAGGATCTAGGTTTGGTTGTGATTATCTTTTGATGTGTTCTTTAAGTCCAATATCAAGTGAAGGTGACAAAGATTCATGGTGGATTGATAGTGGAGCTAGTTCACACATGACTAGTCACAAGGAGTTCTTTACTTCTTTGGTCACTTATGATAAATCCAAGAAAGCAATTCACATGGCCAATGGTGGTGAGTGTGTGATTGAAGGTATTGGTTCTATTCCTATTTGTCTCTCTACTAATAGGAAAATAAGACTTGATGGTGTTCTTTACATTCCTTCACTTTCAAAGAATTTGCTAAGTGTTGGTCAAATGATAGAGAAAGGATACATGGTAAAGTTTGGTGGTGATGCTTGTTTCATTACAAAGGAAGAAATCTTGGTTGCTAGGGGCAATAGACAAGGTAGATTTTTCAAGCTTGATGCTTTTGTTATGGCCAACAAAAAAGATGGAATGGAAAAGGAGATTGGTCTCAACTTTCCAAAGTTACCTTTTAGCATCAATAAGATTGGTGGATCTTATGCAAAGTCTAACAAGCTGCTAGATCTAGGTTGAGATCTAATATGCTTCTTGGAGATGTTCATCTTTGTGCTAACTTGGCTAGTCTTGAGGATAATGATGGTGTTTCAATGGTTCTTCATGGCAAGTGCAAGCATGCAAAAGGTAAGGAAAGAGCTAACTTCATCAATGGAGGTGAAGGTTCTTCCGTGGAAAAGATTGTTGTTAATGATTTCTTTGATCATATGGAAAAAGATGTTGCTAGGTGCATTCATGAAGGAGATGGTTCTTCTACATTCTTTTGTGATGAGTCCAAGAAAGTCATTTTTGCAGCAAGTGGAGTCACATGTCTTCATAAAGAGAGTAGATCAAATGGTTCTATTAAGAGACTTGGTGAGGGAGATAGTCACAAGTCAAGAAGAAGAGAAGTATGTGAAGAGTTCAAAGTAGGATGTACTTTGAATGATGTCATTGTGAATGATAGTGAGGAAGAATCATTATCATATGAGTCATTACCTAAAACATTGAATAGAAGTTCTTGTTTGAAAAAAGAGAGTACTTCAATCATCCTTATGTTGAAGGTACTAATCATTTTTTTCATGGCTTCTTATGTCTTTGAGGTTTCTACTTCTTATGATGCAATTCATTAAGAGGGAGCCTTATGGAGGAAAGAGCAATGGAAGATTGGTTCTTGGGAAGATCCAAGTCATGGATCTCACATCTCTTCATCAACTCAAAGGATTCTATGATTATGAATTGATCACTCATGATCGAGATGACAAAACGTTGGTTGGAGAAGACTACATGGAACAAATCGAGAGGCAATTTCTTCAAGGCAAGAAAGATCTCATTGGTGAGCTTATTGAGGTTTGTTATGGACTCAAGAGGGCTGTATTTATTAGGTTTGATACTCATATTCATCTACTCTACTTCATGTTGGATGGAAAGTTTGGAATCTATCTTTTGATTTATGATGGTGACATTGTTCTCACTAACCTTTGTGGAAATTCGAGATCAAGCATTGATGAGATATTGTTTGATCTAGATCATATGTTTGAGAGGGAGTATTTCTAGAGGTTCAGGTCTAAAGATATTTATATCTTTGATATCTTTGATGATCAAGAGAAAGGTAAGCAAGTGTAAGTGACCCAGAAGTTCAGGTCTAAAGATATTCATATCTTTGATATCTTTGATGATCAAGAGAAAGGTAAGCAAGTGGAAGCGACTCACTTTGCTTTACTCACATGTTTTGAAAAATTGTTTTGTGTAGATGATGTTATGCATGTGGATATTGGTTCTCATGGTTTTCATACTAGAAAAGCAAGTAATGGATCTGGAAAACAAAGTCTGTTCAATGACTTTAATGGTCAAGAGGAAGATCAAGAGGTTGATCTCAAAGGGCTTCAACAACACAAAAGGAAAGGTCGCAATTTGAAGCTAGTCAAGAGCATCAAAGGAAGGTTATTTGGCAAAGATTTTATGGATCTATTTTTGCAACTTATTGAAGACTCAAATAAGGTCAAAGGATCAGAAAGGAAGTGTTGTTCAAGTTTACTTTACTTGTTCTATCTCATGGTTGAGCTATTTCATGTGGATGTGTGCAAATTGTCAAGATATGGACAAACTAGCTACATTGTTTTGCAATATCTTATTGTTGGAGTTGTGCTAGCATTCTTGGCTGGTTTTGCTGATGGAAATGAAGCTATTGGAGGTTAATTATATCACTCATTCATGGCCAAGTCATAAAGTGTTGATGATATCTTGTGGCAAGATGGAGATGGAGGCTCATTCATGGAGTTTTATGGTGGAGACATATCAAGAAAGGACAAAGTTGGAGGAGACAAACAAGCAAATGGTCATCACTCACATTTATTGTTTGATTGCTGTAATTTTCCAGAGAGTTCAAAGTTTGAAACATGGGAGAATCATTTCACTCACATTCTATTTGGTTCTTCATGTTCCAGTTATATCTTGATGTGTAAAATTGATGTAAGAAATAGTGAAGCATCCAATTTGGACACTATTATTTATATCAATTATGAAAGATACTTTAGAACCTTATAAAGGAGATCTATACTTAGGATGGAGATGATTCTAAAGTTGGATCAAAATTCTATTGTCAAAACTATGCCAAAACTAGTTGAAGAGGGAGTGTGAGAGATTTCAACTAGTTTAGTCTAGTTTAGTCATATTTTGGTAAATTGTCAATAAGAGGCCAAAACTCATTCTAGACTTAGAGATAAATTTTTTGAAGTTATATTAGTTTAAAATACATTCAATAAACACTTTTTGAAAGTGTGGGAAAGTTGGTAGTCGAGTTTGAGAGAGATTCAAATTTGAACACTGGTACATTGAATCTAGACCCAAAAATAATAGGGTTTACATTTTGGAGGGAAAGCCAAGTGGCCAAATAGGGTTTGGACACTCTATAAAAGGATGTAACTCGTGGAGAGACACATCTTCTCTTGAATATCTCTTTTGTCTACCCATGAAGTCCGATTTTTGTTCTACTAAATATTTCAAAGTTCAACTCAAATCAACCTACTCACTTCAAGCCACATCAAGCCATATATTCAAAGCAGATTAAATATCTCAAATGAAATATCTAAAGGAAGGAACATATGAAGAAATATATTTTGACCTTAAAGAATATATGACGACCCGAATGAATCGCGTTTGATCCTTAAAATGAAGAGTATATGTTCACGAGGACGTTTCACATTTGAGAAAGGGGATATGTGATGCCACAAAATTGCTAAATAATGAATATCAACCTGAATATGGCATAATATACTCGAATATGAAATTTTTATGGAAGAGAAGCATGGGCCAGCATGCTCTTGGCACTTTCGATGAGTGTTCGATTCTGCCTTCAGCTACACCATTGGACTGAGGTGAGTAGCTTGTTGTGAATTGTTGATGTAATTTGCCGGCCTTGCAGAACAACTTGAATTAAGTGGAGATGAATTTTCCCCCTCCATCAATATGTAGAGCTTTGATCCTTCTCTAGGTCTAATTTTTTGCAGATGCTTTGAACTATTTGAAGAAGTTGAATTCCTCGGATTTGTTCTTCGAAAATAAGTGGCAATTCTTCGAGAAAAGTCATCAATAAATGTCAGAAAATAGAGAGCTCCATTTGTGGAAGAAGTCTGCATTGGGTCACAAATGTCACTGTGTACAAGATCAAGCAAATCTCTAGAAGTATGAACTGAATAAAAAATAAAATGAACTTCTAGCATGCTTGATGATGATACAACTTTCACATGGAAAATTCAATCTGCTAATTGAAGGCAAATCTTGCACTAAATTCTGATTCGACATTTGATGAATACTATTTAAATTCAGATGGCCTAATCTGAAATGCCATAGCATATCAGTTGATTAAGAAGTGGATATATGAAGAGCTTGACTATTAGAAAAATAGCAGTGGTGTTGGAGGGTTTGCGGATCCCGAGGCAACCCTAACCCTAGTTAATAAGTGAGAGGGATTTGGCACCCTGCATGTGTAAGTCCAACCCGATGAGCACATAGAGATTTGATAATTAGAAAGTCAATAAAAGGACTTTCGGCATTTTTGTAGGACTTTTAATGTCGCAGGGCCTAAATGTCAAGTTAGCGAATAAAGTTGGGTCTCCCACCAAAATTGGTTCAAATTCAATTTCAAATTGGTTCCTTCCAATTTTTAATGGGTTCTCACTCTTTTTTAAATATGAATAGTTAGGGAGGTAGAAATGGGCCAATAGGATTTTGAGGCCAAGACCCTCCTCTCCACTATAAATAGGGGCAAACTCGAGTTTGTCAAACATATTCAAATCTTCATTTTAATATAAGCAGATTGGCTCTCTTATGGAATGGACTTGTGAATGTCCTTGCTCTCTATTCTTTTTCCTCCATCTCTTAGGTTTTTGTTGTATTTTCTAACTGTTGGATCTGAATATTATTGGGATTGTATGCTCTTATGCTTTGTGTGTGTGTGTGTGTGTGTGTGTGTGTGTGTGTGAGAGAGAGAGAGAGAGAGAGAGAGAGAGAGAGAGAGAGAGAGAGAGAGAGAGAGAGAGAGAGAGAGAGAGAGAGAGAGAGAGAGAGAGAGAGAGAGAGAGAGAGAGAGAGAGAGAGAAGTATTTATCTCATTGTGGATCATAAGGTTAATGGATATTAGAGTTAGATGTGGATCTTCCATACATGCTGAATTTTGAGACATGCTATTGCTCTCATGGGATTGAACCTATGTGTGACAACTAACTTCATCTCCTTGATGCTTGAGTGCTTGGATCTTGGGTTGAGGATAGGCTAGGAAATAAACCCACTACAATTTTGGCGCCGTTGCCAGGTAGCTATGCCAATTTTTCAGAATTCAGCATGTATGGAAGATCCACATCTAACTCTAACATCCATTAACCCTATGATCCACAATGAGATAGATACTTGCTTCTCTCTCTCTCTCTCTCTCTCTCTCTCTCTCTCTCTCTCTCTCTCTCTCTCTCTCTCTCTCTCTCTCTCTCTCTCTCTCTCTCTCTCTCTCTCTCTCACACACACACACACACACACACACACACACACACACACACACACACACACACACAAAAGCATAAGAATATACAATCCCAATAATATTCAGATCTAACAATTAGCAAATACAACAAAAACATGAGAGATGGAGGAAAAAAAGATAGAGAGCAAGGACATTCACAAGTCCATTCCATAAGAGAGCCAATATGCTTATATTGAAATGAAGATTTGAACATGTTTGACAAACTCAAGTTTGCCCCTATTTATAGTGGAGAGGAGGGCCTTGGCCTCAAAATCATATTGGCCCATTTCTACCTCCCTAACTATTCATATTTAAAAAAGAGTGGGAACCCATTAGAAAAGAAATGCAAAAGTGGATTGCAAGATATGAAGAGGCCAAAGCTTGTAGAACTTTCAGAAGAGGGCATAGAAGACAATCATACCCACATAACCTCACCCTTCTATCCAATGACATGACGCTTGATTGGTTACGCGATGCCCTAGACACAACAAACAACAACGAAGTGAGAGAGAGAGAGAGAGAGAGAGAGAGAGAGAGAGAGAGAGAGAGAGAGAGAGAGAGAGAGAGAGAGAGAGAGAGAGAGAGAGAGAGAGATGTGGAAAAAGTACAAAAAGGACCAAGAGTGGATCTTAATCTGATCCTCAAGAGGGATTGGTTGTCAGATTACTTGATCTATCAATCTACTTGAGATTAAGATCAATCTAGATCAATTCTAGACACAAAATCCTAACAAGAACAATCATTAATTGAAGGTATGTGTACTTTCTCGTTTCCCACGTGTGAAACCCTGTCTAAGTACGGACTCCAACCTGAAAATCAAGTACACATTGATAGCACCTCAAAACAATCAAAACAAATGTAGACAAATGGAGAGAATCACTCAAAATTGCTTCCAAAACCAAGATTGGTGTCTCACAATGATTATGGCCAAATGTGGCTCTATATATACAATAAGTTGGATCTCGTGGTACTGATCATCCCTTTGATCCCACATGTGTGAAGGTGCTTTGTCATATGATGATTCATCATGCAAAACTGACACTTGGACAAAACCTTATATTCTGAGCACTTTTGGTCCATTTTCCTTCTATATGGAGATCTACTTGGAAATCTTCTAGAATTCAAAATTCGCCTACTTCAGCTTATTCCACACGTGTGATCTGTCCTCTACACATGGGATATGACACCTAACCAAAATATTTGGCTCATGCAATCAATAGATTGATGCCATGTGTCATATATCTAGAAAACTAGTTTTTGGCCTTTTTAGCCACTAGAACTTGAATTAAATCATATGTACAACCTATATGATTATGGTACATGACAAGTACACTATTTTCACATGTGGGAACACGCTCCACACATGTGTGTTTATCTATATACAAGATTTTTGGCCTCTACCAAGCTTATTTTTGCATTTTTCACGAGAGAGAGAGAGAGAGAGAGAGAGAGAGAGAGAGAGAGAGAGAGAGAGAGAGAGAGAGAGAGAGAGAGAGAGAGAGAGAGAGAGAGAGAGAGAGAGAGAGAGAGAGAGAGAGAGAGAGAGAGAGAGAGAGAGAGAGAGAGAGAGCAGAAATTTGCAAGGTTGTGTGATTTTTATGTAAGCTATGTAAATCATTCACATGTTTAACTATTTTTACATATTTGCTTGATATCACGCAAGTATAAGATAATATAGCTTGGAACATGCAGTCAACAATGAATAATTTTTATTTTCCTAACACATTTTGTTCTCTCTCTTTCAGTACAAAAAATACAATGCATTGCGGACGCATGGATGACATTTTTGTACGGAGCGCATTGATAAAAATAGAAACACCTATGATTGTGGAGTCATGGCAAATTTCACCCAAAAGAGTCGAGAAAGCACGACTGACACCAATTTACTCTCTTCTCGACCTGGTTGTTGTGGGACAATCAATGACATCCTCGAAGTTGGATTTAGACAATTCAAATTTTTCATATTTGATGTCAAATGGTTCAAAGTTATTTGCAATGGTCCCAATGCAACTGTGAGGAAAGAAGGGAGTGGTTATTTTTCTATTGACTCCACCAAGCAATACACTTGTTTTTCCTCAACAATGTGAGTAGTACATATGTGTTCAAGTAGTCAATGCTCTTTTTATGTCAATCAATTGATTTTCAATATACAAAATATGTATATTGTGTGTATACCCAAGCAATTATAACATAGATACTAAAAACAAGTCAATGTTTATGGTAACATCGATCAATTACAGGTGGTCTTTCACCCCAACCATTCAGATCCCACATGGTGGTACATGATTCAAGTTGCTCCTTGAAGTAAAAGAATTTTTGAGGATAGAGATGTCATGGAGGACATGGTGTTGCCAACTGATGTACTTGAACAAGATCGTGAAGATGAACTCAACGACACATTTTTAGAGGATGTCCATGCTTCACAAGCAAATGATGATATTGAGTGTGATGCATCATCATTGGATGGATCAACGTCACAAGACACAGCTTCTCGATCGTTCTCGTCATCACCATAACCATCAGCTTGTGAAGATCAACTTATTAATAATGAAGCTATAAGAGATATCTGGGTAGAACTAGAGATAGAATTGTTTGGTTTGGTGGATTTGTCGCATGATGATGTGAAAAATGATAACAAAGAATTGGAAAATGAATAAGTGAGGTGGTACGATGTATTGGAACTTATTGTAAATTAATCACATTATTCACAGATGCAATTGTACTTTGTTACTTGATTAGTCGACATCAAACCAAAAGTTGACGCATGTGAGTGAACCAATTGTGATCACGATATTGATGTGATACATGATTTTCTATTTTCACTTGTGTCTGTGGCCTCTAAAGTTGATAGAAAATGAAATTCAATGTGTTGATAAACAACAATTTCAAAAATATGGCTGCTGCTTCAAATGAATAGTAGCATAAACAATTTTAATTGGATTAGGTTTATCGAACAACATGAAATATCTATCTAACTTGTCTATCATCCTTCAACGTCCATGGATTTTGCATCACCATTACATTTTTCAATGATAATTCTCTTTTTGGTTGTATGGAGTCATTTTCTGATGCCTTAAAAAAAAAACAAACTTGTGAGATATTGATGTTTCCATTGTCACTCACTAATTCAAGTGGACATCCATATTTGATTATCATGTATTGAAACAGAAATTAGATCACTATTTTTGAATCATATTTTTTATTGTCGTTGCTTCAGACATCTTAGTTCCATAATAAATTGCTACCAATATGTAACGTTGTTTGTATGTTTGGTGACTAGTTTTATTGGTTTGACCAAACCTGTTTTTCATTTTTCAAATGGTATGAGGAGAAATATTCATGTCATTGGCCAATGAGTAGTGGATTTTGGCTTTCCAATCCTCTAACAAACTAGTTTGCATCTTCTTACATAGGGTACAAAGTCCTTGAAAGGGTGGCCACTAATATTTTGTAGCTAAATTCTTTTAAATTGTATTTGCAAAAAATAGTGACCTCTTACATCTTATGTATGCAAAACACTAAGGACTCTGCTGAATTCATTTTTTTTCAAGACATCTTCTTGATTCTCATTCAATGCTAACTTGTATAATACTCTATCGATGATGGTGTAAGGTGCAATCTTATATGGAAACATTGTCTTATGTTCTTGAATAAGGTTTTTTGAATAGTTATGATGAGCAAGATACTAAAGATTTATCAAAATACATTGAATGTTCATGGTTGATTACCATAATTTCTTCATTTGGACAATCCGAGTCAATTTCTCTTTAGATATGTTTCCATCAAATCGGGATATATATATATAGTCTGCATTGGTATAAAATTTCCCTCTTCATGTATCAACTTGAAAGGTAAATTCAAGTAACAAAGAAGCCAAGCAGGCTGTTTATTAAATATGTCACATTTATTTATTAAATGCTACAAGGCGTAATGATCAATGTAGACTATTCTACATTAAATTTTAATATTATCTTTATCAACCTGAATAGCTCTTATTGATATTTCATGTTCAAGTGATATTCCTTCTATCATTCCAAATAACACTTATCTAGATCTAAGCATAACAAAGGAAATCAATATTTCTTTAGCTGAATGATATTGCATTTGATGATGATAAGATTAATTCCTATTGGCAATGTATCAGAATTACAACGTTGTGGAACATTTGGTTAGATCATAGGAATAGTAGAGAATTTGGGCATAATGATTTTTTTATCTCCCCTCTACTCCTCTTTAAAGAGGCTGATAAGCTTATGTCTCTTTAAGTTCTGTCGCTTTCATGTATTTTGTAAAAAGTCCTTAATCTAAGGTCAGTTTTCTTCGAGAGAAAAAAAATGTTTCTTTAGCATTTGCTAAATCCTTGAGAGATGATTGTCTTATGTATACGCAGAAATCATCAGTGAAATTTTTTAGATAAGACGTTTGGTCACTATGTTTGGAGAATGTCCTAGTATTTTGTAGTTATAACAGACTCCCATAATTTGCTTTGGTGGCAGGTTGGTATTTGAAAACACAATCTTCTTTTGTTGTTGAAGACATGATCACGTTTTGGCACAAAAGTTTGTTTCGGTATTGCATCCATACTTTGAGCAGGTTGTCTTGATTGTATATTGGTGTTGAATGCCAGAGGCTCTGATGAGTCTCAAACTGACATGTTAACACCTTAGAAACACTCTCCTCACACTTCACTATGCACGTAGGCTGGGTGTGTGTAGGCATGCATATCCCTCTACCACACATCTCATGCGAGTATTTAGCTCCAACCTCCACCCCATGGACACCTTTGCAATCTTAAATGCTCCTTATGAACATGCATTAAACTTCCCACAAAATCCTTTTATGACTTGCAAGGATGTCTCTATATTTCAAAGCATCACATAGATTACATAGATCGATGGTCTTAACAAGTTTCAAACCAACCTTGTAAAAAATCCAAAAGGCCTATCTCAAATGGATAAGAGATTAGATTATAGCCTTAGAATTTGAATTTAACTAAATTTAAGTGATTTTAAACCATGAAAAATTTTACAGATCTTAAAATGAAGGATACAATGTGAATTTCAACGATTGCATGTTTCTATTTGTCTGTTCAGTGTTTGTAACATCAATGGCATAGATAAATCATAATAGACTGCACGTTGCCTTTAGAGGATGGTCTCGAGCAATCAATACACGTACACTAAGTCAATCAATAAACGTACACTATGTCAGGTTATTGCAGCCTTTGCGGATTCGCTATGTACATTTTGTCAGCATATGAACGCAATTATGAATCATGATGCAGTATAATACAATGTACAACCCATTGTCTTTTGTGAGACTATCTTTATCTCTTATATCAGTAATGAGCATGGCGCAACACCTCAAGGCTCAGGGACCAGGCTCCAGGCCCCAGGGTAACGTGGAGTCACAACGTCACAACCTGTCCATATTATGGACACACAAGTGACACAACTATGTTACACTAGGTGGATTCTGGGAATCTGGAGGCATTGTATGCAATTATTAAACATAGTAGTGCAGCTTTAACTAAGTTGACATAAAACGTCGCATCCACTGAAGACCATCTTATAGGACACACACGGTAGTGACGGCACACATGTGTGACAGCTGCTTTGCAGAGACTTGGTTAAATGTTGGTGGTGTATTAACTTTTTAAGAAAGAAACAACAGCCTCTGTACGGTTTGCAAAGCTGTTTTTGCAGAAAGTGCACTCAGGTCTCCACGGTTATTGAACAGTTGCCTTCAACGAGTTACGCTCACCAGCTCACCGAAGGTCCGAAACCCAGCCAACATCTATGATCAGATTCTACCCAGCTCACCAAAACCCAGCCAACATCTGTGATCAAATTCTACTCAAATACCGGTTGAAATGATGAACAGGATATTCCCAGAAGGAGTCCAAACAGCCCAAAACCCCAAAAGGTCAAAAAGAGAAGGCTCCGGCATCAACAGATTCAACACCCCAGCTAAGCTGCTAGTATTCACCAACTTGAGAAATTCCACCAACGAGATTGGATGATTCTGCAAACTGCAATGGGTTAGTTGTGCTCCTGCAGCATTCATAGATATTGCAAGGCTTTTCTTTCAAGCCAGCAGACTGAGGTGGGTGGAGCTCAAGCAGAAAGTGAGAACGTGTCGACGGAGTAGTAGTAGGTGGTGGCAGGCTGCAGCGAGGGTGGAGCGCTCCAGCCTCCCGAGTCCCCTTAATAATCAGTGTTTGGGAAAGCCAGGAAAACCTTTTTAAAAATATTTGCAATTTTTTTAAGTTTCTTGGTTATATGAGGACTATTATGCTGATGTAAAAAAGCATAAAAAATTTATCATATTCAATATTTGAGGAATAATGTCGGCTTCATTCATATATTTTGCCAGCTTTCCGAACAATGCCGACCATGGCATAAATGCATTAGGGGAGACTTATCCATGGGCCATCACCATAGATCATAAAGAGCACTTAAAAATTTCAACTTCTTCGAATTATACATCGCCAATTGTGTTTTGAACAAAGAATACACACCTGTGCTAATAGTGATTTCACATGGAGTGGGGGTTCGAATTTTTTACTTTGATTGGTGGAGCCACTCTAAGAGACCTTCCCCTCATTTCACGAGAGAGTTGCTCATAGGTGACATCTTAGGTGGCATTGAAAGGTGCCAACGTGGGGGTAACTGAACATACCAGCGGAGTACCTTGGGCCTCTTAGAGTATTGGGGGTAAGTGGTGGGCCCTTGCTCTCCCCTCCAATAAAAAACATAGATTCCTTATCGAATTGAATTTAGACAATAAATGGTTTGCGAATGAAAGGGCCTTTCACATTAAATAATTTGGAAGGACAAATCCGGGGGGGGGGGGATGTAGTGCAAATTTTAAAATGGCCCTTGACTCTTCCATGTGAAACCACCTTAATGCATATAATAGGTTACCAGAACTCACAAACCATAAGATGCATCAGAGTGGATCCATTGAATGCTACAAAGTATAATCTATTGTAAGCACTATTTAGTGCATAGTTCGTATAGGATAAAATCCCCCAAAATGGGAATTTACGGTCTTTGAGAGTAGATGCCTAAGGGGGGCGTACTATTAGGGAGCTTTACTGAATGTAAAGGCCCATCATATTACAAGTGCTTGAAGCACCAAATGGAAAAGACATATTGATCTTAATATTTCAACATAATCATGTTTATGTTTATCCCTAGTGATATTTATTATGTCTCTTATATTTATTATCAATGGAGCACTGAAGAAAGTCCAACATTTTGTTTAAAGAGCCACCATTCTTTTCATGCATATAATTTCCTTTGTTGCCATATATCATCTTTTCACATTTTCTCATCTTTCCCCATTATGTTCAGTAGGCCCTTGTTTGTACAACTAGCCCTCTCGCTCTTGCTTCACAAAATAATTATTTAAAGTATTTCCATAGAAGAAGAGAGCACAAAGGAAATGACTTTCCCACGTACTTAGTCTAGGGTTTTATAATGACTAAGAATTATCATTGTTGCTACTTCATTTCTTATGATGTTCATGTTTTATGTGATGTGCTCACTTGGAGTGTGGTATAAAGGGGCTGTTGGAGAATTGTGAAGTAATCCAAACTCAGTTAGGTGGGGGGGTAGGTAAGTGCAAATTTTGAAATGGCCCTTGACTCTTCCATGTGAAACCACCTTAATGCATATAATAGGTTACCAGAACTCACAAACCATAAGATGAGTGGATCCATTGAAAGCTACAAAGTATAATCTATTGTAAGCACTAATTAGTGCATAGTTCATATAGGATAAAATCCCCCAAAATGGAAATTTACGATCTTTGAGAGTAGATGCCCAAGCCGAATGTAAAGGCCCATTTTATTACAAGTGCTTGAAGCACCAAATGGAAAAGACGTATTGATCTTTATATTTCAACATAATCATATTTATGTTTATCCCTAGTGTACAATGCCTTTTAAGAAATCAAGATTCCATGTATACATATGTAGTCATAAGAAAACACAATTGAATTCTAACAAAGAAGTGTCGTAACTAACTTTGAAAATATCTAGCTCTAATTTGTTTGCAAATTTCATATCTCTCTCACCATTTACAAGTTAAGAAAATTTGATAGAACTTAATCAAAAAGCATTTCTTATTCATACAAAAGTGTCCCTTATATTTATTATCAATGGAGCACTAATGAAAGTCTAACATTTTGTTTGAAGAACCACCATTCTTTTCATGCATATAATTTCCTTTGTTGCCATATATTATCTTTTCACATTTTCTCATCTCTCCCCATTTATGTTCTATATGCCCTTGTTTGTACAACTAGCCCTCTCACTCTTGCTTCACAAAATAATTATTTAAAGTAATACCATAGAAGAAGAGAGCACAAAGGGAATGGCTTTCCCACCTACTTAGTCTAGGGTTTTATAATGACTAAGATTGATCATTGTTGCTACTTTGTTTCTTATGATGTTCATGTTTTATGTGTGTGCTCACTTGGAGTGTGATACAAAGGGGCTGTTGGAGAATTGTGAAATAAACCAAACTCAGTTAGGTGGAGGAAGGGGCACAAGGATGGAGAGAGAGAGAGAGAGAGAGAGAGAGAGAGAGAGAGAGAGAGAGAGAGAGAGAGAGAGAGAGAGAGAGAGAGATAATAGCATTCACATAGTTCCTCTTGCTTAAGCAAGACCAAGCCCTTTGAAACCTTTATTCATAAGCCAACAAGTAAAATATAGCTAAGAAGTAAAATACAGTACAATAAAGCACCATAAAGCAAGACTATTTCAAGACATCCAGCTGATACCTGCCACCATCTCACAACACAAAACCATGCGAGTTAGTATGTGAGAAAGATAGGTGTCAACGCTGAATGTCAGTTGTTATCCATGTACAAAATAAGCTTTGCTACTTAACATGTTAGTTAGAATCAAAATGCATAGTCCAATCTTCCCATTCAGTTGTGGAATTTAGCGGTAGGCTAAGCCATCTATTTATCGTATCAAGGCGAAAGCCATACTGATCAGTATGTTTGGCGTTAGTCAATATCAATTGATAATCTCTTTTATATAAAAAAATCAACAAGAGGACAAGTATGAAATTTACGTAGTTATTTCAGCTGCAATAAAAGAGAAAAAATCATTGGCTTGTATAGTCTCACTCATGGTGTTAGGGCAATTCCATGCCATACTAACATTGGAGACTATTATGATTCTTGAACAAATCCTTGCGTTCCAAGAGTACTAAAGCTAGGAAAAATAGTACATTTATGTGTCTTAAGTTAAGTCAATAACAGTCTAGAACCTACCATGTAAACAATAAGAAAGTTAAGCTGATATCAAGGTATTAACGTGGAATCGAAGAAAAAACCATTCTAATAACGTTTACGCTTTGTCAAGGTAGTAGTATTATTCGCTATCATAGAAAAAAAGCTCATAGCTTGATAGAGGTGGAAGTGTTATCTTGTGAAGATGCCATAATGTATTCGCTACTATCGATTCTTCATGCATTACCACAACAATACTTTATAGATGAGTCCATATCATTAAAGCAACAACTTGATATATGAGACATCTGCAAACTGTTAAACTTTGTGAACTATTGCCAATACTATCTATCATGGTACGATAGAATACATCGATGCATATGGTAGGGGTGTAGTACCTGTGATCAGTTTATGCCTCAATTCTAATAAACGCTAAGTGTTATGTATCGGTAGTGTAGACTGATGGAAACCTTACATGACAAAGATACATTCCATCTCATAAGTTTCTAGCTATCATTTAGTTCAATGATAGTTTATGTGAGCAGTATGTGAGAAGAAAAGTGGAGAGGTTAGCGATTGAATCGTTGTGTATTATGATCTATCTTACGTGGGATATGTGCAAACCATTGTTAGCATCTGTGCTAACACAGAGAAAAATAAAACTCCGTGGCATGTGTTTTGTAAGTCCACGTATGAGTATCCTTTAATAAACTTCCGTCGTGGCATGTGTTTTGTAAGCCCATGAGTAGAAGCTTAAATAATAATAAAATAGTTTAAACTTAGATTTAGAACTTAGACTTAGGAAGCTTAAGATTAGAAATATTTTGTCTTCAGTTTTCCTAAGTTAAGAGACTTTGAAGTTCTAAATCCTCAATTAGATGTTCTAGAAAGGCTAGAAATAGATTAGTCCCATAAGGTAGTGGATACTTATGGAAGACCCTCCTTGCCATAAAAGAAGAGGTATTTGCCTTGTAAATAACACTTTGAGATTATGCTAAATTGCTCTCTATTTGAGAAATCATTCTATTTTTTTGTGTTCCCATTGGAAGGTGCATAGCTTGAGGGAAGGTGCTCGGGCCTCCTCTTGCCTCCTGTCATTGATTTTTATTGTGGTATGTTTTTAATCGCTTTATGCTTAGTTTAGCCCCATTCTATCATTCTCAATCCCTTTGGGTGTTAATCTAGGATTTAGTTTAATCACATTGCTAGTTGGGTAAACCTTAGTAAGGTTTTGTATTTTGTCATCTGAGGTAGTTTCATTTCCGTTCCGAGCACTAGTTGGGTATGCCTTAGTGCTTTGTCATTGTTCTTTATTTCCACATTTCTGTTTGAAGCTTGGTAGAAACTTAGAAAGTGGACATACTCTCTATACTACACCGCATCGTGAGTAGATCTAGCCATAACACACATACATCAGATTTACTTCCAACATTGGCATCGTTATCGCTTTTTAAGCATTTTTTGCCAAGCTTTTTTTTTTTTCGCCTCCGTGTTGTGTGTTTGTTTGCTTGCTTGCTTTCTATCTTCCAACCACAGCACGAGTCTTCTCTCTAGGTCCTACATGAGCTTTGGAGCAACTTATCAAGCCAGGGGGAAGCAACAACAGTGTCAACTTGGGCATTTTCTTGAAAAGAAGTGACCCAAGTGACATTTTTTCAAGGGGATATCTGACTTTGATTGCTTTTTCAGATTCAGATTTTGGAGGAGACAGATTGGATAGAAAATCCACAAGTGCTTACACTATTTTTCTTGGAGGGAACCGAGTCCTATTGGGACGTCCATGGTTACTAGTTGCGCAAATAATTCATAACTAGGGTACCGGAAAAATCACTTCTGAAAATCGTGAACGTGCAGTCAAAGTTGATCCTACAACTTGGACTATCAAACCAGTGGTTCAGAAAGAGGATGATGATTCATCAACAACGGTTCATACTTGTGACCATCTAGAGAAAAATTTGGAGGTTCATTACGATTCTCAAACGGATACTATCAACTGGAATGAAGCTCTTGCAACGATTGATTGTACAGTATGATATACGTGTCAACAAGATAATCAATCAGATTTGAGTGAGATCTCATTATTAGATCAAACTTTGGATACACCAATCACGTTTCCATTGAATGTACTGAATGTAGCTTGGATATCAACGGAACCTATACCAGATCCGATTGAAGATGATCTCATACCTGTGAGTCATGCCTTATCTTATGATGACAATGCAGAACTTACAGATGAGTAGATCATTAAATCATATGGATCCGACCAGATTTGGAGTGCGTAATGTTCTTGATGAACCAGCCATAAAACTGCTCAAAGCGGTTATATTGAAGGAAAACAAGATCACAGGATTGATGACGAAAAAACAAGCCAAGCAACATTATAATACGATCCTGAAATGGAAAAATCCTCCTCAAAAGATTGATTTAGAGAATGTGCCACCCTTACTAGATAAAGACAAAGGAAAAGTTGAACATGATTCTAAAAGTCAAAATTCTAGCAAGACACTATCGTCTCGAAAGTCATCACCTCCACGATCAATTCCTGCTAAGAAGGCTGAGCGTAGATCCAAGACAAGTCCTTTCGAAAAAGAACAAGCAAATGTAGTCCAGCATGATATGCCCGAGTATTTTAAATGTTATACATTGGATGATGTGGTTATCATGTTACCTAAAGTACATCGTGAACCTGAAGAACACGTGCCAGAATCAAAAGATGTTTACGATGGCCCAACTAGGACACAGCCAATGAATCTTGTTGAACCAGGAGAACCGAAAAAGATTGTACAAGCTGGTTCACAACTTAATCCTGAACAATATCAAGCACTCCGCATGTTACTTATTAAGTATCAAGATTGCTTTGCATGGACTTATCAAGACCTGAAGGGTATTCCAACGTCAGTTATTGAACAAACCATGCCTTTAGTACCTAATGCAGTTCCAAAGGTTACAAAGTTCTATCACTGTAATTCTAATGTTGCGAATCTGATAAAGAAAGAACTTCAAAGACTGCTTGATGCCGATTTCATTTATGAGATCGAGCATACCGAATGGATCTCACCAATTGTCATTGTTCCTAAGAAGAATGAAAAATTGAGAATCTGTGTGAATCTCAAGGCTTTGAACAAAGTGACGTGGAAGGATCACTTTCCGTTACCTTTTAGTGTAAGCATTTTGAATCACCTTCCTGGAGTGGAAGCTTATAGTTTCTTGGATGAATTTAGTGGCTACAACCAGGTTAAGATTTCACCTGTTGATCGCCACAAAACTGCTTTTGCAACAGAATGGGACACCTATGCTTACAAAGTAATGCCGTTTGGACTCTGTAATACACCAAGTTTGTTCCAAAGAGTAATGCAATTTGCTTTTAAAGATTATCTACAAAAATTTCTTGAAATTTACTTGGATGACCTAGGAGTCCATAGTACAGATGCAGACCACCTGGATGGATTGGAGAAAGTATTTGGAAGATGTCGCAAATATCAAATTTCTCAAATCCAGAAAAATGCCAAATATGGGTTTCCCATGGAGTTGTGCTTGGACATGTGATATCGAGACATGGTATTGCCACAGATTATTCTTAGATCAAGATTATTGTGGAATTATCACTGCCAACAACGATTCGTGGAGTTTATGTGTTTATGGGTTTAGGGTTTTTATTATCTTCTTTGTGGATTTAGCACGACCTATATACAAATTGACTATTGTTCCTATTTGGACAGTAGAGGCGTTAGAAGCCTTTGAAAAGTTAAAAAAAACATTAACTTTAGCACCAATACTGCGTTCTCCAAATTGGACGATTGAATTTCATGTTCATACGGATGCCTCGAAATATGCCATTGGATCAGTTTTGACATAGCCAGTTGTTGAGTACCTGATGTTAGGACAACCGAATGACTCTTTGACAAAACTACAGAAGAGACAATTGATTCACAAGGTTCAACCTTATCAATTGATTGCAAGACAATTGTATCGTGATGGATCAAACAATATTCTACGAAGATGTGTTTTACCGCATGAAGTACCAGATTTAATCATGTTTTTACATGATGGCATGGGCGGAGGACACTTCTCTACAGAGATTACTGTTCATAAACTTTTGTAATCAGGTTGTTGTGCGCGAATTCTATTACAGCACAAAAGTCCAATTTTTTCAAAAGAAACCTTCTCCATTCTGCAAGAAAACTGTGTATTTTTTACTTTTGACAGTATTGCCCTGATCATCTATTCTGCTACTCTACTCCTCATTCTGCATCATGTCTCGAGATTGTGCTGAATCTTTCAATCCGGCTCCTCCACGACTAGAACACAGAATTCCACGTATCAATGCACCAAAGTACGATGGAGAATCTGACCCAGTTAGATTTCTCCAAGACTTTGATAATGCATGTCGTTTCTATGGAGATACCTCTGAGACTGAAAAGCTTTGCCTATTTCCCATGGTACTCTATGGAATAGCCAAAGAGTGGTATCTTAACTTCGAAGCTTCTGATCTTGCTTCTTGGACCACCCTCAAGGACGCTCTCATCAAGCGTTTCAAACCATCCAAACTAACTCAGAGCCCATTCATCCAAATTACCCATATCAAGATGCGTCGGAAAGAGTATGTTCGAAACTACATTGAGCGTTTTAAACGTCTCAAAGTTTTTTCATAGATGACGAAAATGTCTTGCAAATCCAGAATTGCTCAGAAGATTCCGACATTTTTGATATTCAAATCCTCAACTACATGGAGGCTCATCCACTCAAGGCCTCTCCATAGCAGTCATCCAAAGTGGAACCCATTGCTAAAGTTACGATCGACAAACTTGATACCAAGTTCTACCATGTCAAAAGACCAAATTATCCATGGGACCTCTGTGAGGAGGAAACAAATTTTCAAATTGACGATGAGATCCTCCATCATATGCCACCACTTTCTCATCCGCACACCTCACGACCTCCGAAGCCACAACCACGTGGCCATACCATGAAGGAAAAGATGAAGAAACCTATTCAAATTCAACTGCCTGGCGACTTACCACTATTAGGGAAGTTCCTAAGATTGCATCTGTCCCTGCACCAACCCCCAACCTCCCAAATCATCATCCAGACTGTTGAAAAACAAGGCCCCCCTCGAATCTGTAGCCCATGATGTACCTAAATAATTTAAGGACTATACGATTGAGGATGTCACAATCCAATTACCCCAACCTCAACGTGAGCCAAATGGTAATTCATCCTATGAAGGCCCTGCTGGCACCATCACTCTTTTCTTGAGTGAGCCAACTGAAACTAACAAATACATTGTCCATGTCGGGGCTCATCTCAACCGCAAACAACACAGATCGCTTGAAAAAGCTACTGCGCAAATATAGACATGCCTTTGCTTGGTCCTATAAAGATATGAAAGGTGTCTCACCCCAAGTAGCTGTGCATCGTATTTCCCTTAAACCGGGTGCAAGGCCAACTGCTAGTCGTCCCTACCGATGCAATCCGATCTACAAGGCCAAAATCAAAGAAGAACGCCAACACTTGCTAGATGCAGGATTCATCTATGAAATTGAACATACTGAGTGGGTCTCCCCACTTGTCATTGTTCCATATCTGTGTCAATTTTAAGAAACTTAATGCCGTTACAGAACGTGATCATTTTCCATTACCTTTCGGAGAATCCATCCTAGAAAATCTTGCATGAGATGAGGCCTACTCCTTCTTAGATGGCTTTAGCGTATATAATATGATCCAAATTGCTAAAGAAGATCAACATAAAATTGTTTTTGCCACGGAATGGGGAACCTCCTATTGGAAAGTCATGCCTTTTGGTCTCTATAATGCTCCTAGCACCTTCCAACGTGTTATGCAAGCTGCCTTTTCTCAGTAGATGGGTGACATCCTAGAAGTTTACTTGGATGATTTAGGTGCATGCACCTCCAGCTATTCCTGAGGAAACTCCCATTCTAGTGGTGGCCTATTAAACGTTGGCACAAAAGAGCAGCACACTAAATTACAACAATCATACACTACTTTTGTCGAGGCCCTTAACCAGCACATCGCCACCCTAGAAGAGCAGTTAAAAGAGGCTGCCCAGTCCACACCGTCTCTCCATGTAGAGCACGCCCAATTCCATGATATCGGCTACCACTTTGATGGACCAGATGTGGAGATGGAGCAGGATTCCAGCAGCCCCAACCTGCTACTCAAGGATCCTCGTTTCAAGGCCAACCCCTAGGGCAAGGACCTCAAACACCAACCAATCCACAGAGCTCTGGTGGTACCGGCGGCCAACATTATCCTTTCTCTTCTTCCGCTTCTAACCCCATCGACACCACTAACATTCCATTTATTCCACGCCAATTTTCCCCTGAATCACAACGAATTGTTGAAGATAACCCCTCCCCTCCTCTATCCCCCAAACCAGATCCACAAATTCAGCATGCCATTGCCTCTGAACCACCAGCCATCCAGCACAGAATCACGCCCACAAAATCGAACAAGGAGTTGTGCGTCTCTCAAGAGTTTGCCAAGAAATATCAAATCACAAAGGAGCGTGGCAGCTACATATTGCCAGATTTGGACCAGTGTAAAACACACAAAGAAGTAGTCAAACTCCTGGATCCACAATCTCTCTGGTGCCATCAGCTCTTCCTACAAAGCAAGACCTTGATGGCACGGTATCTCGAAGCACCCTCCTATATGCGCACAAATTCTTATTACTATCCAGCAACGAGGCGAGAACCGTTTCTTGCCACCAAGGTCAAGAATAGGATATTTTGGCCCAAGCTCACAAGCGTCGATACCGACAACTTAGCCAAAGACATGGTCACCAATTGTCGTGTATTCCACCATAAGCACCATGACAACTCTGATCGCACTGTCAAATATTTTGTGGACAATTGCGGCCTGGTAGCATTTCTGACAAAACTCAAGGATTTTTGGGATCGAGGGCTACACCCAATAGCCCTTGATATCAATAAACCACTGCAAACGCAAGAAGACCACATTAGCGTAGCAAGGCTTTATTATCGCGCTACACTCACTCCAGCCTTGCATGTTGATATGGTGGATCTATGGAAAACCTACAACTTTCTACAAGGTATGCTCCATTACTACAAACCAATGCCCTTCCTGAACAAATTACGGTGTCAAATGATGGAGCGCATTGGCACCACAATCTATCACTCCCGACAACAACAGTCTCGCCTCCAAGAAGCGCAGAAGATCCAAGAAGAAAAGGCTTCAAAAGGTGTGGGACCACAATCCAATAAGGAAGGGGACAATGTTAGCATCTATGCTAACACAGAGAAAAATAAAAAGGGAAAAAGAAAACTTCGTGGCATGTGTTTTGTAAGTCCACGTATGAGTATCTGTTAATAAACTTCCGTCGTGACATGTGTTTTGTAAGCCCATGAGTAGAAGCTTAAATAATAATAAAATAGCTTAAACTTAGATTTAGAACTTAGACTTAGGAAGCTTAAGATTAGAAATATTTTGTGTTAATTCCTCCTAAGTTAAGAAACTTTGAAGTTCTAAATCCTAAGTTAGAAGTTCTAGAAAGGCTAGAAATAGATTAGTCCCATAAGTTAGTGGATACTTATGGAAGACCCTCCTTGCCATAAAAGGAGAGGTATTTGCCTTGTAAATTAACACTTTGAGATTATGCTAAATTGCTCTCTAATTGAGAAATGATTCTATTTCTTTGTGTTCCCATTGGAAGGTGCATAGCTTGAGGGAAGGTGCTCAGGCCTCCTCTTGCCTCCTTTCATTGGTTTTTATTGTGGCATATTTTTAATCGCTTTATGCTTAGTTTAGCCACATTCTATCATTCTCAATCCCTTTGGATATTAATCTAGGATTTAGTTTAATCACCTTGCTAGTTGGGTAGGCCTTAGTAAGGTTTTGTATTTTGTCATCTTAGGTAGTTTCATTTCCGTTCCGAGCACTAGTTGGGTAAGCCTTAGTGTTGCGTCATTATTCTTTATTTCCACATTTTTGTTTGAAGCTTGGTAGAAACTTAGAAAGTGGACGATCCTCTCTATACTACACCGCATCGCCGAGTAGATCTAGCCGTAGCACACATACATCATATTTACTTCCAACAACCATTATGTGTATTTCTTAAAGATATTGCCAACAATTTTGTATACTTTATAAGCCACATACTTTGTGAGCCATTCTTCTGAAAGGCATTAACTAATGTTTGTACTTCTACTATAAAGCATTTTGATCTCTACAACAGTTCATTGCAGCAATAACTTGCAAAACTATGACTTTGTATGAATTGAATATCGGTCTATTGGATGAGAGATAAATATACTAAAAGAAAGAAAAGGGTAAACTGTTGGATTTACCTCCTCTACTCTCCTAAATCCCATGTTAATCTAGTTCCATTCATTGCTGCATATTTACTTGTATTGTCGCGCGGTTCAACTCTTGGAGATGAGCAAGAGAAGATGGCCGACATATCGGAGTTGGACGAACTATCAGGTAGACCCAACCTGGGCAACATATCAGTGAAGCCCGACTTATCAGCCCCCTCACGCTCATCCTCTGTACTGCGCAACCAACTTGACAATGACAGTAGCCACAATCTTCTTCTTGATGGCACAACGGCTCCACGCCATCTCTTGTACACTCATCTGCATATATGTAAATAGCACATAGATCATTGAGATACACAATGGTAGAAGTATGCAATTGATCTATGATCAAGAACATGGATTATCAAATCCGATGAGACAGACACAGTAAATGCTTTCATGCATTGATTCTCTTCTTCAAACCGATAGTCAGTATTAGCTCATAGCTTTTACAGATAGTAGTTAGCTTTGTGTGCATGCGGCTTTGTCCGCTATTGTCTTGTGCTCACCTGCATTACTGACTTGTATTTCGTTACAATCAATCTGAATAAAGTGATGTCTAGTTCTGTGTTCAAGTTCTGTCAGTATTTGCAATGTTTTTTGCTCTCTGTCTGACCTTATGATTGCTTTGTCTGATTGTCTGCTCTTGCTTCTGCTATCACCACACGCTTAGCTCTAAACTTAACTTCAGTCTTGTGTTCACCTAGTAAGTTACCAATAGTGCATGCACTGAGAGAATTGAATGGACTGATCCTCTTAACATTCTCCTACAACATGGTATTAGAGCAATAGGTTACTATTCTCTGGTTATTTAGAGCTACAAAGAAATCAGATCATATCTGATTCTTTAAGTGGTTTCATTTCAAAGCTATTTCTATAGCCTGATAAGCTTCTCACAGAACCTGATCCTACTAGCCGATAGGATAACTGTTTTCTTGTTTTGTAATTTAGCACTAGATTCTCATATTTAAGTCAATGATAGTTACAACTATCATCTAGACTGATCTTTCACTTGGATTCCCAAGGGAAAGCCAGTCCTATCATGGACAAGCTTGATGGAGCCAATTACCATTTGTGGAAATTTAAGATGAGAACTATGCTAATGGCTGGCCAAGGAATTGTATGACGTTGTTACAGGTGAAGAGGCAAGACCCGAAGCTAATGACGCAACAATCTCCCGATGGAAGCTAAAAGATGAAAAAGCTTTTGTGCTAATCATCCTCAACATCTCGGACATGCAAATCGACCATGTGTCCGAAGCTCAAACATCCAAGGAAGTCTGGGACATCTTGAGCACATTATATGAAGTGCAAGATATAGCTTCCAATCTACATCTCAAGAAGAAATTGTACTCCCTCAAGAATGCAAATTGTGATTCTCTGCAGAATCACATAAACCAGTTCAAGAACCTGCTGAAGCAAATGGCCATGGTCAGATCTGTCATAGACGATCAAGATGCAGTAATGACACTGCTATCAAGCTTGCCAAGCTCATACGACAGCTGGGTGATGATCATCACAACACACCCTAAACTAACTCTTTCAAGAGTTATTACAATGTTGTTGCAAGAAGACTCTTGAAGGAACGAAGCCTCCAGTTCTTCGACCATTGACTCTCACGCCTTATACACCAACAAAGGCTTGACTAAGTAGCAAAAGAAAGGCCTGAGATCAATAAAGAAAGATCAGAGACCGACACATCATCACGAGCAATCGGCTCAGCCGACAAAGAAGAAGTTGTTCTGTAGATACTACAAGCGTACCAACCACGAGATCCAAGATTGTCGGATACTACAGGAAAAGAATAGCAGCAAAGAACAGTTGAATCAAGTGGCAAATATAGTTGCAGAAGCTCCACAGCCCATTCAAGAAATGGATCATGATGCCTTCATGACAAACCATCAGGAAGCATCCAACGACAGCTCTTGGTTTTTTTATTCCGGTCACCACATAGCATATGACCAGCCATATTGGCTATTTCAAGTCCTATATGCCTTACAGTGCCAAATGATATGTCTACCTTGGTGACAATAACACTCAAGCTATCAAAGGTGAAGGTACAGTAAGATTGAGCTTTGCCAATGATCAATGTAGCTTGCTTTCAAATGTCCTTTTGTACCAAATATGTCTACAAATCTGCTCTCTGTTAGCATAATTACAGATCTAGGACATAAAGTAAAATTTGAATCTGATTAGTGTAAGATAGTCGATAGGACAAGCAAGATCCTAGAACTTGGAAAGAGGCATGGATACTTGTATATATTAAAGTCATTGTTTTTCTGCCTCTAGTCAAGCACTTAGTACTTCTATTCAGATAAATAAAAGCTTACTTTGGCATTATAAATTTGGTCATTTGAATCATGCTTCTGTACATCAATTGTCTAAGCAATCCATTGTTCTTAATCTCGACTATCTTGACAAGAAAGTCAAATTACCTGTCTGTCAAGATTGCCTAGTCGGCAACCAAACCAGACAACCATTTAGATCAAGCCATCAGCATACTACTAGAGGATTACTAGATGTTGTACATACAGATATTTGTGTTCCGATGCAAAATCTTTCACAAAAGAATGCAAAGTATATTATAACTTTTATTGATGAGTTGTCCAGAAGAACTAGGGTATATTTTATTAAGAAGAAATCAAAAGCCTGCAAATGCTTTAGAATCTTCAAAGAGCATGCAGAGAAAGAGACTGATAAGACAATCAAAGCCTCGAGGTCAAATAATGGTGGGGAATACATCTCTACGGACATAGTTCCAAGTGAACCTTCAACGCCTTTCACTGACACGACTATTCGAGCCACTGGATCAAGCGTGCCTATAGTTGATCCACTTCACAACAGCGAGTCAAACGAAGATGTTGTTGCTACTCAGCAATAACAAATCCAAGGATTGAATCATTAGTCGATACTTCCTCCAAGAAGATCAAGCCGAGGTGCACACAGCTCACAAGGTATAATCATGAGTCTGTTTGTCTTTTAATGTAGAAACCGACATCAGTCAATGAGGCACTTAGCCAATCAGACTCTGATCTCTAAAGAGAAGCAATGGACAGAGAGTATTCCTCTCTGATCAAAAACCAAATATGGTCACCAGTCGAAGCTCCTGTGGCTGCAATCTCATCGATTGCAAATGGGCCTTTAAAATCAAATACAATGCCAATGGAGCGATTGATCGAAGGAAGGCAAGACTAATAGCACGAGGATTTGCTCAGATCCCTAACATTGACTACAGTGAAACTTTCAGTCCAGTAGTCAAACACTCATCAATTCGAGCCCTCTTATTGTATGCTGCAGCAGCCGACCTTGAAGTACATCAGCTCGATGTACAGACAACTTATCTGAATGGAGTCATTGAAGAAGACATCTATATGCTACAGCTTGAATGATACATCCATAAAGGTATGAAGCATCACGTCTGCAAACTCCACAAGGCACTTTATGGCTTGAGGCAATCAGCCAGAGCTTGGTTCTAGAGGATCAACACATTCCTCATCCAACAAGGCTTTCAACCAAGCATGGTCGACAACAACATTTTTTTCAAGTCAGTGCAACAATCCTTCATAATTATCACCCTATATGTAGATGATACATTGCTTTTCAACAATTGTACCAATCTGGTGAAGGATGCTAAACAGATGTTGTCTTCTGAGTGTCTTTTGAGTTCGACATAATTGATCTGGGTGATGCTCACTTTTGTCGGGGCTTTCAAATCCATAGAGACAGAGTGAGACGGCTAATGTTTATTACTCAACAAAGGTATCTTCACAATGTTCTTATCAGATACAATCTGATTAATTGTAAATTAGCTCACTCACCAATGGATCCAGGCTTGCGATAGTTGAAGGACCGATGTCCTCAAACTAAGCAGGAAGAGGAGCAGATGAGAGAATATCCCTATCGATTGATACTTGGATCTCTCATGTATGCAATGGTCTGCACAAGGCCTGACATTGCATTTGCCGTTAGCTCACTCGACCAATTCATGGCCAATCCTAACATCACCCATTGGAAGGCCCTTATAAGGTTCATGAGATACATCCGAGCTACAATGGACCAGTGCTTCTGCTATGGAGAAGTCAACAATGACAATCTTCATCGGCTCAATGGACTTCGATGCAAGTTGGGGAGGAGATGTAGATAATTATAAAATCCACATTTGGATTTACATTCTTCTTCAACGGTGGTCCTATATCATGGAACAGTCATAAGTAGACTTCTATTGCCCTTTTACCCATAGAAGCAAAATATATTGTTGCTTCTCAATCTATTAAAGAGGCATTTTGGTTGAGAAATTTATTGGCAGACACTAGTTTGAACCAGTTACCCCGACAATCATATTTTGTGATAATCAGAGTAACTTGACATTGAGAACAGCCACGATCTTATTCTTGACGGCGCAACGGCTCCACGCCATCTCTTGTACACTTGTCTACATAAATGTAAATAGCACATAGATCATTGAGATACACAATGGTAAAAGTATGCAATTGATCTATGATCAAGAACACGGATTATCAAATTCGATGAGACAGACACAGCAAATGCTTTCATGCATTAATTCTTTTCTTCAGACGAATAGTCAGTATTAGCTCATAGCTTTTATAGATTGTAGTTAGCTTTGTGAGCACGCGGTTTCACTCGCTATTGTCTTGTGCTCACCTGCATTACTGACTTGTATTTTGTTATAATCAATCTGAATAAAGTGTTGTCTAGTTCTGTGTTCAGGTTCTATCAGTATTTGCAATGCTTTTTGCTTTCTGTCAACCCTTCTGATTGCTTTGTCTGATTGTCTGCTCTTGCTTCGCTATCACCGCACACTTAGCTTTAAACTTAACTTCAGTATTGTGTTTGCCTACTAAGTTACCAGTAGTGTACGCACTAAGAGAATTGAACGGACTGATCCTCCCACCACTCTCCCAACATAAACACCTCCTCTTATCATATGTCTACACTCTAATTGGCACAAGTTTAGCCTCTTACTCTATTTTGGCTCAATAGTGGCATTATAAGTGGAAATGCATAATTTGTTCCTATCAAAGTGCATGCAACATGCAAAGTGGTTTCTGTGATCTACACATGTCTAGGCAGTTTTATGAGTTGACATGCAGTACATGCAATATCCATGCATGCAGTTACACATGTGGATCTCTGGTAGGTGAATTAGCTCAGTTAAGTGGACTTTCCATGCAACTCCACTATAGGAATTCGAGTCTCTCTCATGTAGGGAAATCTTGGCATGTTTTGCCATATTGTGAATAATGAGATTTTGGTAATTTGGACTCATTCTCTCTCTACCTGAGAGCAGCCTGTTTTTCCCATAATGAGCACTTAGAACTATTTACACTTCATAAGGACACAGAAAATTTTATTCAGACATGTGATGTTTGCCAACGAGCACGACGACCTACTCGACAGAATTATGAATCCTTGAATCCGGTTTTATCGCAAGCACCGTTTGAAAAATGGGGACTGGATTATGTTGGTCCTATTCATCCTGCCGCGCAAGGATCTCAGGCCAGATACACTATCGTAGCAACTGATTATATGACCAAGTGGGTTGAAGCCAAAGCTGTCAAAGTTGCTTATGCGAAATCTATGGCCAAGTTTCTCTATAAAAATATTATAATCAGATTTGGATGTTCGATTGAGATTGTCAGTGATCGGGGTACACACTTTGTTAATCAAACAATAAAGTGTTTACTGGAAGATTTTTTTGTGATACATAGATTTAGCACTCCTTACTATCCCAGAGGGAATGGCTAAGCATCTGAAAGCAGGAGATCTTGCATTGATGTACAAAACCAAGCTGATCAAGAGAAAGTTGAAGTTTACCAATGAAGGCCCGTATAAAGTGAAGGCAATCCCGAACTATGGCGCAATAATTCTTGAGCACTTGGATGGAAAACGATTTGATACTCCGGTGAATGACAGCTGATTACGCAAGTTTTGGCAGCCTGCTCCGCCAATTCAACAAGCCTGATCTCAAGGATTTTTTAATTTTATTTGTTATTCAATTTGTTGTTTTCAATATATGATTGTTCAGTTTTTTGTTTTGGAAAAGTCAAAAGAAATAAATAGATAAATAATTGAGAACAGACTGATGAGCAAAAGTCTGAAAAGTCATCAGCATGGAAACAAGGAAGAACAATATTTTTTGATGAAAAATGACTTAGAAAATCACTGTTTTTGTCAGATTTGGCCTATACAGTATCAGAAACCTTCGCTGAGCTCTCAGATTGTTTTATGGGAGAATCAACATGGATTTCATCACTCTTGCCTTTAGTACGTGGAAGGAAGAGAAATCCAAATTTTATATCACCTTTCAGGGAGCAATACACAAGGTGCGCGTCACTGAGGCCGCCCTTGCTGCCATAGGTATAGCATCTGGAACACAAGCCTCATCCAACCATAAACATGCTAAACAGGCCATAAAGCCTTACATCAATTTAACCAACGATCTGCATTGGACTAATGATGGTTACCTCGTCGATGCCATCATTGAGCCTTCCATACACGCTGCTGCCCAGCCCCTGAATAACTTCATGATGGTTGGCAACCTCAGGAAAGACCGCATCACTTCACAGATCATCCATAGGATAATTGAGTCCTATACCAAACTAGCCAAAGCCCCACTTGAACCATATAACTGGTTCAAGACTGTTTTTGGTGAGCTCAAATGAGCCATTAAGAGCAATACTAAGTAGCAATTTGCTGTTGGTTCTTTGTTGTCTCTTCTAGCCGCGTCTCTCCATGGCTTCCACCTGGATTCTGTGCTTTTGGTCTACGAAGAAGTATCAGCCGAGTCATCCCACTAGGCCTCCAGTTCACATAGTCGACGTCATCCACACAGCGAGATCGTCATTCTTGACTCGCCTTTCGTGTCACGACGTCGCATTAGGCATACATCGTCAGCTACACTTCCGCCTCCTGCTACTGTTCGCATTGAACTTCCTATTCCCCCTGCCTTTGATGCTTCCCTTGCCTCTACTTCCACTCAAGGACAGTCTATGACCATTGGGACTACCATTCCCATCACAGTTCCCCAGGCCGCCTCACCCCCGCACACCGAAGCTATATCACCAAACACGCAGTATTTCATGGATATGTTCGATGATTCTGACCCCCTTGGGGCCTCTGAAGTGTTTGAAATGCCCCAGAGCCCTGCGCCCTTTGAACTCCAATCCCTTGGAAGAGGATTCAAACAAATCCATGACACTACTGTCGGTGTTGAAGACTCAAGCCAACAACTTCAAGCTAAAGACAACCCAGCCACACTTTGGGTCGACCAAGCTGCAAAATCACCAAAGCAGTTGGATGCCACCGTGCCTGAGGGTTTTGAGGAAGAAGATGTTTTTGAAGAAGAAGAAGTACTGGCATCTATTTCATGCCAACCAAAGCTAATACCATCAGGTCCTCCTACTACTGCATCCTCCACGACAGTAGATTCTGGTGATGCTCTTGGTTTGGTCTCAAGCCTTGCGCAAGTGATCTAGTCTATGCTTGACAAGAAAAAAAAAATGGAGCAGAGAATTTCAGATCTGGGATTGGAAAACACTCTCATCAGCTAGAAGATTGTCCAGCTGGATCGAGAATTGAAGATTGCCAAGCAGCATGAAGACAAATCTGAAGCTGAAAAGAAGATGGCACAACAACAGACTGATCGCCTCGAAGGATACATCAGCTCCCTATAGCATGCCCTGACAACCACACAAGATCAGGTGGATAAGGCCGTGCAGGATGCAAAGCAACAGGTGTAGCTGCTAAAAGGTCAATTGCAGATGGCCTTATGCAGACTATCATACTGCATTGTGTCATTGTTGAACATTTTTGGTCGACGATCATTTCAATCAACACTCTAGAAAATATCAAACTCACCAAAGCATATCTAGATGTGACAGATTCTTTATCATCATGTTCATAAGGCCAATGTTCTGGAGAAGCACATTCGAAAACAGTGGGTGATGTAGATATAGTTTCTGATTTTGATTCTGACAACACGTAGGTGGTGTTGTAAGTGATTGATAAATGATGTACATATATTGTAATATATTTGTAAATAAAGTGTTTTGAAAAAACACATTCAAGAACAATGGGTGATTTAGATATTGGTTTGATTATTCTTACAACACGTAGGTGGTGTTGTAAGTGATACTTCAATGATGTACTTATCTTGTAATATATTTGTAAATAAATAAACTTTGTAGATATTTTTTACAAAAAGACTTTTAGTTTATCTTGGTATCTGTTTGTATTTTAAATCTTTTATGTAATCTAATACATGTTTATTATGTATTTATTTGAGGTACGAGAGCTAACGATAAAATTATTTAATGGCGCAATCCTTTGTATATGTGATTTAATACTTGTCAAATTATGTGAGAAGTTATACTTTTTTTAATTATAACTTTTGAAATATATGTTTGTATTTAAAAAATGGTCATATGTTTCATTGAATTGTGTGAATGGTTAAGCTTTTAGTAATTATTTCTCACTGCGTATAGAATAATTCAAATATTTTCATATTTCTAACATTAAAAATTATGATGTCCATTTTAAAAAATGGACAAAGTACAAAGTCCAAAATTAATTGCTCCTATGTTTTGAATGGATGATCTGGTAGATCAATTAGTGGAGCTACATACTTCACAAAAATAGATCTCAGAACCGGATATCATCATATTAGGATTCATCCAGATGATGTGCAAAAGATAGGTTTTCAGACTAGCTTCAGTCATTATGAATTCCTTGTGCTTCCTTTGGGTTGACGAATGCACCTGCAACATTTCAATAGATGATTAACGATATTTTTTGTCCATATCTGGGTCAATGCATAGTTGTATTTTTTAGATGATATACTCATCTACAGTAGAACCCTTAAGGAATATTTGAATCATCTTAAGACTGTCTCGAGAATTCTCAGAAGAGAGAAATTATATGCTAAAGAATCTAAATGTGAATTCTAAAAGCATGAGTTAGTGTATCTCGGTCATAAGGTCACCCCGAATGGGTTGAAGATAGATGAAAGTAAAGTCAAGATATTGCTTGAGTGGCCGATACTGAAGATGGTTACAGAAGTTAAATCTTCTCTCGGTTTTACTGTTTTCTTTCGTAAGTCAATTGAAGAATATGCAAAGGTAGCAACGCCTCTAAATAATCAAAACTAAAGGTAGACTTAACAAGAAAAAGAAGAGAGGTCAGCCTAGTCCACCTATTGAATGAAATGAAAAACTGAATCAAGATTTTGAGAAACTCAAACAAATGGTTGCTTCAGCTTCTGTTTTACAGATCACGGATCTAGATTTGTCTTATGTTGTGCAAACTGATGCAAGTGATTCGGCGATAGGAGAGGTTCTTTCATAAAATGATAGGTCGATAGCATTTGAAAGCAAGAAACTTACCAAACCTCAGTTGCGTTATACAACTTAGAAGAAGGAGTTATTTTCCCTGATACCTCTATAACGATCGCCAAGTGAAGATCTTCTCAAATCATGTGACATGCAACCAAAAGGACACCTATGATGCAAAACCACCCAACCAATAAGAAATGGCTAGTTGAAACCAGGACAGCCCCATGGCAGTGCCTTTAAGGCCCAACGTGCCCACATGCCTTGCACATGTAAAGGCGCCAGTGGCCCCATGTTAAAGGGCCCACTGGCCAATGGCCAAAAGCCTAACCACTTCACCCCCAAGCCAAGGTGACTACATGCAAGAGAGGAGGGGATCATGGCTTCTGAAATTAGAAAATACAATGAGGAGATGGGCGAGTTTCACTAGGTCATATAATCTCCAAAAGATAGAGAATATTCTCTCTAGAATCTCTCCATTCCTATCAAGAGCAATTAACTTCCTATTCGTGTACAAAAGTCATCAATCACCATGAAAAAGCTCCATAGGTCCAATTAGAGTACCTGGGCCCTCATAATATTATTAATTACATTACCAGCAAAGCCCAAAATGACGTGGCATAACTTAGTCTAACAACCTTATACACCAGAGTATTGGCTATCCATGTTAGAATTATTTCGAATTCCACATATTGGACATGGATGTAACATACACTCAAGAAATCTCACATGCATTTCTTTTTTTATTTCTTTTCTAATTTGCTCTCTTCATCATTTTTATTCCACAATCTTGGAGCCCTTGGATTTAATTGTGTCAAGTACTCTAAAATGTAAAGCAAAGACTCTTGTGCTTCCAGCCTTCAGCCATGCTTCTTTTCTACATGGTTTTGAAAGAAAATCTCTTAGGGCTTTCATAAAATGCTAAAAAGAACACATTTATCTTGCACTCATAGGGCCTACTACTTCCACCTCATGACAAGGTGAACCAAAAGGTGTGTTTGAATGTCTATGAATGATGGAGAGGGACATCTATCGAAAGCACAAACACTTTCGATGGCTTTAAGATGCATGTATTCTATATTTGCTATGATCATGTCATTTGAAAATATCTATGTGCATATTCATCACATACTAAAATAAAAAATGATCAATGTTAATATATATGAAAAATGTGCTCAGAAGTAGTACCTTGCAAAGTCAACAATTTTAAGATAATATTCTATTTATTTTCGATCAAACGTCCTTTCAATGCCAATCAAAATACATGCTACAAAATAAAATAATCTATTTATTATAAAAATTTGCACAATTGTATTTGATTATATGTGTCACTAGTTAAACAAATCAAATATATTTACATGTATCATCTATATTTCTAAATGGTTTCATCCACAAAGATATCTCCATGTAGCAACCTGAAGGTTACATTGTCAAAGGACTAGAAGATCGAGTCTGTAAGATTCGAAAGACTCTTTATGGGCTCAAGCAAACACCTAGAGTCTGGTTCGATAATTATCTTTTGTAAATCCACTTTCATTCGAATGGTTGCTAACTCTAATGACTATTTCAAATGTAATGGTCTAAACTACATAATCATTGCACTTTATGTAGATGACTACCTACTTCTTCTATAGAATTTGACATAACCAATCTAGGATCAGTTCATTATTTGCTTGGTATTCAGATTCTTCATGATCAAACAAATTGATTCGCCTATGGATCCATGACTCAAACTCAATAAAGATATGTGTTCTTTGACACTTGGTGAAATCTCTTTCATGAAGAATTATCCATACCACTCATTAATTGGCTCATCGATGTATGCGATGGTGTGCACCAGATCTGATCTAGCACATACAGTTAGCACACTCTCTCGATTCATGTGGAATCCAAGAATCCAACATTGGAAAGCACTCAAAAGAGTGATGAAGTACATTCAAGTTACAAAGGACCAAGTTCTTTACTATTCTGGTAATTTCGATACATCATAAATCTTGTATGGCTATTTTGATTCTGATTGGAGAGGGGACTTAGACACCAAAAATTGTACTTTTGGCTATTGCTACATAGGATTGCTCACAATTCAGTGTAACATTGGTCAAACAATCACCTAGGATAGGATTTGTCATTAACACATTTCCCAATGATGAAAAACTTCCATCAAACATGTCTAAGGATAAAAGTGAAGGCCATTAATATTTCAAATCACTTTTTGTGAGAAATTTCAACTAGTTTTGCTATTTTGGTCATATTTGTATATTTGGCAATTGAGGCCAATTTTCATATTAGACTTAGAATTTGACTTTTCAAAGTTATATTAGTCTAAAAGAATTCGAATAAATACTTTTGGAAAGTGTGGGAAACTATAGAACACAAGTTTTAGAGATTCAAGTTTGAATTAGAATCTACTCCGCAGTTATTCAAGCTGATAAGCGTGATTTGGTAAATAAATTTGGTTTCTTTTGAAAGAGAGTTCTATTCAAATGTAGTTATTTTGTTTTCAAGATATGTGACATTCGCTCATATTTTGTAGGCTATTGTGGAGGTAGATGCCTTTGCAACAAGGCAAAGTTTTGTAAGAGAAATCCAAGGATCACAACAAAAGGATTCATCCCTATCCCATTATTTGAAGAGCTTTGTAAATAAAGAGATTTGCATTTCATCATAGCAAATTTTTTTCAAATGCTTGGACAATAATAATGGCAATTAAAGCATTATCATATTTCTCAAACGGGCATAAATACTCTCTGAATACATATAAAATTATTTTTGCAAAGAGAGACATTGTTATAAAAGTATATCCTAAAGCGTTAACTAGCGAAACAATTAACAAATGGGATATAAGTTTAGAGTTTCCCTTAATTCAGTTAGGCTTGGCTTATGTCAGGTGTTCAGCTCACCAAACAAATACCAAACTTGCAGCAACCAGTTAGTTCCACAATTTTGAATCGGTTTCACAATTGTTATTGTCAGCCAGACCAATCATCCAAACCAACTTAGAATCGACCCAAGAAGTTATTTGTAGTTAGGGCAATGATGAAAGATCAGTATAACGACCTCTTAATATTACAGTTTATAAGTCTTTCCAAATTCCGAATAAATGCCCAAAATACGTAAGGGTTTCAATGATCCTATTATCTATCAGGGCAATGGCCTCCTAAGCAGAGATGGGCAGATCTCCTACCAACAAGCGATCTTTAGGCAGGCTTCAAAATTGGTCATAGGTCAAGGTAAAGAGCATGACCCAGGGCAAGATCTTTTTTTTCAAAGGTCCAGGTCTGATTGTAGTCAACAAGAAACGGGCCACAACAGTGTGCAAATCAAGTTTAGGATCTAACCATAGGTCAGGTGGTCGTAGATAGGAAGTAGGGCAATCCACAAGAAGTGGTAAGGCTAGGAGAACGAGCCACAGTAGATAGAAAGGAGCCACAGCCAAAATGGGCCGTAGGCTACAATATAAAAAGATGACCAGTGATCTGTAGGCAGGGTGTTGCACTGGCGCCTCAAAGGGCACTGGGACTTGAGCGGTTTTCCCAACACGCGCTTAAGTCTAACATTCATCCATCATGCACTTACGTAAAAGCCAACTCAGAAACGTAACAAGCTTAACCATTCAGACTTAAGAAAACTGGAATCCCAACCAACCCGAAAGCCAACTCAGAATTTGTTTCCAAAAGGTAACCAAAGGCAAAGACAAGCCACACATAAAACCCAAGGATAGTGGTCGCCAAACTGACCAATTGGCATAGCGGCAAGCCACACGTCGGTGACGTGGACCCTTAGGCACCGGCGATGCAAAAAGGTTGTAGTAAGGGTCCTTCCACTTGGACCAGTCCCGGAGGCGAAACCGAAATGGTAATCATCCCCAAGGATCAACTTTATTAGATTTGGAAGAGGTTACATTCATACATAGACTAACCGGTCTCGGGGCCACCAACACGTGCTGGGCATTGTGCCTGGCTCGTGCTGGTAGAGGGAGCTGAGACCTGGTGTTGGTTGAGTTGCCCAAGTTTTTGTCTGCCGGACTCCCCCTATAGTTCTGCTGTGATTCAGCGCACCCTCTCCGATTTGAAAGATAGTGCTTTTTGGTAAAGCACGCTTTTTAGGACTTAGTTTTTATTTTGCTGATTAAGCATGGCAAGCCTGGTAGAATCAGTCTGGCTCCCGAACATGGGTCCTGGGAGCCGTCCCGGCGGCTGAATCAACTTGCTTCTTGACTAGGCCATGACTCGAGCTCCAGAGCTAGCTCATGACTTGTGACTACTTGACTGGCTCACGACAGGTCGGAGGCTTAGTCCTTGACGTTCTAACTTGCTCTGGGACCTTAGAGAGTGTCACCCCTTAGAGTCTTACAGGGCACGCTGGGTGCACCCGAGTCAGCTTTACAACATCCTCCCCTTGTTTGAGAAAGCTGATGTTCTCATCAGGGCCAAACTAGAACCTAAGACTCATGGCATGGGCTTAATGCACCGGCCAGACTTTATTTAAATATACAAGGGCATGGGCTTGATTCATCGGCCAAAGGAGACCAAGAGAAGTAAAAACATTGTGTTTGCACCTAGCATAGGAAAAGTGTGGATCTAGTTCACTTACGTAAAACCTGTGTAAAGCTGCTGCACTTAGACATTAGACTGAAGCTCACTCCTCGATGAGAAATGCGGCTTATTAACATGAAAGAAAAAGGTACTTACGGCTCCCTTAAGCCTCAAATATGTTGTTTTTGTCACACGTCTGGATGAGTCCCCTAGGACTCTAGATTTTTCATTTGGTCGTCCAGGTTGAGCTCCTTGAGCTCTGCATCGGCATTTAGATTCACCTCTGATGTAGAAGCTGCAAGCAATGTTGGCTCCATTTGACCTCGCGTCAGCTGGTTTGTCACTGCTGGATGTCCTTCGTTAAAGAGGTGAGCTTTTGCTTGGTCACACAAGTTGAGCTCCTTGAGCTCTGCATCGGCACTTGAATTCACCTTTGATGTAGAAGCAGCAGGCAATGTTTGTTTCATTTGGTCCCGTGTCAGCTGGTTTGTCACTGTTGGCTGCCTTTCGTTAAAGAGGTGAATGAGATTGGGAGGGATGGTTGGCTCAAGTTCATTTGTGTCGTTCTATTCTAGTTGGTCCCCTGGCACAGCTCTGATGACACAAGGTCTCCTGCCATTATATAATAACACAAGGTTAACCCCTTTTGCCAAGAAGGCCACCACGTGTTCGTTAAACCAGCTTAATTCCAAAATATCATCGAAGGCATCCATCTTCAAGATTGTGAACGTTAGTCGATTCTTCCAGGTTCCCAGGGACATTGGTAAGTTGGTTGTCAATCTACAAATGGAAATTGTACCTTTTGTGGTCTCCACACAAATAGGAGTCACATTTTTTTCACATTAGATGTCCAATTCCCCTGCCAGTTTTTCTGACAAGTAGTTATGTGACGCTCCCAGGTCTACCATGAAGTAAATGGTCCTGTCTTGAATACAGCCTTTCAGTTACAGTAACTTTGATCCTCTTGCAGGAGTCGCCATGAGATGTTCACGATACGCCGCAAGTGCCCCTATCTGTTGTAAGGCATTCAGGTCAGACTCCGTCAAATTTGTTTTTGGGTCTTCTTCGTCATCCTGTTCACCATCCTCTTGATCAAATGCCTCTCTCTCCATTATATCAAATCCTTCAATGGCAGCCATGATTTGCTTGTTCAATGATTTGGGGCATGACCTCCAAGAGTGACCTTGTTGATGACAGTTGAAGCAACGCATGGAACTGCCCACTGTTGGTCAGCTGTTGCTGTGACTAGCTAAAGGTCCAACATTGTTTCTTCTCTGGAACGTGTTCCCTCCATTGTTGCCTTGGTTGCCAAACCCTGTTTTTGTTGGAAATCTGTTCATGCTACTCGAGGCTTCGTTGCCATTTGAAGTTGAGTCCCCCCTTGAATCAGACTTGGTCTGGATCCAGTAAATACTCTTGTTGAGGTTGAGGGAGCAGCTGGTGCCAATGTGCTCTCATAATCACAAACAATTTTAGCCGCCCGAATAGTTGAATTGAAATCATGGGGCATATAGCTGTCCATTGCACGTTGGGTCCAAGATTGCATTCCAGATAAGAGGTAATGAGTTTTGTCCGCCTCGGACATATCTTCAATAACCCATACACTCTCTGGCTTTGAGCTGTGTTAGCCCGTCTCTCATTTCTCTAGCAAGGTCGAATTGAGTAAGGTTCATGGCTCGCAGAGATATTTGCCATTCTTTCCTTTCTGTTTCTCTGTCCTTCTTCACCTGGCTAAGCATAGCCGTCATTGCGCTTGATAAGTATTGCCGCATCTTCACTTCAAAGAGGTCTTGTTGCGCCTCTGGCAAGGGTTCGTCTCTTGGTGTAGGTTCAGAAGGGCCACCCATCTCTTCTTGGAGAGGCGCCACTGTGGAGTGCATACGCTCTTTCTTTCTTGACTTGGACCTGGTGCCATCTCAATGCATGCAGGAGCCGTATTCTTGAACCTACTCCTCTCCATCCGTTAATGCTCGTATCTCGTCAAGGTGGTCCTCCATTATAGTAAGAGGTGTACTTCCAACAGACTATCGCCTCAATCCTTTTTATTTTTGAAAACTCTCCCTTATGTCGGCCGGGCCCCACAGCTCTCTTTTCTTCTTATTAAATCAGCTTCACTAAAAATATCCCCTTCTCAAACTTAGCACGCTCACATCACCTGAGAGCCAAGTAGGAACCAGGTCATTTGTGTCCAAGCAAGCACACAACAAATAGAACATACCAACCAAAGCAAACACAGAGGATCCCTCTCAAGCCACAATCTCTCCTGAGACAGGACGTAGGACCTTTGCCTAGCCGCGCCCACACAAATCTATCACAGAATTAGCCCACGGGGAAACATCCATCCAACCATCTGTGCTTTCACCATTAAACAACACATTGCCGCAGTCACGCCCCACCACTTTTTGGTTGATAGCCCTTATAGCTAAACGATCGGCAGCTATCCCGCACTGACAGCTAACCACCCGTGCTTTACACCCGAATTCGAGCAGCATCTCTGTATCAATGGTTAACCTGTACAGTTCGAATATGTCACCCCGCATCCTACAAGGCACAGACCGTGCTTTCACCAACCTAATGGCAGCACATTGCCTCATCTGTCCTACATGTAGATGGCGCCAGGCCCGAACCGCGGGAACTGACCGTGCTTACACCTCAAGGGCATCACCTTGCCTCATCAAGTCCCCTATTCTACCGACCACCCCGACCGTGGACGCACCCGTGCGTACACTGTGGGCAGCACCTTGCACAACGGTTGTCTTGACAAATCCCAAGACGTGGCCATCCCTATGAGACTTGCCTAGCTGACCGGCTAGTCGGCTCTGATACCACATGTTGCGCCGATGCCTCAAAGGGCGCTGGGACTTGAGCGGTTTCCCCAACAGGCGCTTAAGTCTAATATTCATCCATCATGCACTTACGTAAAAGCCAACTCAGAAACGTAACAAGCTTAACCATTCAGACTTAAGAAAACTGGAATCCCAACCAACCCGAAAGCCAACTCAGAATCCGTCCCCAAAAGGTAACCAAAGGCAAAGACAAGCCACACATGAAACCCAAGGCATAGTGGTCGCCAAACTGACCAATTGGCATAGCGGCAAGCCACACGTCGGTGACATGAACCCTTAGGCACCGGCGACGCAAAAAGGTTGTAGTAAGGGTCCTTCCACTTGGACCAGTCCCGGAGGCGAAACCGAAATGGTAATCATCCCCAAGGATCAACTTTATTAGATTTGGAAGAGGTTACATTCATACATAGATTGACCGGTCTCGGGGCCACCAACACGTGCTGGGCATTGTGCCTGTTAGAGGGAGCTGAGACCTGGTGACTGGATTCCTGGCGTTGGTTGAGCTGTCCAAGTTTTTGTCTGCCGGACAGTTCTGCTGTGATTCGGTGCACTCCCTCTGGTTTGAAACATAGTGCTTCCTGGTAAAGCATGCTTTTTAGGACTTAGTTTTTATTTTGCTGATTAAGCCTGGCAAGCCTGGCAGAATCAGTCTGGCTCCCAGACATGGGTCCCGAGAGCCGTCCCGATGGCAGAATCAACTTGCTTCCTGACTAGGCCATGACTCGAGCTCCAGAGCTAGCTCATGACTTGTGACTACTTGACTGGCTCACCACAGGTCGGAGGCTCAGTCCTTGACGTTCTAACTTGCTCTGGGACCTTAGAGAGTGTCACCCCTTAGAGTCTTACAGGGCAGGCTGGGTGCACTCGAGTCAGCTTTACAACACAGGGTCGTGGATAGGATGCAAAAGGCTGCAGACGAGCGATCCACAAAGTTTGCACACTAGGGCAACGATGTATAGGTGGAGGAGGGCCGCAATAGGTTTTGATAGGCCGCTTATAAGGTAGGGAGTTGCAGATCAGAACGGATGGGCGTGGACAGGGTAATTCGCAGGAAGAGAGAGAGCGAGCTAGACAGACAAAGAGAAGGAGTGGTCGCAGACAGATCCAAAGGCAGGCAGGGTCAGGGTAGCAGGGAGACGTAGATAAGAGAATGTAGGATGCCGCAGACAGTAGGTAGGAGTGTGTGTTTGAATGCCCAGAACTAGCGACTTATACAATAAGTAAATTGAGACTCCCCCACGTTGAACAGGGCAAAAGATTGCCTTCCTGCCAGTTCCTGGGCTGTAGAACCAGCGATCCACAAGGCTGTCAAGTGGCTAATTGACTAGCAATTATCAGCGCTAGTAAGTGTCTCAATGATCAGAGTTTGAACAGTAATACACGGGCAACAATATGGCTGTCTGTGGGCAGAACATGTATCCAGGCCACAGGATTGGCAAAGATCAGTCACTAGCAGGGAAGAGAAAGGG